>CM040241.1:164056580-164382061 GCA_022545495.1 Chrysanthemum lavandulifolium
GTTACCGCCAATTTTACGCGAATGTTTCATTTGTTTTCTTCAAGTGTGCGTGTTTTATTTATCAAGAAGAAGATACATAAGATTTGATGGAGCTTTTCGCATACATTCTTCTTGAAGAAGAATTTAACCACTACTTCACATGGATCCTACCGAGCTAATCGGGGAGTATTAGTTTCTTTCGTTTTTAATTACCTTCCATTATCATAACTTTGATACTTTCGGGGAACATTGGGGACAATGTTTAGTTTAAGTGTAGGGAGGGAAAATAAAACGGGAACTTTGAAACTATGCTTATCCTTGACTATTTGCCTTGTCCAATTTCATTTGTGTAATAAACCATGAAAAATATCGGTTAGGGTAATTTTGGCAACAAATTTAAAAGTTTTCATGACATGTAGGAGTAGGCCATTAGTCTTAATAAAGCGTCTCATGGATAGGAAGTTATGTGACTAGCACAAAACCCTTTACTACTCAAATTCCACCCAAAATGTGAGGATCGCCCTTAGATTTGTAGAAATTAAAGCATTCATCTTTAATGCTTCGAGAGTGTACCGGTAGTATAATAGATTCTAGAACTTGTTTTGTGATGCATTCCGAGATCGCTAGTGAGACTACACTTGTGTAGTTAGGAATAACTAAATGATAAGAGGCATTAGGATAACCCTTTTTTGATACCCGTATTATAATTACTTCTTCCACATCGGTTGAGTAATTCCCCACACCCTTGCGATGTACTCATCTTTAGTACACGATACCCCTAGTTAACCCTCGAGCCTATCCTTTTAGCGGTTCTCGTGATGTTTCGGTTTTCCGAATATCAATGAAGAGCATTGTTTACAATCCACCCCAAATGTACACCCAAATCGCCTTAGCCTACCTTGTATGCACTCACTTTTAGTGCATTATTGTTATCATACTAAACCCTTAGTTCAATTATCTAGTTGCTTGCATAAATTTTAAGTCGAGTCATATCCTTTGTACACGCTTTGGGACGATTGGGACTCATGGGAAAAGTTAAATTTTATGAAGTGACGGAAGGAACGTTAAATTCAAATTCTCTTTATTTACGTAATAATGTACTCCAAGTGTTTTGATCTTTTCAATTCGGGTCAAATTAGTGTTAGAGTAATAAAAACTCAAGTGTAGGGATGTACCTATAAATCCCTATTATTTTGATGTTATGGTAGAGGATGGTAAAGTAAAAGTGTATGGGAAAAAAAATCAAAAAAAAGAGTGTTATAAAAAATAAAATAAAAAAATACAGGCTACCATCCTACATCTATCTTTAAATTTATGTTTGTTTGTTTCAAAGTTATCTAGAGTTTAGAGTGTCGAGTCTTGGCTTAGCAACGTCACTCTTCTCATGCTTGTAACATAAATATTTTTGACTTGCCACCACTAAATCGCCTATCCCACCAAACCCTTTGTTTCCCTACCGTAAGCCTAACATTACAACCCTTTAAAAGACCTCTTGGATAGTTTTTCCTAGGTGCTTACGCCAAAGCGATGGAGGTTTGATCTAGTCTCAAGCTTATGGTAATCTATGTACTAGGACCGGTTAATGAGTGTTTATCTTTCATTTCCAATTTGATATATTTCATATACACCCAAGAGATGAGAGTATCCAAACACCACTTGTGAGGTGCTAGTATGTAATTTCCGTGCTTGTTATGACTTTCATGGGCTTATACTTGTTGTGAATTGTTCTAAACTAATGCTTCATGACCCCTAACTTATAAATTAATTGGTTAAAGCACATTTGCTTGAGGACAAGCAAATACCAAGTGTAGGGATATTTGATAAGGATTTAAAAGGTACACTTTTGAGGGTCATTTAAGCCCTTAATCGACCACATTTATATCCGTTCATCGCTTAATTTCGTTCCTTTTCACTTTTTAGGTCTCTTGAAGGCAAATTCTTCGGAATGACACTTATTCGGACGAAAAGGCGAATATATGAAGAAAATGGCCAAGTCAAGATCAAGACACTCAAGTCGCTAGAATTGAAGGTGGACGGCGTCACGGTTAGAGGGCGGCGCCGTCGCAACGCACTCCAAATTTGTGACGACTCAAGAGCGAAATTGTTATTTTGCACCGACGGTGTCAAGTTTTAAAGAGTAGGCGTCACAACTCGACGGCCATAGATTCGCATCCGATGGCGTCGAAGATGAAGTCGACGGCGCCACAACCATAAGGTGGCGCGTCAAGGTTGACGTGGTCAAGACGAAACCCTAATGGCGGCGATCCGACGGCGTCGCATTTAAAGAGTGACGCGTCGCAAGTTGTAAATCTATATATAGAATTGAATTTTCGGACTTTTAAAGAGGTAGTTTTGTGGAGTAAAACCTAATAACGATTTTGGTCGTCTTGGGCAAGTATCTTAGGGTTCTCATACCCTATTTTACAACAAGTTAAGTAATTTACTTCATTGATTCAATTATATCTTCAATTGTATGTGTGTATGCTTGTATGGTTTCCATGTCCGGCTAATTTACTTGTGTGTTTGCTTAGATCCATGAAACCTAGATATTGAATATTGATTGGTTGTCTCTTATCTTAATTGTAATTGACCTAGGATTGCGATAGGTCATTCGTTGTGTTTTTAATGCTTGAGTAATCTTTGTGAACATTAGTTTATAATCACCTAAAGTTATTGTAGGCTAAACATCCAAAGATAACCATAGAGTTAGTTTATGAATCCTAGAGATTTCGTAGGCAATAACCTTAAGGTAGTCTCAAAGATTTAGGGAAGAAAGCATAACCTACGACCTTAGAAGATACAACGCGTTAAGAATAAGGACGTGACAATTCAACCATCAATAGGAGATAACTAGGGAGTAATAGCATCTAGGTAAACACATCTTTAATCATCATACGAGCACACATCAATTAGACATAGACTACCCCTAGCTTAGTTAATTAGAATAGATAATAGTAGAGTAATCGGTAGAAATACCCCCCCCCCCCCCCCCAAATCCAATACCCCGAGATTCGTACCTTTCCATTTTCTAAAAAAAAAGATAAAAAAATAATTTTCCTCAACCCCAACCTTAGCGTAGTAATTTCTCACTAGCATTCCTATTCCCTAGAGAACGATATCAATCCCGAGGCTTACCCTAATACTACACTACAACGATTAGGTTCACTGCCTAGGTGGTTGAAAACTAGCTCGAAGAAAAGAAAGTTTCCTTTGACCCCGAACGCGCGTTGTACGCGTATCAAGTTTTATAATTATAGATGCAATAATTCATTACATGGAATCATCCAGTACATAAAAAACCATCATTTTCATTCATTAAGGGTACCTTGTTTTTTTAAATAAATCTTGAAATACAATCATAATTACATAAAAGCCCTTTATTAACTATCAACCAAATAAAAAAATATAAGGAATTGCATATATATCCATCCAAAGGTGAATAATTGCATATATATCTTTGGTACAAGTTTCTGATGCACATAATATAATGACTTTTATGCATGCAAAAGAATTAGAGTAAATTGCGTAAATCGTCCCTATGGTTTGCCAAGATTGCAAATATCGTCCCTGGAGTTAGCTAATTGCAGGCGGTCTCCTTGTGGCTAAAGTTTGGGATCGTTTTGGTCCCTGATTTTAACTAGCGTTAAATAATTCCGTTAAAAGTTACACGTTTAGCCCTTTTGGCCGATGACCGTTACAACGTCCATCCTATAAACAAACGACCATTTATAATTTAAAATCTTCGGTTTATTTAAAAATTTTCGATCTTATATATATTTTTTTAGAGTAAATTACATAAATGGTCCTTGTGGTTTGTCAAAAGTTTCACCTACCGTCCCTCAAACTTAAAAGTTGCATGAATGGTCCATCTCAAGGCAAAAGAATAACATGAATGGTCCTTTTGTTAACGGGTGTTAAGTTTATACCGTTATAATTTACACTTTAGTCCTTGTTGGTTAACGGTTGTTACAACGTCGATCCTTTATTGTAACGGCCGTTTATAATTTAAAGTTTTCAACTTTAGCTTCGTCTTTTTATCCATTTTTGTCTGCTTTTATCCGTTTTAAATGCTTTTATACAATTTTCTTACGTTTTCATCCGCTTATACAATCTCATCCGCTTTTTCTTACGTTTTGTCCGCTTTCATCCGTTTTATATGTTTTCGTCATTTTATATCGTTCTCTTACGTTTTTATTCGTTTTCGTCCGTTTTTATACGTTTCGTATGTTTTTATATAATTTTCTTATGTTTGTTTACGTTATCATCCGTCTTTATATGTTTTCTTACGTTTTTATCCATTTTCATCCATTTTTATACGTTTTCTTACGTGTTTATCCGTTTTATATATTTTCGTCTATTTTTATTACGTTTTTTTCTTCTGTTTTAATACGTTTTCGTCCGTTTTTTATGCATTTTTTTACGTTTTCTTAGGGTTTTATTCGTTTTCATATGTTTTTGACCGTTTTCATTCGTTTCTATACGTTTTCATCCGTTTTATACATTTTTTTACGTTTTTATCCATTTTCATCCGCTTTTATATATTTCTGTCAGTTTTTTTACTTTTTGATATGTTTTTATCCGTTTTTATATGTTTTCATCCATTTTATACATAAAAAAATGGTCGAAAACAAATAAAAATTAATGAAAATGGATAAAAACGTATAGAAACGAATGAAAACGGTCAAAAACATATGAAAACGGATAAAATCTATGAAACGAAAACAACGATAAATGCTGACGAAAACGATTAAAAAAAAAAAAAAAAAAAAAAAAAAGTAAGAAAACAGAAGAAAGCATATAAGACGGATAAAATGTATGAAAACATAAGAAAACATATAAAAACAGATGAAAATGGATAAAAACATGTCAAAACGTATAAAAAATGACGAAAACATATAAAATGGACGAAGATGGAAAAAAACGTAAAAAAACAGATGAAAACGTATAAAAACAGACGAAAATTGGTAAAAACATATCAAAACGTAAAAAAAACTGACAAAATCATATAAAAATGGATGAAAACGTATAAAAATGGATAAAAACGTATAGAAACGAATGAAAACGGTCAAAAACATATGAAAACGGATATAAACCTATGAAAACGTATAATAACGACGAAAATGTATAAAAACGGACAAAAACGTAAGAAAAACAGACAAAAACATATAAAACGGGTAAACACGTAAGAAAACGGATGAAATCGTATAAAAGCGGATGAAAACGTAAGAAAAATGTATAAAAACGGACGATAACGGGAAAAAAAAACATATAAAAACGGACGAAAACGGATAAAAACGTATAAAAACGGATGAAAACGTATAAAAAAAACTAAGCTAAAGTCTAAAACTTTAAATTATAAACGGACGTTACAATAAAGGATAAACGATGTAACAGCCGTTAACCAACAGGGGCTAAAGTGTAAATTATAACGGAATAAACTTAACACTCGTTAACAAAAGGACCATTCATGTTATTCTTTTGCCTCGAGAGGGACTTTTCATGCAACTTTTAAGTTTGAGGGACGGTAGGTGAAACTTTTGACAAACCACAGGGACCATTTATATAATAAAATATACGTTTTTATACGCTTTTATATACATTTTTATATACATTTTGTATACTTTTTTATACATGTTCTTATATACTTTTTTGCATACATTCTTTACGGTATTATATACGTATTTATAAAAATATATCGTTACTATATACCTTTTACATACGTTCTTATATATATTTTATATGTTTTATATACGTTTTTGTATATGTTTTATATCTGGTTTTATACATTCTTATATACCTTTTTTACTTTTTATATATGTTCTTATGTACGGAGTACTTTTTACACATTTTATATACGTTTTTGTATACCTCTTTATATATGTTTTTATATGCTTTTATATACGTCTTTATACACGTTCTTATATATTTTTATATGTTTTTACATACCTTCATATATAAAAATGTATATGATAACGTATATGTTTTATAAATATGTATATAAAAACATAAATAAACGCGTATAAAAACGTAAATAAAAAGTATAAAAAACGTATAAAAACGTACATAAAAAAACATATAAAAAAACGTATATGCATTTTATTATACGTTTTTATATACGTCTTTTTATATATACATTTTTATATACTTTTCTATATACCCTTTTATATACCTTTTGTATATGATTTTATATACATTTTATATATGTTTTTCTATACGTACATATATGTGTTTGTATTCGTATATTTACATATACAAAAATGTATGTAAAAATGTATGCAAAAAAGTATATAAAAGCGTATACAAAAAAGTACTTAAAAACATATAAAAATACATAAGAACGTGCATAAAAACATATACAACACGTATATAAAAACGTATATATACAACACGTATATAAAAAGTATATATAAAAATGTATAATAAGTACTCCGTATATAAGAACATATATAAAAAGTAAAAAAAAGTATAAAGGAATGTAAACGTATATAAAATGTATAAGATATATATATATATATATATATATATATATATATGAACGATATATATATAAATGGTATATAATAGCATATATATTTTTATAAATACGTATATAATCTTTGTAAAGAATGTATATAAAAATATATATAAAAAACATGTATAAAAAGTATATAAAAGCGTATATAAAAATGTATATGTTATTTAAAAAATTTATCAAAAAGATCATATTTTTTAAATAAACAGAAAATTTAAATTATAAGTGGTCGTTAATTTAAAGGATTGACAATGCAATGGTCATGGGCCAAAAGGGCTAAACATGTAACTTCTAACGGAATTCATTTAACGCCAGTTAAAACCAAGGCCCAAAACGATCCCAAACTTTCGCCACAGGAGGTCACTGCAATTAGCTAACCCTGTGCATGATATTTGCGTCTTGGCAAACCACATGGACGATTTATGCAATTTACTCAAAGAATTAGGTACGCAATTTTCATCTTTGAAAGGATATGATGAAATACCCTCAAAGACTATTTTAGTCTTTTATTATCGACTATATTTTATTTTATCATAACGACCAAATATAATTATAATTGTAATACGTCATTCCATTACTTCATTTATTCCATTACGACGTTCATTCCATTCCATCGCTACTTCATTCCGTTATACCAAACAGCCCTTATGCTTATAAGAAATTTTCTTATATATTTTTATAGAGGCGGAAAATAGGTAGGTCGAGTCACGGGTCTAGATTGGTTTGGGTCTAAACAGTTGCGGGTTTAGATGAATCTTTAGAATCATGGGTCTCAATGAGTCCAAATCTAGATGGGTTTTGGTCGAGGTTGAGATTTTTTATTATTTCATTTTATTTGTTTAAGTAAAGGAAGAAAAATAATAATTAAAGATAAAATTGTTCGCTAGATTCGCTTAGACCCGTTGGTTAATCATTATATAATTTCACATCTCATCAAATAACCAATTAGACACATCAATAATATTAAAAGAGACCTAACTAGACTCATCATTCAATAGATATTTATCCAATCGAACCCATATTTAAACAATGAGTCTCAAATTGTCACCTCTCTTTATATAATAAAAAAACTCATTTGAAAGACTAAATTATTTCATTAAGTAATAATTTAATTATAATTATTTTAGAAAGTGTAAAAATTGTCTTTGTGGGAGATCTTTGGGTAAGTTTTGGTCCGTGGTTTTAACCCGCGTTAAGTGGATTTCATTAGCGATTACATGTTAGCCCTTTCGTTAGCAATTACACGTCCATCCTTTAAACTAATGGCCATTTGTAATTTAAAATTTTCGGTTTATTTAAAGTTTTTGCGATTTTTTATATACTTTTTTATAAAAACATATACGTTTTTATGTACGATTTTATACGCTTTTATATACGTTTTGTATACGTTTTTATGTATTTTTTATATACACTATTACAAAAACGTTCTCATATACGTTTTTATACACTCTTCTGTGCTTTTTATAGGTTTTCAAAAACGTTTTTGTATATGTTATATAAACGTTTTGTATACGTTTTTATATACTTTTTATATATGTTATTACAAAAACGTTTTTATATACATTCTTATATACAATTTATACGTTTTTATATACATTATTACAAAAACGTTATTATTTACATTTTTATACACGTTCTTATATACTTTTTATATAAGTTTTGTATACATTTGTTTATTATATACGTTTTGTATATGTTCTTATATATTTTTTATACGTTTTTATATGCTTTTATATACGTTTTTGTAATAAGCGTATAAAAACGTATATAATAACATATACAAAAACGTAAATAAAAACGTATATTAAAACATATACAAAAACGTATATAAAAACTTATAAAAAGTATAAAAGAACATCTATACTACATTATAAAGCATTTGGGACATTCCTAAAAAGGAATGCTTAAAAATTAAGATTCAACACTTGCTAATAATGGCAAATTTTAATAAGTACATCTATAATAGCATTTGTTGCAACACTATAAAGCACTTTTTTTAGACATGTTTTTTTTAAATAATAAAAATACTAAGTAATTTAATATAAGAAAAAAAATGTCCATAACAATAAATACCTAATAAATGTTATTTTTAAAACACCCATAATATGAAAAATACTTGTTATTATACATATTGTACAAACTAATAAAACACACGCAATTTATATGTAAACAATTTCGTGGTACATATGGTTTTAAAAAACAGACTGGCTAACTGAGGTTCAAAGGGAACCTGAGTCACCACCGGTTCGGCTAGCCCATAAAAGTCGTCCGAAAACGATATTGTTAAATCAAGAGAGTTTAAAATGCATACTAAAATACAATGTTCAAAAAATAATATTAAATCGCAAGCGTGCCTCGAGAATCAACATATGCGCCTTTTGAATTTTTTAATAAACTTACAGTAAAACTAAAACTTTGTTTTATAAAATCTGACGATTTTTCAAAGCAAAGGATGCAAAGGTGAAAAGTCCTAATTATATGATTATACGATTACACATATCTATACTACATTATAAAGCATTTTGGACATTCCTAAAATGAATGCTTAAAAATTAAGATTCAACACTTGTTATAATGGCAAATTTTAATAAATACATCTATAATAATATTTGTTGCAACACTTTAAAGCACTTTTTTTAGACATGTTTTTTAAAAAAATAATAAAAAATACAAAATAATTTAATATAAAAAAAAACGTCCATAACAATAAATACCTAATAAATGTTATTTTTAAAACACCCCTAATATGAAAAATACTTGTTATTATATGGTATTTATTGGGGTGTTTTAATAACAAGCATAAGATAATATAACATACCCCTAATATGAAAGAATTATTGGTATGTTCCGAAGGCGGAAACACGAGGTGTAACTGGAAAGGAACACAAGCATAAGATAATAGAACATACCAACGTTTAAGATTTAAAGGAAAGAATACATCATTATGCAAAGACCTCAAGAAAAGCTTATCGATGATCACCGAAATGCATGAGAGAAAACGGGTCAACTATGAAAATAGTTGTTGAGTACACACGCTTCATATAATATGAAAACTCTTAAGAGAGTCTAAGTTTTTGGTCATTGAGAATAGTCCACAAAGCAAAGGCGTTGTCAATCCATCCGCTTGCAAGTTTCACCCATACAAGACTTGTAACCTATGTTCACAACCCATCGCATAAAAGTAGTATGTCTAGTAGTCAAGTATACATTGTCATAATAGTTCACAATATAGCACCACGTATATAATAATTCAAGAACGCCCGAATGGGGAGACTTTGTGTTGTTCGAACACGGAGAATTTGATTGAGAACGCCCGAACATAGTGAGACGCTCGCGCCCGAACGGGAGGCTTTAGATTGAGAATGCCCGTAACATAGTGAGACGCCTGCCCGACGGGAGGCTTTGCACGCCCACCAATAAGGCGAGACTTTAGGTCAAGAACGCCCACCGAAACGGAGACTTTTAGGTCATAGTATGTACAGCCTATTAAGTTCAAAACAAGTCATAAGTTCGTAATTAAGTTCAAGGTTTGATTCAAGTTCAAAAGTTCAAGTCAAAAGAGTTCATAAAAAGATAGTAATCAATTTAGTTCGAGTATGATTCATGCATTTCACCCCAAAATATAATAAAACAATAAAAAGCGGATTGTAATACTCACCGATGCAATGATTATGATGACAAGAGGATACATCGAAATGAAGCGAATACTCTAACTACAACTTGAGATAATGAAGAGTTTTTGAGGTAGAAAACTTAATTAATCTATAGGTTTTATTTCAAAACCTTAAAATAGATTACTAATGGATCTATAAAATAATAGAGTTTGAAATTTGGGATGATCTTCTTCTCTTGGCTGATTGATATGAGCTTGGAGGATTATGGATGAAATTTGTGAAGTTAATTGAAGCGTGTGGCATTGGATTGAAGAGGAACAAGAAGTTCCAATTGAACTCTTTTCCTAGATATTTATTAATTAAGTGAAGATATTTAGTTATTAGGTGTAGAGTTAGCTAGAAATCGATTTTAACGAACAAAATAAAACATATCGAACTCATAAAATTATAAAATTATATTTTGTACAAGTATCGGTGAATAAATAATTATCGTGTCGGAATTATCTAAACCGTCGTAAATATATATATATAACAATATATATACAAAATAAATCCAAATCATTGGGTAAACTAATAATATAATTTTTATAGCATTAAAATGAGTATAAAATATATTAGGACAATTTGTCGGAAGTTTAGGATCAATTGATCAAAATAAATGATCGTGCGATAGCGCTCATTTAATAAATAAATATATCGCTAATGGAATATGCAAACTCATGCATGAACTAATATGAAAATGATGTTATCGATGATATGTAGACTAACTCTAGTCTATATGAAATGTTCTCAATGATGTTCCATGAATACGCTAAACCCTTACGGTTACGCTGAATTTGATACTCAGAAATCTAGTTTACAAAAATGATGAATAATAATCGAATATAAATTTTTCTCCTGAATGAATAGTGTTTTGTGAATAGTAAAATTTTGAAATAACATCTCAAAATATCAAATCGACTTCAAAATCGATGAATAGTAAAATTATGAATAGTAATCGATGAATAGTAAAATTTCAAAGTTTGTAAAATGACCAAATTGAAAAATTGTCACATTCTTCCTCATAGAGGAATCACGCCCTCGTGATTCAATTATTGATAACTATAGTCCGATCCTCGACAATGGTTCTAGAAGTTTATGCTCGTGTGTATAGTCTAAGTGATTATGTCAATGCTCATGTATATGGGTTTCTCATCCAACTAGGTACGCTCGTGATCGATTGATGAGGTAAAGTTACCCAATATCGAACGCAGCCCTCAAAAGACCTTTAGGTAGTCGATTTTAATTTAATCTCACAACTCATCGACAAGAACCGCCATGAGATTAAACTAAATCGATTTGAGTAAAACTTGACTCTTAGCTTGATTTTGCAACTCATCAAACAAGAACCGCCACTAGATTAAGCTAGGAAACAAGTTGTTAGAAAGATAGAATTCAACATCCTAGAATGAAGTCTTTTGAAAGATTCGCTCGATCTTGGAATTGCTTACACAAATCAAATCAACAAAATAAATTACAACTAAGGTCGATATCGTTATGTCTCAAATTAATCAATGTCGTGAACATGGTAAGAATTGGAAGTAAGTTATGCACTCAAAATCATGTGGTATGTAAATAAGGTGGTAAAGAGTAGGTATAAACAAGGTATGGTAACGTAACGTGAACATAAAAACATGCTATGCATACCCACCCGACCAATGCGAGTTCAAAGTGACCAGACTCTTAAGACTCGACTAAACATGATCCAAGACTATCACTCTTATCGCTGCATGATTCTTCATGAATTAGACATAGGTGATCGCTATGTATAATTTAGGATTAACGATGCAACGATAGAACTAGTTGACTCGTATGATGTTTGACGCTCAAATAAAACTTTATTCGGTTATAGTTGCGATTTTTATTTTAAAAATCGGCATTCTCTATAACATTAGGCTCGATACCAATTGTTACACCCACCAAGGCGGAATCACGAGGTGTAATGGAAAGGAACACAAGCATAAGATAATAGAACATACCAACGCTTAAGATTTAAAGGAAAGAATACATCATTATGCAAAGACCTTGAAGAAAAGCTATCGACGATCACCTAAAATGCATGAGAGAAAACGGTCAACTATGAAAATAGTTGGTGAGTACACACGCTTCATATAATATGAAAACTCTTAAGAGAGAGTCTAAGTTTTTGGTCATTGAGAATAGTCCACAAAACAAAGGCGTTGTCAATCCATTCATTGCAAGTCCCGCTCATACAAGACTTGTAACCTATGTGTTCACAACCCATCGCATAAAAGTAGTATGTCTAGTAGTCAAGTATACATTGTCATAATAGTTCACAATATAGCACCACGATATAATAATTCAAGAACGCCCGAGCAGGGAGACTTTGTCGCGCTCGAACACGGAGAATTTGATCGAGAACGCCCGTAACATAGTGAGACGCTCGCTCCGACCGGGAGGCTTTAGATTGAGAACGCTCCGTAACATAGTGAGACGCCGCTCCCGACCGGGAGGCTTTGCACGCCCACCAATAAGGCAAGACTTTAGGTCAAGAACGCCCAATCAAACGGGCGAGACTTTTAGGTCATAGTATGTACAGCCTATTAAGTTCAAAACAAGTCATAAGTTCGTAATTAAGTTCAAGGGTTTGATTCAAGTTCAAAAGTTCAAGTCAAAAGAGTTCATAAAAAATAGTAATCAATTTAGTTCGAGTATGATTCATGCATTTCACCCCAAAATATAATAAAACAAGTAAAAGGGATTGTGAATACTCACCCGATGCAATGATTATGATGACAAGAGTGGATACACCTAAATGAAGCGAATACTCTAACCGCAACTTGAGATAATGAAGAGTTTTTAGCTAGAAAACTTAATTAATCTATAGGTTTTATTTCAAAACCTTAAAATAGATTACTAATGGATCTATAAAATAATAGAGTTTGAAATTTGGGATGATCTTCTCTTGGCTGATTGATATGAGCTTGGGAGGATTATGGATGAAATTTGTGAAGTTAATTGAAGTGTGTGTGTCGTTGGATTGAAGAGAACAGAGAAGTTCCAATCGAACTCTTTTCCTAGATATTTATTAATTAAGTGAAGATATTTAGTTATTAGGTGTAGAGTTACTAAATCGCTTTTAACAGAACAAAATAAAACATATCGAACTCATAAAATTATAAAATTATATTTTGTACAAGTATCGGGTGAATAAATAATTATCGTGTCGAATTATGTAAACCTTCGTGAATATATATATATATAACAATATATATACAAAATAAATTCAAATCATCGGAGAACTAATAATATAACTTTTATAGCATTAAAATGAGTATAAAAATATATTAGGACAATTTGTCGGAAGTTTCGGATCAATTGATCAAAATAAATGATCGCTGCGATAGCGTTCATTTAATAAATAAATATCGTTAATGGAATACGCAAACCCATGCATTTAACTAATACGAAACGATGTTATCGATAATATGTAGACTAACTCTACTATATGAAATGTTCTCAATGATGTTCCATGAATACGCGGTTAAACCCTTACTGTACACGCCGAATTTGATACTGTGAAACCTAGTCTACAAAATGATGAATAATAATCGTGAATATAAATTTTCTCCTGAATGAATAGTGTTTTGTGAATAGTAAAATTTTGAAATAACCTCTCAAAATATCAAAATGATGAATAGTAACCGATGAATAGTAAATTCCGAGATGAATAGTAAAATTTCAAAGTTTGTAAAATGACCGAATTGAGAATTGTCACATAAGTGATTTTAAAAGTCACATGATGTTATTATTTAATGATAACTTACGACTACGGCTTATCATCAACTACTTTTATCTTATACATTTACAATATACCTACTACCAACTCATTATGTCACCACATCACGTGGATAATCATAATTTTTCTATGAAAATTTTGTTCTTGCATAACAATATTCAAAACTAAAATTATCGTCGTCCAGATATCTATCAGATTTTAAAATATAGATCTATATAGAATCGTATATAATTGCAAATAGAAACGATATAAATGCAACGCTATGGCATTCGCTACAATATATAAACGATATAATTGCATATAAAAATATATAAGAAACGATAAAAACGCATATAATAACGTATACAAAACTTATATAAAACATATAAAAGTATGTAAGAACGTGTATAAAAACGATTTAGGAATGTTTTGTAATAACGTATATAAAAAGTATATAAAACGATATACGATATAATAATGTATACAAAACTTATTAAAAAACGTATGAAAAGTATAAAAGAACGATATAAGAAGAATGTTTTGTAATAACGTATATAAAACGATATATATAGTATATAAAAACGATACAAAAACGTATATAATAACGTATAAAAATGTATACAAAAATTTATATAAAACCCGATAAAATATAAAAAACGATATAAAAACGATATGAAACCGTATATTAGAACGTTTTGTTATAACGATATAAAATGTATATATAAAGTATTTAAAAACGATATTATAACGTATACAAAACTTATATAAAAATTATATAAGCGTGTATGAAAATGTATAGAAGAACGTTTTTGTAATAACGTATATAAAACGTTTATGAAAAGTATATAAAACGATTTAAAATGTATAAAAACATAAAAAAACGATATAAAAGCGTATAAAACGAGATATGTTTATATAAAACGTGTATAAAAATCAAAAACTTTAAATAGACCAAAAATGTTATAGTTTAAAGGATGGACGATGCAATAAGATCGTTAGTAAAAAAACTCACGAATCATAATCTAAATCCACTTAACACCTAAGTTAAAATCGGGACCATAACTTACCCAAAAGTTTTCTCACATGAACGGTATCTTCACTTCGAAAGGTTGAGACGAAAGTTACAATTTGGCAAAAGTTTAAAAACAATTTATGCAATTTACTCTAAAAACATATAGAATGTAAATGTTACAAATTATTTAAAATAAATGATCGTTGATAATTTATTATTGTCAAGTTGTGAGTTCAACATTTTTATGTCTTTATAAAATTATTTCGGGTGATAAATGGTTATCCATCTGGATGACAAATCGTCGTTCATATCTTATCCACTAAACATTCGTATCCATTTCCATTATTCATCTATATCCGCTATTATTAGATGGATCAAGTTGATATCCGATTGATCGGATGTCCAATGACATACCTACCCATGACTAGCCCTTTCTACCGATGACTACCCCTATAGGACGAATTACTTGTCCTTCTATGCACAAAACGAATACATTAACTCGTTTCACGAAGCACTAATCACATGCCCAAGACTATGTAGCAGGCAAAGTTTTCAAGATCGAGATCCTACCTAGGATCATTTTCGTCTTTACAAGATCGTGATCGTAAGATCGAACAGGATCTTAAGATCCTAATCTAATATTATTTCTTAATAGTTTTTGTAATATCATACAAATCTACAAATTATTATACATTATAAACACAAAATATTATAAATGTTTCGTAAAAATAATGTCCCAAATTATAATTATGAAATGTTTAAAAGATTAACACGTTTTTGAATTCTACAAAAAAAACTCATAAATTTATAGGTTTTACCAGAATCCGGAAAACCAAGATCGGATTAGATTAGATATTAAAATCAGATAGTTAAGATCGAATCCCTAAGATCTTAAACTGCAAAGATCCCATGTAGAATTCAGATCGTTTTTGCTTTGCAATATCGTAAATCGTAAGATCCGATCAGGATCCCGACAACTATGGCTTTAACCTTTTGCTTGAGCAGTGACAGTTCATTCCCTAAGTACAACTTTAGTAGAGGGGCAAACGAGCAGTTCTTACTGCAGTTTTAAGTCAGGTTCTGTTAAACAAATAAGTAATTTATGCACTCCTTACAATTACAGCAATGTAAACAATTCGGATAATTTGATCTTAAAAGATTATATGCTTTAAGAAAAAAACAGCTGCCTGATTGATCGGTTATTTCCGCTATAGCTAACTTCCTGAGTTGACTCGTTTGACCACTTAAAGAAAAAAGACAGCCCAAATCAACAGATTCACAAGTGTGTCAAGGCATGTGAAAACAACTGAGAAAAAAAAAAAAAAAAAAAAAAAATCCTCTGATAGTCAAAGTGTGTCAAAACAATTAGCCAACCCAACAGAACCAGAAGACATATAAGATAACAAGTAACTAACCTAACAAGTAGCTACATGGTTGGTTTTTCTTTGAAAGACAAGAGATGGTCAAATCTAAAAAAAAAAAACAAGTTTGACTAGCTACAGAACCCTATCTAATTCTTCAGAAGATAAACGTGTCATATATTACTTGAAGACATTTGCTATGCTCACCCATTATTCCAATAGATATGCACTCCACTTATCAGAATTCAGGTGCTGCTCCAGTAATCATACACGTTCTCACGTTTAGCACCTCCCTACTGTCAGAACCAAATTGCATAGCAGATTAATCACTTATAGGAAACATTAGTTGAATGTTATTGTCACCCAGAGCAAATAATTCTATAACAAAGATCAGGGTACATCATATACCTTAGTCAAAAGCTATTATTATCACCCGTTTTTGGCCCCTTCAGCTGAGTTTCTTTTTCTTCTTCAAACGAGCCACTGTCAGTCGAGTTCTCTCTCAAACCAGAAGCCTCGTGATGACCTGTTCCTGCAGCTCCAGCTGAAAAGTCGAATTGGTGACTTCTAAACTCAAAATGGTTCTTCCCTGACCCATCCGCTTCATCTTCAAATAACTTATTAGTAAAATCTTCCATGTTTCTCTCACCTGAAAGGATATTTGTCAAATATACAGGTTTAGTTTTGAGTTATATTTTATACCTACAACATGTCAATCTAGTAAACTTTATAGAGATTGTTGAAATGGAACAAGTGCAACGTAAGAATAGTAACCCAGAATGTATTAAGATACTAATAACCTCTTATTAACTACTTCATTGAAAAAAAAAAAGCATCAATGATTTACTTTATGTAACCATATTTAATACAGCAATATATAGGGACAAATACATTTGTCCGTCAACCCAATCCAACCCGCATTAAACAATTTACTCATCTTGACTGGAACACAATTAACTCAGTTACCCAAACTTGACCATTTTGCCAGCTTTAGCATAAAAGTCTTCCAAAATCAAATTGGATATCCAACTGGATGATCAATAGATGAACATTAAAAACTTTTGAGGGTTTACCATCCCACAGGTGATTAAGCTAGCATGCTGCAGTTAAACTTATCCCAGTACCTTGATTACACCTATTATCAGGGAATGCAGAACTGATAGCATAATCTTGACCGCCTTGTAGATGACTGACTGTAGCAGTTGCTGGTGACGAATCTGCACTCGCACGAATAAGACAACAATCAGCCTTTGAGTGCAGAACAAAACATGATCTTGGTAAGCAACAATTTAATATAGGTTGGAAATTTTAAGATAAGCATACAATGATTTCGGTTGAAAACTCGACTTGATCCTCCTGAGCACCTTTTGCATGACTGACTGTAGCAGTTGCTGGTGTTGCAAAAATGATTTCAGCGACGAATCTGCACTCCCATAAAAACAATCAGTTTTTGTATGCAGAATAAACCATGACTTTGGTAAGCAACAATTTAACTCAAATACTTAAAGATGTCCGTACAATGATTTAGGTTGGCATAATCAACTGAACCCTCTTGACCGCCTTTTGCATAAATGTTTGTAGTAGTTGCTGACATTGTAAATAATGATTCCTGAGACGAATCTGTACTCACAAATATATGAACCTGTCATATTTCATTTGTAGAACAGACCACAATCTTGGAAAGCAAGAAATATAGATGCAAGAGTTGACAATTCAAAGCAATCACTATCTAGTATCTACAAATGCATGATTTTGATTTTAATCTTGTTCTACCTCCAACAGATTAAACTAGTAAAATCAGAGATTTAAAGTCGGCCAAAACATGTATTTACCTTCGAAAGCGTTTCATTTGAAAATTTAGTTTATGACTAATTATATTGTTATTTGCAAACCATATTTAACAGGAGATTTATTTAAAAATCAGACAAAGAAAGTGTTTGTGGGTCAACCCAACCCTCCCCGTTTAAACATGTACTGAAAGTTGAAATATTATTCACCACCCAGTTTTCAATGGTAACATAATTTTCACACCAATAAATCTACAGATAGACGTACATTGATCTTGGTTCACAAAATTGACTGCATCGTCTTGACCGTCTTTTACATACTGGATTTGACCAGCAGCTGGTGTTGTAAATAATAATTTCATAGGTGAGCCTGCACA
This sequence comes from Chrysanthemum lavandulifolium, assembly GCA_022545495.1. Taxonomy (NCBI): domain Eukaryota; kingdom Viridiplantae; phylum Streptophyta; class Magnoliopsida; order Asterales; family Asteraceae; genus Chrysanthemum; species Chrysanthemum lavandulifolium. The sequence continues at coordinate 164,075,000 of CM040241.1, forward strand.
TGTACAAAATAGAGCAATCATCAAACCATGACACTGGTAACTAAAGATCGCACTTTCACACCCCTCAACTCCTTTATGGGCCGATTTGGGTTGTGGTTTATCACAAACGGGTCAAATTATGTAAAATATTCAGATTATTGGTGTAAATTAAATTATATTTTCAGGTCAGCCAGCCTTTCTTGCCACCACGAATTTGTAAGCCAGACCAATCATGTTTAGCAAGAATTATAAGTACTGAGAGGTGCGACAACAATGATCTTTGTTGGCAGAGTTTAGAAACTGAACTAACCAGTCCAGTTGAAAATTTCTTCATTCATATTTGGATTTGGATTTTCTTCCACATCTACTTGAGTTGATTTCCCTTCGGTCATATGTCCAGAAGCCTTATCAAAATTCTTTACCGAGTCGACCAAGCCAGCTGCAGAACTAGAACTTCCTTCTTTGAAAAAACTTGCTCTTGCAGAAGTATTAATATCTGAAACTCGATTATCTGTTGACCAATAATCATACAACTATATCATGGATTATACTAATATGTATTAATAATGCAGCAAAAAGACTAGCCAATAGAGGTACCTTTTCGGCTTTCATCCAGTCCGTAACTTTCATTTGCTGAGATTGGTTTCTGTTCATCTATTCTGAAACTATAATGCCCCAAACCCTGACATGAATCCGTTTCTTGAGTTTCCCTGTAAAAATATCAAGTCATTTGCTAAGAAATCATCCAACTTTCTAAAAGCATCCACTATTTGAGATTTCGTTCTTATCTTTTTAAACCGCTTCATGCTCCCAACACATTTAATGCATGTGTCATGTGGGACTTCTATAAAGTTATAAGAGGTTCATACTAAGTGAAGATAGGTTATAAAATAAGAGGTTTGTAGGTTGTTGATTGGCATGACTTGGCGCACACTTGTAAAGCTTTAAATATGTTTAATCTATCATACATGAAGTCTTGAAGATGGGAGATACTACACTACCTTGCTTACTTCTATCATTTTCCTCGGAGGAAGTAGGTGAAGCTGAAACTGTATCACCAACAGTTGATAACAGAAGATATAATCAATGTTATAAACAAAATGAAGTATATTTTAAGTAAACATAACTAACAAAAAGCAGCCTTACATTCTTGTGTAAACACAATTGTGGGCTTCCTTCTCTGGTTGGATAGTCATAATCATCTATATCTCCCACAAGTTGTGTGTCAAACTCATCAACACCAAGATTTGAACCACCATCCAGACAATGATCAGAAGTTGATGCATGATCGATCTCCTTTGCCGTGTTGGTCTCTTCTGTAATTTGTTCATCACTGATACCAGGATAAACACTTTCACTTTCTTTTGAAACGCCTTCAATAATTTCAGATGTCCTTGTGGTTATCTGCTCATTCCCGCTGTCATTTTTTACATCAGTGACTTCTGTTGACCCAAGTCCATCTGCACAACAAAGAATATATTTTATGCCTAAATCATTTTAGGGACAGGATTACTATGAACTGTATCCAAAATAACACATACAAATATCACCAAAAATGTTGGCGACAACATCTTTATTGATGTTTAGTAAGGACTCCTCAGAACATCAACTGTCACAGATGCAACCTCATTCCCACTTGTAGCAGGAGTTGGTGGTGCTTCTGTGCTCATCGATAAATCGGATGGTCCAACTGAATAACTAACAGCAGCAGTATAGCATGTAACTTTACCTCTAGCAATATTTGACTCTCGCACCGATTCTTGGTGAGAAGATGAGATTAAAATTCGGTCACGCAGGCGTATTTTCATTATTCTCTGGCTCCAAGTCATCTCCAACATATTCTTCATCCATGCCTGGACTATCATTGCTCGCTATATTATGACGCTCAGATTCTCCATCTTGCTCATCACCTTGGTCATCAACAACAACATTGCCAGAGACATGCACCTCGAGTGATTCACAGTCATTTGATGGCTCTAAACCAGTTTCAAGTTCTTTAGGCACACTAATAGTGTCGTCTTTAACATCATCCTCACCTATCACAGGAATTGGAATCACATCATTACCAGTTAGTGGCTGCAATGAGGAATCTCGGCCTCTTCCGGAATATCACTGCCTGAGAAATGAGTCTCATTTATGTCATTAGAAGAAGATGGCTCTGAGATAGGTTCAGGTTGCTTAGTCATGCTGAAATCATCATCATTGCCGGTTACCAATGTTTGGTCAGACTCGTGTTCATTATCTGTGTTCACATCATCGTCTTCACCACCACTCAACGCAGTTTCCTGAAGCAGATGTTCCTTATCGAATTAACACCTTCGCAGTCACACATTCATTGACATTGGCATCTTCACCATCAAACTCCTGCGAAACAGATGTGCCAAATATAGAACTGTTGTTCACATCATCGTCTTCACCACCACTCATCGCAGTTTCCTGAAGCAGATGTTCCTTATCGGAATTAACACCTTCGCGAGTCTCACACTCATTGACATTGGCATCTTCACCATCAAACTTCTGCGAAACAGATGTGCCAAATATAGAATTGTCGTTTTCATCACCAGATGCACCCAAATTTGGGACATCAGAATCGGTAGATGCTACTGCATCAGATTCAATCTCCTTTGTAGGTTCATTTCCAGCATCAACTAAAACATCATCCTCGCCTTTCACGGAGTGCCAAACACATCATTTCCATATAGTGGCTTCAAATGGGCTTTTGGTCTTCAACAGATATATCATTGGCTGAGTAAGGAGTCTCAGTTATGTCATTAAAAGAACATGGCTCTGCAGTAGGTTCAGGTTGCTTAGTCATGTTAACATCATCATTTTTGCCCAGAGAAGTATCAGATACATCATTGTTGTTGAGCTTTGGGTTAGACTCGTGTTCATAATTAGTACTTACACCCTCGTCGTCACCATCACCACCACTTAACACAGGATCCTTTAGTAAATGTTCAGAATTAAGACCCTCATCAGTTTCACACTCCTTTCCAGTATTGACATCGGCATCTTCACCATCAGACTTTCCCAAAACAGGACCGTCGCTTTCATCATCAGATCTGCCCAAAGTTGGGCTCTGATGTACATCAGTACCAGTAGATTGCACTACATCAGATTCAAGCTCCTTTACAGGTTCATTTCCAGCATCAACTGAAACATCAGCAACATCATCAAAAGTTACATTTTCTTCGGCAGGCAGCACATTTGGTTCCATTAAACTGCCATGAGCAACATCCATGCCATCTTTGATATCATTTTCAGCCGAATAAAGGCTATGAAGCTTGTCATCATCAGTTGCTTGGTCCGGAGTAACATCATTATCCTCAGAAACAAGTTGGGTATCTTCACCATCAAACTTCCCCAAAACAGGACCGTCACTTTCATCATCAGGTTTGCCAAAAAAGGACTGTCATTTTCATTATCAGATCTGCCCAAAATTGGGCTATGATGTACCGTACCAGTAGATTGCACTACATCAGATTCAAGCTTCTTTATGGTTCATCTCCAGCATCAACTGATACATCAGCAACATCATCAGAAGTTATATTTTCTTTGACAGGCAGCACATTTGGCTCCATTAAACTGCCATGAGCAGCATCCATGCCATCTTTGATATCATTTTCTGCCGAAAAAAGACCCTGAAGATTGTCATCATTAGTTGCTTGGCCCAGAGTATCATCATTATCCTCAGATACAAGTTTGGCCGTCAATGGCGTCAATGCACTAGCCCTCCCATCTTCAGCACCCTGCTCAGATCCATTCTCTATATTTGATGGCTCCGCTGGTCTTTCCACCTCTTTTGTACCTGCAAAATTAGATGATAACATTACACTAGACCCTTTTTTTTTTTTTTAAATTCAAGAAGATCCGGCATATATACTTACTCATAACATCTGGCTGTTCGAATGAATCATGGTAAACAGAAGAAGAGTTAATGTTGTGAGAACCGAGATCACATTCATTTTCAGCATCTCCAAGTGAAACACCAGCAGCATCATCTTCCATCACAACTGTCTTCTCAATAGAAACTACTTGTTCCTCAACCATAACATCAGTTTGCTGCCCCTTCAACACAGATCCAGTTTCTGCCGAGTCCATCTCATTCGCGTCTGATTTCTCAGAATTTACAGCTATCTGAACTTCAACTTCACTAAGGGGCTGCAATGGAATTTCAGAAAGATTTGGCACTAAAAGAGGTTCGTCTCCAAAACTTGGCAAGTCCAAAGGCTTTTGCTGAGTTTCACTAAGCAAATTTTCAGCCAGACAGGGCGTCGCACCTGTCTCAGGTTTAGCCACATTGGGTGTGAACTGTATAGAAGATTTTTCGATAGAAGCATCAGCTACTTCCATACCTTCCCCAACATCTCTTGCTTCAGCATCTGACCCATTAGATATCGAGTGTGGTTCAGCTCCAGAAGACTTCTCTCCGAGTACAGTACTTGTGCTTTCCACCACAACGGCAGTTTCACTCACAGAAACGACATTCTCTTCCACAACTTTCGTTGGCAACCTCATTTCTGGAATTGATAAATCACCTGTGTTTCCAGAAACCATATTCTCTTCATTATAAACTTCCGATTGAACTCCTAAAGTGTCAACATCTGGATTGGGACTGGCTTCTGCAACTTCAGGTGAGGAAATCTGAGCATCTTCAAGAGGTTGTACTTTATGAGCTGACCGACTTGGCTTCTTTTTCTCTACCTTTTCTGCATAATAACTTGATGCATTCCCCCTGTCTTTTATTCCACTGCGTGTAACTCGCCCTGGAGCTGTATTGACAGCTGGATCAGGCCTGAATTTTGCAGCTTTACGTGTAGAAATTTGAGCATCTCCAATAGGTTGTTTTTTAACGGATGTTCGACTTGGTTTCTTCAAGCTGCCAGCTGTTTTATCACTTCTGATTGCACTACGAGTAATCTGGCTACGAGAACCATCAATAGCAGGAGTCAACTCGGTCTCCACAACCTTTTCATCAGGTTCGAAATTCAACTTGGAGACAGGTGTTCCCTTTTATTGGATTTTACAGCACTGTACTTTGCATCACTTTGCTCAGGCGCACTCAGTTTTGCTCTCTTGTTTGAGCTATCACCTCGTTGCCGCACCACTTCGTAAGGCCTGTCTCGTTCCTCTTTGGTTTCCTTCGGATAACTCACCTTTTACAGCTAGCTGTTTGCCAATTCCTGAAGTAGGTGTCTTGACACTCGCCGCCTGTTTATTTGCAGCAGATTTTCCTTCACTTTTACCCGCACTGCGTGTAGAACGTCTTGCAGATTCATCAGCAACAGTACCATAATCAGTTCCGATACCTTGATCTTCAGTAACAGGGGTTTCTCTGCGTTTCCTAGATTTAGGACTCCCGGTAGCATTAACTACTGTTTTCAATTCAGAAGCAACTTTTCCTGATTTGGTAACATCAACAGATTTCCCTTTTGCCTGCTTTTTCTCAACAGCAGGTGAATCCGTCATCTCAGGTTCGTCATTTACCTCCTCCTGCGCTTCTGGCATAACAGATTTACTCCTGGTGTTCCTAGTCCGACGGTTCACAGGTTCTTCAGGATGGAGAACCACTTTGCTATTCTTAGAGGGCATGACGGATTTTCTTCGATTTACATTTTTCCCACCCGCCTTCTTTACAGGTTCTTCAGGTTTTGAACCATCTTAGGCTCCATTGGAGCCACAACTTCTTCTCAGCTCTGCTTTTACCATCCCTTCCAGAGTTCACTGCCAACTGAGCTTTCGCCCTTGTAGCTCTACCACCATTAACCACTTCTCCTTTGTAACCTTGATCTTCATCCATATTCTCCTTTGTCCTCAATGATTTTCTTTTGGGAAGTTCTTGTTTATCTTCTGGAGCCACATTGCTCGAGTTACTACTCTCATCAGTGGCTTTCATTTCCCTTCTAGTTCTCTTCTTTTCAGCTTTAGGATTTGAAACCACTTTATTAACATCTTCCTTCGAAGTTTGTCTAGACCTTGTAACTCTAGCTGGAATCTCCATAAGCTCATCAGAAGGTTCAACATTTTGCACATCTTTTGCGACTTGCCCGCCCCTCTTTTTCTTAACTTGAGGATTTACGTCCAGACCCATGTTGTCATCAGTTACAGCTTGCGCCTTTGACCTTGTAGCTCTAACATGACCAGCCGCAGTTTCCTCAACTGATTCACTACCCTTCTTAATGTCTTTAACTGGCCTTTTGCTTTGCTTGCTCTCCTCAGGTTGAACGACATTACCTTTTACCAATATGTTCGCTTTCGATCTCGTCACTTTACCAAGATTACCTTCAGGCTCCTTAACTACATTTGTTTCCTTTACAAGATCTCCTACTGCTCCTCTACCCTGTGCTCTAGTACTACGCTTAACAGGAATTTGTACACCATCATCAATCAACTCATTAGTACTGTCACTATCGACAACTAATTTATCAACCTTTGTTGCCACAGATTTCCTCCTCCTTTTCGTATCTATAGGCGTAGCAACATGTTTCTTGCCAGATCGCACTTCGTACTCAGACACTTCGTTATTTGGACTAAACCTAACCTTCTTTACTTCCCTTTTCGACACTGCAGGTTCATCCTCATTTGTAGTTTCAACAGAACCCTTCAAACAAGCGCGTTTTCGCGTAACTGGTTTCTCCTTTTCCTGATAGACAATAAATAATTTAGCAACTGTTTTCAAACAAACAAAGTTTCTCTCGTCACTAGGACATCCCTTTTATATCAAATCTAACTACATACATTTTAAGATGCGCCATACTACCACCGACTGTTTGCAATAAAAACAGTTGCATAAAGACCTATATCTTAATAATTCCATGTCTATATCTCAAATTATATCATCCAATTGCAATAAAAACTCAAATTGAAAAAATACAAACTACTCGTTTTGAACATCCAAAAATTTTATAAAAAGAGGCTGTGATATTTAAAGGGCTAAAGCTATATAATGGCAACATACTCCAATTCTTTCTACCTTCTTATTGGTACATAATTTATTGAAATATCAAATTCCGTCCTGAAATCATATATTTTGGTGACGTGCGGACGTGTAGCAACTGTTAAGGTGCTGACAAGTTTGTAAAATGTATCATATTAGGACAAATTTTAAAGCCTAATGACCATTTTACGACTATATAGCCTTTAACCCAATTTTTATGTTCAACTTACTTTTCAGTCGCAAAAGTTACTACCAGTTACCTACAAATTTCTATTTCCACTACTGGCTCGAGAATACTCTAGCCTCAAAGCAACAGCAAAAATAAAGTAAAAAGCTTCTTTCGCCGTTTAGCAAATATTTTATTCTTTAAGTTGAAAACACCACCACTTAATTCCACAAATCGAAACATATAATCAATCAACACAAAACATAAAAATAAAAAATATAAAATATAATAATAAGAATAAAAAAATTACATTAAGTAGTTGAGATAACTTGTCGGCCAAAACCGAATTAGCAGAATTCGCAGGAATATTATGTTCCTTGCATAACGCTTGCAGTTCTTTCCTTTTCATACTAAAATAATCCATCTCTGCATCACAACAAAAAAAAAAAAGTTAACAAAAATTACAGATCTGAAATAAGTTAGGTTAAAAAAAACTGAAACGATTTATTTAATAGTAGTACCTGAGTTAGAGATGAATTAATGTTACGATTGATTTAATTAGGATAAAAAGATGAGTGAATATGTGATTAGATCTGGGATTTTGAAAATAGTGAAATTAGGGTTCCCGCTCGAGAGAAAATGAAAATTTGGGAAAGTTTTATTTTTGTTTTGGGGGTTTTATAAAAGAGGGGCGCGTGGGTTTCCACGTTAACTGCCACGTGCTGTTTCTTTCGCTTTACTCTTTTTTTGGATGACTATCTTATCCGGTTACAAGTGGCACTGGGTTTGGTAACTTATTCAATTGTTCACTTATGTTTCGTATATCACTTGAATTTGAATTCATCAATGTTTTAATAGGGTTTATAATCGACCGGTTGAGTCATGGATCTCGGTAGGTTCGATCGCAGTCAACCCGATTTTCTTTAAAAATAATAAATAAAAATAACGAGGTCAACCGGTTGGGTAGGGTCCAATTTGGGATTCAATAAGCCGGTCAATCCGGTCGGCCGGTTTTATAAAATATTTTGAAAAAAACCCGGTCGGGTTTGAGAACCGGTTGACCGGTCACTAAAACCGTGGTCTAACCGGTTAACCCGATTTTTAAACGGGTTATTTTGACGCGTTTTTTCCCGAACCGGTCCAACCGGTTAACCCTACGGTCGACCGGGTTTCAAAACATTGAGTTCATTGGTTAACGTTCCTCATAGGATTAGGGTTAGGCGGGTAGGCGGGGTAGATGGGGTAGATGCGGCGGGGTGTAGGTGGGAATAGGGGTAGGGGTTTTTCTAGGGTTGGGCCTTCTCGTAGGATTAGGGTAGGTAGTTGGAATGTTGGGACGTTGACCGGGAAGCTCTTTGAGCTGGCGGATGCGTTGAGGAGACATAAGGTAGACATAGTGTGTTTCCAAGAGACCAAATGGAAGGGTTCCAGCACGAGGGAGGGAAACGGCTACAAACTTTGGTACTCGGGCTCTAGGCCAGCGAGAAACGGAGTTTGAATTATCTTGGGGGCGGGCCTCAAGGATAATGTAGTGCAAGTGATCCGGATGAGCGATAGGATTATGGCGATCACGTTGGTTATTGATGGGAAGGCGTAATCGTAATCAGATACGCCCTCGCGGGTGGTAGGGTGAAGCGAGAGAATAAGAGTTTACGGGACTCCTCGGCGAGCTAGTAAGGTGCCGGTAGGACAATGTTTGTTTATAGGAGGTGACTTGAGCTGTCATGTAGGAGCGTGACAGATGGCTACGGCGAAGTGCGGAGGTTTGGCTTTGGAGTTAGGAATGGCGAAGGCGAAGCGATCTTAGAGTTCGCATCCTTTCGCGACTTAGTAGTAGCTAACTCTTTTTCAAGAAAAGAGATGCAGCGATCACCTTCAGGCGGGGTAACAACACCATATTGACTATCTGCTAGTGCGTAGAAGGGATTTTAGAGCATGTAGGGATGCAGGTTTTCCCAGCGAGGCATGCTCATCCCAACACAAATTGCTTGCCTTGGATGTATTTTTAGAAGCAGCGCAAGCGAGAGCAACGACCGGATTGCCGAGGATTCTTTGGAAGAATCTAAGCTGGCGGCAGATTCGTTTAGAGTGAAGGTCATGAGGACTTTCTTCTCGGTTGGAAGACTGACTATTTCCGACGCGGACGGATGTGGAACACCACTTGCAGACATCATCGAGACGCAGCGACAAAGGACTCACTGGTGTGACTAAGCGAGTGCGAGGTTCTGAAACACATAAGGGAATCTTGGTGGTTTAGCGAAGAAGTGCAATCCAAAGTAGCCATGAAACAATCTAGTTTCGAGACCTTCTTTTGTCTTGAGAGGGCAACTAAGTGACATTACTGCTTGAGATTCTGAGGTATAAAACAACTAAAAAGAGGCAAAGAAGGAGGTAGCTCAAGCTAAAGACAAAGGCGTCGAAGATTTGTACAAGAAATTGGACTCAAAGAGGGGCTCAAGATATATTCAGATTGCGAAGGCCGGAGAGAAGAAGGAGGATTTGGAGCGTTAAATATATCAGGGCGAAGGTGGGCGGACTATGGTGCGGAAGAGGATATCAAGAAGATGGGAGAGTATTTTCCGCTCTTTTCAGCGTGGGAGGTCGAAGGAAGCGGGAAGAAGAGAACCCTAGCCAACGACCAGAGTGCTTCTACTCGAGGATTGGACAACCTGAAGTGATGTTCGCACTACAGAAGATGGGAAGAAACAAAGTAGTAGGGTCGGACCATATTCCCATTGAAGCATGGAGGTGTCTGGGGGACGAGGGAGTCGATTGGCTGACTTGCCTCTTCAACAAGATCTTCTCTGGTGCTAAGATGCCAGAAGAATGGAGACTCAGTGAAGTCATCCCCATTTACAAGAACAAGGGAGATATGCAAGTGTGTAGCAATTATAGGGGCATTAAGCTTCTTAGCCACACCATGAAGCTTTGGGAGAGAGTTATTGAGAGAAGGTTGAGATGGGAGGCAAGGGTCTCTGAGAACCAATTTGGTTTTATGCCGGGAAGGTCATTGATCGAGGCTATCCACCTCTAAGAAGTCTCGTGGAAATAAGTGAAAGACAAAGGAACTGCGTATGGCGTTCTGGACTGAAAAAGGCATATGATAGTGTCCCGCGTGGTGATCCGGAGATCTCTTATTGATAAGGGAACACCAAGGAGATACGTGAGGTTATTAAGGATATGTCTGAAGGGGCTAAGACCCAGTACGGTCTGATGGGGATCTCGAGTTCTTCGATGAAGTTGGACTCCATGAGGATCCGCCATTAGCCACTTACTATTCGCCTGTGATCTGGATGAGCTATCTAGAGGATTCAAGAGGGCATCCCGTGGAGCATGATTTTCACGACGACATAGTTACGTTGGCGAGACTCGGCGGAAGGGTTAAACAACATACTTGAGCAATGGAGGAAGGCCCTTGAAGATAAGGGTCTCCGGTCGCAGAGAGGCGAATCACGAGATGTGAGTTCGGGAGGATCGAGTCAGGCCACCAGGATGAGGATATTCGCATTGGTGACCAGATCCTTCCACCTAAAGAGTCTTTTAGATATCTAGGGTCGATGATTCACATATCAGGGAGGATAGACGAGGACGTGACCCATCGGATTAGAGCTGGATGGGCAAGATGGAGGGCGGCATCGGGAGTCCTTTGTGATGAGCGTCCCTTGTAAGTTAAAGGGAAAATTTTACAAGGTTGCGATTAGACCGGCTATCTTGTATGGGTCGAGTGTTGGCCCATATCCAAAGCGCTTGCTAACGAGTAGAGGTGGCGAATTGAGAATGTTAAGATGGACTTGTGGAAAACCTTGCTTGACATGATCCCGAACGGTGTTTTCAGATCAAAACTTGAGATCGGGAATATTATCGAGAAGATGAGAGAAGGAAGGCTGAAGTGGTTCGGCCATGTTAGGAGGAGGCCACAATCAGCGCCTGTAAGAAGAGTCGAAGCGCTAGTAGTTGATGGTGTGAGAAGGAGGGGTAGACCTAATCTCAGGTGGGAGGATAGACTTAAGCTCGACATGAAGGAGATGCTCTTGTCAGAGGACATGACCTCAGATAGAAATGCATGGAGAGATAGAATTAGGATTTGCGGGTAGTTCAGGTGTTAGGCTTTTAGGCGTCTTGTTGCCTTGCTTTGGTGCCTTGTTTTGCCTTTGCCTTAGCTTAGGCCTGGCGTGTTTTGCCTTGCTCTTTGTTGCCCCTTAGGATGCCTTTTTGCCGCTTTAGGTCCCTGGGTTGTTTGCTTCCTTGCTTTGCTCCTTAGGTTTGTCTTTGTTTTGTTTTACGGTTTGTTGTGTGTTTGTTTTATGTTTGTTTTGTGCGTGTTTGGTATGCATTTTGCTTTTGCTTCTTTGCCCTTTTGCCCCTCGCTCTCTCTTCTCTTATTTCTCACCCTTGCGTGCCTGCAGCGGAGGTCTCATTGGGCGATCTCCTTACTCCGGGTTTATCCTTGGGGTAGGGGTAGGTCTTGTCTACATTCTACCTCCCCATACCCCGCCTTGGATTGGGTTTGTTGTTGTTGTTGTTGTGGTTAGCGTTCGCTCATCTAAGGCGGTGCTGTCGAGCTGCACCTCCTGGTCGAGTAATTATAAAAACATGTGGTTAAGTACTTGACGCTTTCGCAAGGGACGCCTCATAAACATCTTATGTCGTGGTAGGATAGTACATGGGCGTCATAAGAATTGTATATTTTTTCAGTAGCCGCTGACACCGCTGTATAGTAATGAAAACAACGGTGTCAACAATCTGTATGTTGCATGATAGCGACAAGCATACGTTTTCAACTCATGTGCCATCGGAGCACACCCCAAGTAGTATAAATAGACTCATCCACCCCTGTGGAAAACAATTTCTATTCCATCCCTCGCTCTCTACTTTCTCTCTATAATATATAGTCATCTCCATCGGAGGTTTTGACTTGACCGTCGGAAGGTGGTTCTAGGGCTTCAGCCTTGAACCCCATCTAAGAGGGTTTTTTTATGTTTGTAGCATGCTTTTGCCTTAGGATGACGACGAGCGGCATCATGGGAGTCGTCAAGACCATCTCGGCGGAAATTTGCTTCAACACCATGGTTATTTTGTTTTAATCAATTGCTAACAGGAATCATTTGCGTGCTTTTTATTTATTTATGGGTAACATTTATATTTTGAATAACAACACTTGGTAGTGGTTCTCATAGAGACCGATTTGAGATGGTCAATCTCTCAAGAAACTAGATGGAGAAACGAGGTGATAAAGTGTTGTTCACTGATGTGTGCTTAAACAAACATTATTTTTATACTAGAAATCACGCTAAATCGGATTAATAACCATAAAATACGTTAAATTATATTGCAAATATGTTTGATATGTGTTATTATGTCTTGCAGTTACAAGGGTTTGAAAACAAATCAAAAACGGTGATTTTCGGATGAGTTTTGACGATGTTTTCACGTTTTTCGAGTTTCAAACGAAGTCGTAAAAAATCCTTGAGCCCTCCATTGGAAAGAGCACGAAAAACCGATTCCAACGGTATATTAATTTAAATTTTAAGGGTCCATATAAGCCCTCAAATTGGCATGCCAATATTTACTTTTGAACCTCTTAGTACTAAATGAACCATCTAAATAGAGTATGGGTTAAATAAAAGAAAATGAGTATTATAATTTAAGTGTATGCCAGCGCAGCTGGCTATCACACTTCACCCACAACCTCAAGGTCCCAGGTTCAATTCCGGGGGTGGGCAACTTTGGGTATAATTATCCTTGCCACGTGGCACCACCTTAGTGGTCCATGTGGCGACCCAACCCCGTTACCAGATCCGACCCAAATCCAGACCCAACCCAACCCAAGGCAAGAAAGGATTTATCCCAATGCAAGAAAGACTTAACTTAAATAGTACAAAATGTGCTTCTACACTTAATGAGGTAGAGCGTATGCGTAATGTTCTTTATGCTTCGGCTGTTGGATCTATTATGTATGCGGTTAGATGCACTAGACCTGATGTGGCGTTTGCCAGAAACCTTACAAGTCGGTTACAACAGAATCCATGTGAAAGTTACTGGACTGCTGTGAGAATTATTCTCAAGTATCTAAGAGCTACTAGAGATATCTTCATTGTTTATGGTGGAAATCCTAAGGCGTAAGCTCAAAGTTAAAGGTTACTGCGACGATGAATATCAAACCGATAAAGTTGATACAAAGTCTTAGACAGGACATGTCTTTGTTATTAACGGAGGCGCAATGGATTAGAAGAGTACCAAGCAGACCACTACTGCAATGTTTACAACAGAAGTTGAGTACATAGATGCTTCAGAAGCTGCGATGGAAGATGTCTGGATTAGAAAGTTCATTTCAGGGGTGGGTGTGTTCCCTCAAATGAACAACCTATGGAGATGTATTGTGATATTCTTGAGCAATCATCATCGCCAATGAACCTGAAGTTATGAAAGGCGCCAAACATTAGCCTACACGATATCACTATGTTCGAGAACAAATAGAAATTGGTGAATCAATCTACTCAAAGTTCATACATATGAAAATTTAGCTGATCCTTTTATGAAGGCTTAGCCTAAGAGCAAGCTTACTCAACATGCTGAGATCATTGGACTTTGTTTAGCTAATAGTTTTATGCAAATATGTGTTTGGTATTTGGATAAGAGATGTTAAACATTTATTATTTATTGATGAATTAAATTGATAATGTTTAGTTTCATTTATAATAAGTTGTATCCTATTTTACATGTTTAAATCCGTGAACAATTTATATTGTTCTAAATTGTCCATTGTCAATCAACTACATGAGAATATGGTTGAATTAAGATAATTCCGAGAGATTGATAATATTATTTGAATATTAAGGAAGTGTCCCATGAAACTCACATGGTATTCAATAGTTTGCATATCAGACTATACCAACTAACAAGATTTTCACTTTATGGATCTTTTGTCATCAAGTGAATCTTGTAAATAATTTCATTATTTATTCTTAGACTTGAGACGCAAGTTAGAATGACGTTGGTGGATCCCGTTTCTTGAATATAGTCTAATGTTATCTGTAACTGGTAGTTATAAGGGTTATTTTCAGAAGTGTTGTGAAGCACACGAATGACGCTTGTTGTCAAGACAAAATTTGTCCCTTCAATTAATTTTGAAGTATGATACTACTGGGCCCTTGTGGGGTTGGTCAGATGTTTCTGCGGCCACACCAAAGGAGACATGGATATGTCCTGATGAATTTGGTAATCTTGATCAATTGATGAAATGAGACACATAATAATTAAATTATGAAATGACCTTGATCCATACTCATATTTAACATGATCTATGAATCAAAGGGATAGTAAAATGATAAATCATTTGATTGTGACTTTACAAAACCTCACTCAGGTATCATCGCGGACATTGGAGTGTTGCTAGATGCTTACCAATGTTATTACATTTAATTGAAACATGTCCAAGTGGGAGTTGTTGGTTTATGGATATATATCGTTAAATGTATGTCCGAAATACACGTGAGCCCATGTGATCCCACACATTACGTTTAATGTTCAATTTATATAATTAATATACATATAGAGTATTAAGTTAATTATTACTTAAATAATAAGCACTAACGACTATTTAACTAATAGTTACTTAACGGGCGTTATTAACGGTCATTAGACGAGAAAAGGATCAAGAAACCCTCCCCTCCGCTATGTTCGACCAACTAGGACTCCACAAAGGAAGTGGAGTCGATTGCTTGGGCTCCAAGTAATTGTGACTGTATAATACTTTGCCTCAAAAAGTCTTCTACAATTAATTACCAAATTTCACAAGTCTTCCAATATCTTTAGAAAATTAACACAAATCAAACTTTTGGTCTCTTTTTCCATCAAACTCATGTCTTTCCCCCCTTAAATTATGGATCTTGTTTGATAATGTCTCTAAATTTTTATTCTAAAAGTTAACTAGTTTCCTATATAAGACATTTATCATTTCATTCCTTTCTATCAACACACAAATCAAACTAAAACTCTCTTTTATCTCCACCTAAAAATTGGCAACCAAACAACAAGAAATAGGGTGCTCAAGTTTGGGTATTAGCTTATTTGGTTAAGGTTGCAAGTTAGGATTTTTGAAAGCTTAGTCGAGTTTTTATGGTGATTTCTTAGGTCATTTTTGCACAAACCATCCACCAACTAATTTCTTACATACTTTATATTACATGTACATTACATTTCATGTTCATTATATCACTTGTACATACTTTTAGTGTTGAGGAAATTGGTAAAATGTTAGGTTATAAAGACAAGTTTTTGTCCCAATATTTATAGCAGCATATTCGACCTTGAAACCATACCTAGACATTTTTGTAGACCTTGCAAATTTTTTTAGACTTACATATAGGGCTTATGTAGTTCCCTGAATGTTTTTTATAATTTTTGGAGTTGAGTTTGTATTTTTTAGAAATCACACGAAAAAGTTACTCAATACCGACAAGAAACTTACTTATCAGTTTGTTTTTGTAAAAACCCCTGTCTTATGAGCATTTTGAGAAACTTACTAGTTGATACATTTCTAGGGCACTGTTAGACCTTTTTCGTGGACCGAAAAACCTAGTCCTAATAATAAATAACGAAGGAGCTACGACCCCGAGACCGTAGGACTAGAAATATGAATTTTTAACAGCAATGGCACCTTGTTACGTTTTTGACTTTATAAAATAACTGATAATGAAATTGCGTCAAATGCTTGATATTTTTGGAAACTATACTCGAAAACGATGAACCTACGCCCTTTGAAACAATTGCCTTCCTTAGAAAACAAGTTAGCAATAACCCAATTAAGTGAAATGTTTTCTGAAAAGTAATTCACTGCTTCCCAACTTTTGTTTTAATAAAACTGGCACCTAAAACTTATTTTCTCGACCCAGAACCTTGAAATAATGAATGTAGACACGTTCACCTTCATTTAGAGGGTTTATCGAGGAAAAATGAACTTAAAACGAATTAGATACACACTTTTCAAGACATGTTTAACATAACTTTTATAACTAAATTTTTCCAGGGTTTTATAGTCATAAAAGATTGTTTTGAATATATTACTCAAACGACCGACTTACATAACTTGTTAAAACCTGACTACAAGTATATAAAGGTGATAAAACATTATAAAACTCATATGCATATAGTACATATTGCATTTTCCTGAAACGACTTAATTATCTAGGTCGCGTTAGGAATACTCGTCGTTGAACCCGCATTATTCATTTCTGTTACATTACTTTCTCAAGGTGAGTTTCATAGCCCCTATTTTACATGTTTCAATACTTATTTCAAACTAATTTGTGGTGAGAATACATGCTCAATTACCTTGATTACTTTCTTAGGACCTAGTACATTAAACATTTACTTATTGCCTAAGTTACAACATTAGCCATAAGGTCCCCATTTACATTAGTTACTTGTAAGGCACGAATGTTGTGAATAGATCTATTGTGTTGACACCCCCGTCCGGGGTTGGTCGCACCAACTGGGCAAACCGAGTGTCGTCCCTAAGAGTTGTTGTCCAAAAGAAGTAAGGTATTTTGTATATAAAAGGTTTTGATAAGAAAAAGTATATTGATAAAAATCCTGGTTTTACAGATTTAAAATAAAGGATAAGAAAGTAGGAAGATAAAGTTTTAACCAATACTTTAGATGTATTTACTTCTAATTTCTCCAGTTTCATATAGTAGATAAATGTCACTAAGACTTCTATGGTCAATTCGTCTTAGCCTATCCTCCCTAGAATCCTCTCAAGAACCAAAGACTCTTTCTTTGTAGTAAGCGGAGGTTGTGGTAGACTAGGTTGAGTCATTAAGTGCCAAATCTAATAGACCCAATTCTTTAGAAATTCGGCCTCTCGGATCTTAGATTTCCCCTAACTTCTTAGGTACCTTTACTTGATAGGTGATCCTATGGTCAATTAGCTCACAAAGGATGGCTGTACTATGGCCAATTCCTTCCATTCTTCGCAATCTAGTCGGCTAGGGTCCTATTGTCAATTTCCCTATCCCACTAGATACTAACAAGATTTGAACACTACTGAAACTAGCGATCTACGAATAGGCAAAGAATATATCTATATAAAAGAAGAAAAGAGAATAAATAATGCAACTAAAACTTGAATTAACAAAATTAATTCATTATATGATTACTAGAAAAACATAAAATAATCCAAACTCGAATACAATGATAGTAGTAGACGAAAACTTCATTCTTCCGACCTCTTAAGGTTTCGTTCTTCTTATGTGGTAGCTCTCCCCAGACCCTAGTTCAGTTTTGGTAAAGGGAGATGATTTGGAATGTAAATTCGTGTGGTATTTATAGGCACAATGAACCCGACAAAGCTATGGTGTAACCCTTTGCATTGGTTACACCGTAATCATTCTAAAACGGATAACATTTTAAAGTATATCTACACTTACGACGTAACCTAGTAAGTGGTTACGCCGTAATCTTTAACGACGGGATGCTACGTCGTAATCTCCATGCTAGTTAAGACGTAATCTTCACACATCATTCTGAGTAACATCTACGCCGTAACCTTAGTAGTTGGTTACGGCGTAATCTTCATTTCGTGGTAAACAAGTCTTCAATAAATTACGGCGTAACACCATCACATAGTGACGCCGTTGTCTTTAATATAAACATCATCACTTAGTTACGCCATAGTCTTCATGGTAAAGGAATGATTAAGCTTTAACTTGTCCAAACGTCGTTCCATACTCCATTAATAATCCTGAAATGAAATGTGAAGAAATAAGGCATAACATATAATAACATCACCACAATTTGTCAACAAAAAGGGAAAATTGATGCTAAGAAAATCAGGATTATTTGATGTTATCAGCAATACTAAAAACAAACGACCACTTCCAATTAGACCTATGCATCTCAACTCGTATCAGGGTTAGTCGTGGGAACTTCATCGGAATTTTTAACAAGTAGGAGTTTTCAATGGAAGTTTAAGAAGTAAATTTGTTTATCTAACAATAATTTATAAACAATTTATAAAATGATCCAAACCTTGAAGTAGGTAAATTTTACCAAAAATAATCAATTGGTCTCATGAGTATAGATGTGAAAACTGTAATAAAATTTAGGGAAAATGATGCAAATGGACCGCGCGCCCTGAGGCTTATCATTTTCCAGACCATTTTATTTTTTTTTAATTTAAAATGGATGAGGGCAACTTGTCATTAGGCAACTCATCGACATTGTGACAAGTGTCCGTATGTGTAAGGTATTGTTTTTGGCAACGAAAATTAGTTGAGCAACCGTATATTTAAAAATGGTTGTTTCGTCATTTTACATTACATAGAAAGTACACATTTGAATAGTGAAAGTACAATACATTTCTATTCAAATTCAATAGCCACTCACACAAAACATCCATAGTTACTTTTCTCTTTTTGCTTCTCGCAAAAGCATTCTTACTTCTTTTTCACAAATCAAACCGCCTTCTTCATCGACCCCTCTCTTCCTTGTAACGTCGGTTATGTCACCATCTATAAAGCTACGGTGTTGATTGCAAACCACATTCGATTGATCAAGGGTTTTTTTTTTAAATGTGGCCAAATATGATACGTAAATATTCTTCGTTGTTTATTACAAATGATTATTTCCAATTGGTTCTATGTTATAATAAATCGTTGTTGTTATTCGATTAATACCTATGTTAGATAGGTGTTAATTCCATTTATAATCCATTGCTCTTTTTATGGTTTGTATGATTCGTAATTATGTAGGGTATAATACCTTAGATGTCGTTAGTTAAGTATGTAACATTACTTGGTTCATTAAAAATTTAGTGGCGGTTTGTAGACTAATAAGGAGTGGTTTATATGCATCATCTATGCAATTGTTTACGACGTTGGTATAGATTCCTTCTATGGGCTGAATTATTTTTGGTTTTTGTTGACCCTTTTTGGGACTATGAAGCTAAGTTAATCATTACGAGTAAACTGAACTACTTTTTGTAATTATGTAGGGTAAAATACAACTGTTCCGTTTACCGCTCTTCTACAGCTTGTTTAGAGGCTTCTTCCTACTTTGTCCTTTCCTTTTCTTTAGCAATTTCTTTAGCATTTACTTCCATATGTAATCTTTTAGCAAATTGTTCATCAAAAGCAATTTGCTCCTGTGTACTTTCAAACACCAAAGTTGGATCTGCAATCCTTTACCCTTTCCAATATCGGTTTCGGTAACTACGACTTTACGCAGGTTCACCAATGTTTAGACTCTTAGCAATAGGTCTCGGTGCAGGGATAGGGTGAGATTGCTTTAGGTTGAGCAATTGTATGGCAATCTCATTCTCAGCCTCTTTTGGTTTTGGTGTTGGTGTTATTGCGGTGGTTATAATTATAGTAGTGGTTGCCTCTGCAGTGGAAACGACTGAACTGGTAGTGGGTAGAATAATAGCGGCATTGGTTGCAGCGATGGTTCTTGCAATACTAGCGATGGATGCAACAACTTGGCGGTGGTTACTGCACCACTTCCTTATCATTTTCTTCAACTGCAGCCTTTAAAGAATCATCTATTACTGCTTCTTTACCTTCCATGTGAGCCACCAAATAACCTTCACCTTTGTCTCCACTATCCAAATCCTAATCTACCAACGCCTCCCCTGAATTTGTACTCTCACTCCTCCCTTGTTTGGATGCATCCTCCAAACTTTGATTCCCAGAGGAGCTTGCTTTCTTTCCCGTTTCTTCACTTTCACGAATCGATGACCTCGCCTTCTTAGTCTCTCAAAACACTTACCGTGCTTCAACCTCCTGATTGTTTCATCCTTAGTAGTTGTCAAATTTTGAAGACCAGTGATCTTTGACTCCATAGTTGTGCATCTATCCATCAATTCAAGAATGAGTTTCATAGTATCCTCACCACTTCGACCTGTGTAACTTGATCTGAGAGGTGGATCATTGGACATGTCATCATGTATAAAGTCATTGCATTGGACAATAATACCACATGATTTCTCTATTCGGTGGGCGCCTTGCATCAAAGGTCAATCCAACCTTGTTTTCTCTTTCCAATGACACCCAATGCATATCATTTCACAACCGGTTTCTCGACCATAGTGAAACTTGTTTGATGTTATAAAGAAAGAATAGCATTCACGGATTATATAAGAACGTCTACTAGTATAACCATCGTATTTTTCTCTTCATTTATTATACTTGAATGGTGTGCCATACTAGTTGGTAGGAGAAATTAATTGAAGGGTTACACACTCTTTATAACCTATTGATTAACTTGTGGCGATCGAATAAAAGGTCGACCAACATTGAAATTTACCGTTTGGCTTTCTTATTATAAAGGATAGCGGCATTAAATACCCGCATTACACACACACCTACCCAATTAATCAGCTTCATTCACTACTGCCAGTATAACATGCCTATATTGTACACAGACAGTTGTAACGTTAAGCATCCCTATATTTGTAATAGCAGCAGTAACCTTAGAAAACATGTAGTAACAACACGTTTATATTATTTGGCCTTCAGCACTAGCAGTACTAACATGTAATAGCTGTTTTTTAAGTATTTATTCTGAAACCTTAGACAACATATAGTAACAACACGTTTATATTATATGGTCTTCAGCACTAGCAGTCCTAACTTGAACAAGCGGTTTTTAGTCTATAGTGTGACAGTCGTAATATACAAGAGGGACCTAGAATGACAAACACGTAAACCTTTTTACCCCACACACCACTTATCCTTTTATGGTCCTAACCACACATCAGTTAACCTTATCGTCCCAACAATCAACATCCTCATATTCCTTCTTATACCCTAGGTCACTTTCATCGAATAGTCCAAATAAAAAATCGTTGTCCTTTTCTTCTTTTTTAGAAACAAATCCAGGTTTGTTGTACTCCCCCATATGTACTTTGTTACCTTATTCGTTCATATATTTATAGAGTAGATGAATATAAATAAATGTGCAACTTTATATTTTATATTATATTATTAAATATTTATTTAATTGAAAGTTATTGAAATTGTTATTAGGGTTTATGTTTTATAGGTATGGTCGTTATATCCCTTAAAGTCTAGTGGTTGATTTTAATTGTTATTAGGGTTTATGTTTTATAGGACATGGCGGAAACCAAAGAAGTCATATTTAAAGTTCACCCAACAAGAAATTTGAATTTACCACTCAGCTATGTGGCGGTCGCCTTCTTGATGTCTGTGTGTTTAGCTCCACAGGTGCATTTACCGGTGCTTGATCATGTTTTCAATGATATTGGAGGGAAAATGGGCTTTATTTTATGGTGCACCAAATAAGGTACTCGAAGATGGTTTAACATTGTTGCACACGGACAATGACGTTTGACGAATGTATGACCTTGCGGATGAGAATGGATCCATGGGCGTCACATTGTGCACAAGCTCGAGCTTTGTCACAATTTTATTTCAAAAACATGGTATGGCGGGAAGAGGGCGGCATGCGGTGCGTAGTGCAACACCTTTCAAAAGAAGGAAGCTAACAAAGCGTGTTTCGATTCTGGCGAAAGAGGTTCGAGATCGAGAGAAAAAGGGTGATGCACAAGGAAATGAGAACTGTTGCAACGGAGGTGTGGAACTCGAAGCTGGATATCACGAGAAGGGAAAAAGAAATTCTTTTATTTAATCCATGAACCCTTCTATTAATAGTTTTATTTTAATTGATGTTTTACCCACTATAGAAAATCACTCACACATTTATTTTAGCCAAGAATAAGGCAACAAATGCCTTACAACCAATCATATCATAACCTGACACAACACATGCCTTAGATACATGGTTGCACTGTTATGAATGTTTGTTGCCTTTAAAAATATGAGTTTATCTTGCCAACCATGAGATAGTGCTTCATGCCCAACTTAGTGTTGTTAAGTTTATCTTCATTAAGTCTATCATTTATGATCATATGGTTAAGAATTATGTTTGCCCGATTGTACAAGAAGTATTGCCCAATTATGGCATTTAGTTGCCCAGATTGCAAATTGGACGGTGGCACGAGGTACAAACTAAACGCCTAATAACATAAACTAGATTGTCGAATTTTCGTGTCTAGATAGTAGATGGCGATAGCAGTTGCGTTCTTGATTAGAATAACACAACCTGGGGATAAATCGCCAAAAATACTAACAAGCTGCTACAAGTGTTAAAGCTTGCTTTGAAAGTACAAATTAATTTCGATTCAATTGGGGATAAAAAAAAATAACGAGTTACAACGACTATCGCAAAACATAGTTTAGACCACACAACATAATTTGCAACCCCAACAATCTGTTGCAATCAATTTGAAATAAACATCAATGGTGCCCAAGTCTTCTGCTGAACTCACAACATGGTTGCATTTTGGAAAAACAAAGGAGGCTACATGGTTTGAACAAATTCTCAAGTATGTTCATATGTAAACACGCAACCATCAAGCTTTCACGATATGCAACCACTACTAGTGTCATTGAAACCACCGCTAGTGTCGGCGCAAATATCAACTTTGTTTGTGTTTTCCAAATCATTTATATTCAAAAGTCCCTAAAGTACAAAATGGTTTTGCGAATTAAAGGTTGACGGTTGCATTTCAAATTTTAAAAGTGAAATTTAAAGCGTCGATATGAATGTTTTACTTCAGTTTGTCAAACGTGCATAAGCAACATTTCCAAAAGCAACAACATATGTGGAAGCTACATTTTACCAAAAAAAATATATATACAGACATATCAAACTTTCTGTACAAAAACTTAATTGACATAGGGTATTCCACCCATACATAAAATGACACCCACTATGTTAATAAACCGATAAATTCAAACTATTAATAATTACGGATAAGGCTTATCCAAATACCAAAAAAGGAGAGAAAATCTGCAAGTAAATATTCACGTTCCTTCCCTAGAAATTTTATGACAAATCTTGCAGGAAAAATAGATGCCCAGGGTAGGAGCCTAGGCATGTGCCTACTCACAAAACAGTAAATGAAAATTAATGATAACGCGTGCAAAAACAGTAAAATCCTCGCTATAAATACACGAGGTAAATAAAGGGGAAAATACATAAAAAAACAAAAAAACAACCATTCCTCCAGCAACAAAAATAGTTCGACCTATACATCAGGCAACATAAAAATTTTAGAAACACCAAAGAGAAGTTGAAGATGTTATTCAGAAAAAGAACACGATGGTACACAATACAAAAAAATACATTAAATTAGTTAACAACAACGCGTTGCCCACGCGGTCGTTTCAAAAAGCCCACATAGCCTAACCTTTACCCCAAAAGAAAACATAAGCGCAAAGCGAGATCTTGCGACAACGAAACATGTTCTTAAATGACTACTAATAACAATTAGTGGTTCTAAAATGACGACTAATAACCCGACTCCACGACCATTCACAACATTCTTTCACCCAAACCCGTGTCCTTTGAAGTTTGTGGAAGCTGCCCGGACCATATAGCGTACCAAAGGTGGGAGTTTAAAGCGATTAGACTCCATTAGCCATTTGGGATCTTCAAAGTTCGACGGTTCCTTAAACCTCGCCGTTCCGAGCGGAAGAAGGAAGTATATAATGTATTAGGTCGGCCGGGAGTGATAGAATGTCAAAGAGTTGGGTCCCTAGGGAAGGCGACAAAGGAAGTTAGGGGCATCATGTCGTAAAACAACCCCTAATTAACAAGAAGCTTCCTAAGAAAGGCAAACAACACGGTCGAAAATTATGGCATCGGTCCTCCGTTGATTGCGGCCAGGCCCAAGCAAGTGTCGTCTACCAATCTGGCGATTGGGTTGGATAGACTCGGTTAAAGGTAAAATGACCGACTTGTGGTACTGGGATAAAATAAAGACAAACCACATAAAGAATTCACAAAAAAAATCACATCTTGACGTGTCAGCGGATGATTGGCATATTTTGTGCGATTTCTCTCTCTCTAATTCAACCAATCACCGTTCTCTCTCTTCTCTACAATTCAACCAATCACCCACGACACGTCGGCGATGTGGATTTGTTTTTTAATTCTTGATGTGCTTCTAGCATTGCTCTAACATAAAAGTTGCTGGTGAAAAAGCTACCTCACTAAAAGCCGCTTCCGATCTGCGGAGAGGCGGTTACGGAAACCCGCGAAGGCCTATCGAACTTCTCGAGGAATCCCATGGAAAATACGGCGCCCGAGGAAGCGAGCCACGGGAAATCCTTCAAGAAAATGTTAGCAAACAAGAAGAAGGATTAGAACTCATAAGAGAAAGGCAACATACCCGCATCGTGGCTTGTGAAAATGACAATGTCGAGAAAAGACAAACCGGTGGTAGTAAGTCGCGTACCCGCGCTAATGTAGTTATCATTGCTAGTATAATTGTGTCGGTTTAATATGTAATATTCTAGAATTTCTTGGGTAGGATGTTTTGTATTAGATAAGTATGGTAAGTATTGATCGCTTACAGGCGTTAGGGGTCAAAGGAACTTCCTTTTAAATCGAGCAAGTTTTTCAACACCCTAGCAAGTGAACCTAATCGTTGTAGTGTAGTATTAGGGTAAGCCACGGAATTGATATCGTTCTCAGGGAATAGGAATGCTAGTGAGAAGTTACTACGCTAAGGTTAGGGTTGAGGAAGATTATTTTTTATCTTTTTATATTTTTGAAAATGGAAAGTACGAATCTCGGGGTTTGGATTTGGGGTTGGTATTTCACCGATTACTTCTACTTATCTAATTATCTAAACTAAGGTGAGGTAGTCTATGTCTATTGTTGTGTGCTCGTATGATGATTAAAAATGTATTTGCTTAGGCTTTATTACTCCCTAGTTATCTCCTATTGGTGGTTGAATTGTCACGTCCTTATTCTTAATCGCGTTATGTCTCTAAGGTCGTAGGGTATGCGTTTATCCCTAAATCTTTGAAGCTACCAAAGGTTAATGACTACAAAATCTCTAGGATTTATAAACTTAACACTAAGGTATTCTTTAGATGTATAGCCTACAATTACTCTAGGTGATTATAAACTAAGGTTCAACAAAGATTAATCAAACATTAACAACACAACGAATGACCTATCGCAATACTAGGTCAATCACAACTAAGATAAGAGACAACCAATCAATATTCAATAACTAAGTTTCATATTACCTAAGCAAACACACAAATAAATTAATGGGACTGGGAACACACAAGCATACACACAATCAATTGAAGACATAATTTGAATTAATGAAGTAAAGCACTTATCTTGATGTAAGATAGGGTATGGAACCTAAATACTATACTAGATGACCTTGGTTGGTTTAGGTTTTACTCCACAAAACTACTCATTGAAAACTAAAAATTCGGTTTCTATATATAAGGTTACAAGCTGACGACGTCACCCTTTAGTTTGTGGCCGGTCGGTCGTCATCATTAGGGTTTCGTCTTGGCCACGTTATCATTGTAGCGGTGTCACCTTATGTCCATGACGATGTCGCCTTGAGTCCCCTGACGCCGTCTGGATCAAATCTAGGCCGTCCCATTTGTGACGCCTACTCTTTTAACACACAGCCGTCACTTGTAAATAAGCAATTTGGCTCTTGAGTCGTCCAAAACTTGTTTCGGCGTCACAAGTATAACACTTGCCCCCTTGGGCCAAAGACTTGAGTTGAGTGTCTCGATTCTTGACTTTGGCCATTTCTTAGTATATCCGCGCCTTTTCGTCCGAATAAGTGTCATTCCACAATTTGCCTTCAAGATACCTAAAAAGTGAAAAGGAGCGATATTAAGTAATAACGGATACAAAAGTGATCAAATAAGGGCTTCATGACCCGCAAAAGGTACATTTAAATCCTTATCAAATATCCCTACACTTGGTATACTTATCCTCAACAAATGTGCTTTTAGCCGATTGATTTATAAGTTAGAGGTCATGAAGCATTATTTTAGAAAGATCCACAACACATATAAGCCCATAAAAGTCATAACATGCACGAGTACATACTAGCACCTCACATGGGGTGTTTGGATACTCGCATCTCTCGGTGTATATGAAATATAACAAGTTGGAAATGGAAGATAAACACTCATTAGCGGTCCTAGTACATAGATTACCATAGGCTTGAGACTAGATCAAACCTCCATCAACTTTGGCGTAAGCACCTAAGAAAAACTATCAAGAGGTCTTTTAAAGGGTTGTAATGATAGGCTTATGGTAGGAAACAAAGGGTTTGGTGGGATAGGCGATTTAGTGGTAGCAAGTCAAATTTTTTAGGTTGCAAGCATCACGAAGAATGGTTGCTAAGCCAAGACTCGACACTCTAAACTCTAGATAACTGAAATTAACAAATATAAATTTAAAGATAGATGTAGGATGGTGGCCAGTATGTTTTTTTCAACACTCTATTTTTTTCTTTTTTTTTTTTTTCTATTTTTTCGATTTTTATACACTTTTACTCTACCATCCTCTACGATAACATCAAAATGATAGGGATTTATAGGCACATCCCTACACTTGAGTTTTATTACTCTAACACTAATTTGACCCGAATTGAAAAGATCAAAACACTTGGAGTACATTATTACGCAAATAAAGGAATTTGAATTTCCGTTCCCTTCCGTCATTTCATAAAGTTTAACTTTTCCATGAGTCGATCGTCCCAGCGTGTACAAAGGATATGACTCGACTTAGCAACTTATGCAAGCAACTAGATAATTGAACTAAGGGTTTAGTGTGATAACAATAATACACTAAAAGTGAGTGCATACAAGGTAGGCTAAGGCGATTTGGGTGTACATTTGGGGTGGATTGTAAACAATGCTCTTTATTGATATTCGAGCGAAACATCATGAGAACCAAGAAAGGATAGGCTCACGAGGGTTAACTAGGGGTATCGTGTACTAAAGATGAGTACTAGCATAAAGGTGTGGGGAATTACTCAACCGATGTGGAAGAAGTAATTATATTACATGTATCAAACAAGGGTTATCCTAATGCCTCTTATCATTTAGTTATTCCTAACTACACAGTGTAGTCTTACTAGCGATCTCGGAATGCATCACAAAACAAGTTCTAGAATCTATTATACTACGGTTCACTTTCGAAGCATTAAAGTGGAATGATTTAATTCCTACAAATCTAAGGCGATCCTCGCATTTGGGTGGAATTTAAGTGGTAAAGGGTTTTGTGCTAGTCATATAATTTCCTATCCATGAGGCAGCTTTATTAAGACTAATGGCCAACTCCTATATGTCATGAATTTTTTTAATTTGGTGCCAAAATTACCTAACCGATATTTCTCATGGTTTATAACACAAATGCAATTGGACAAGGCAAATAATCGGGGATAAGCATAGTTTTAAAGTTCCGTTTTCTTTTCCCTCCTACACTTAAGCGAACATTGTCCCCAATGTTCCCGAAAATATCAAAGTTATGATAATGGAAGGTAATAAAAGGCGAAAAAACTAATACTCACAGATTAGCTCGGTAGGATCCGGTGTGAAGTAGTGGTTACATCTTTCTTCAGAAGAAAGTTTGCGTTAAAAGCTTCTTCTCATCTTATGTATTTTCTTCTTGGTAAATTAAACCTGCACACTTGAAGAAAACAAACGAAACCTTCACGTAAAATCGGCGGTAACAATATATATAAGACTCTACTAAACTAGGATATAATGCTTGTGGAATGGATGTTTATTGATTTTCGGGAAAATCAAGAGCTAGAAAATTCAAAAATTTATAAGTAGCTCGAAAGCGAGAAAAAGTAATCGAGTTGTTTATGCTTCTTCACGCAGTCGAGTTCACGATCTGACGCGTCAGTTATCTGACAAGCGGTATGCGATTTTACGGAAAAATTACGAAAATTTACATCTTTAGAATCTGGAAAAATTTCACGCAAAACATCCATTATATTTCGATAACATTTGACTCGAACAAACATATGTATATCTTTTAATTAATTGTAATTCTCATGTTCACGTTTCTTTTGAAAACGTGTGTAATCCTCCTACACTTATCCCTTATGTAAAATACCTTTATATGTAATTAAGGCGAGGTTAAAGACAAAATAAATCATTTTTACAAATTTAAACATGAGAATAAACAATCAATAAAAGATACCGCGACACACAAACAAGCAAACAATTAAGCATGGGTTGCCTCCCATGAGCGCTTTTCTTTATTTATGAGTCTTGTAGCTAGACTCGAAGTCGTGCTCCTCGTTACTTCATTACCGTCACCTTACACCTCATGGCGGTCTCTATTGGGGGTTCCATGTTGTAAAGTGCCTTATGATGCACCTTTCTAAGAGGTCGTCCTCTCCCGCTCGGTTCTATATTCGGTCCTAAGTCCAAGCAATCCTTATAAGAAAGAACATCTTGGCCATAACATAATCTACTCCCTTCTCCTGAAAATCTTAGCCATAACATAATCTACTCCTTCTCCTTATCATCCTCATTCCTATAGTAGATCGATAGTTTAAGTTCTTTTCATCATTGGAGAGTGATGAAAACTTCTCAATCTTAAGCGACATTTGATAAACTACATTATCGGTCTCATCCTTGAATCTCACTATTCTAATGAGGATCATAAGTCATCCGGTGTTTTCTATGAAGGCTTCCTAGAATAGCGTGGGATAAGCTAGGATCTATAATTCGTACTAATGTCATCCACTATTATGAAATCCGTAGGAAACATGAAACTACCTACATACACGGCCAATCCCTTAACTCTACCAAGAAAATTGCAACTAACCCTAGGATTATCGGGATCTTGCCTAGTTGGGATAGGCTTTTTCATTACCCAATTATAGTAGGTGCTATTCATTATGTTTATTGGGGACTTTCGGTCAATGTAGGCCTTTGCCACGAAAAGGTGTCCTATGCAACATGGTATGTTAAGATTCCAAGGGTTCCCAAACTTGATCCTAGGGCTTCTCCTAACATACATGTGACGGGGGTCACGTACTAAGTGTGGGTGGCGAGAGAGTTCTTCTTCCGTAGGAAACTTATTGAAATAGTCATTGTCTACTTCATCTACTTCCTTGGTTGTTTCATTCCTAGGTGTCTCACTAACCTCAAGTGTCATCTCATGGTTCGCTTCGTCATTTGTTCTATTAGGTTTCACTAGGGTGATGGTATTGACCAATTGAGCGTGCTTAGCTAACTTACTTGGGTCCTTAATCTCTCTTTGGGAGTTTCGGGAGTTGAGATATCATTAACCTTCCTATCACTATTGGTCATGGCTTTCAAGAGGTTATCTATCTTCTATCCATCTCGGCTTGTTGTTGGTTAAAGCGATTAAGAGCATAGCTATTGAGCTTCTTGGGATGCGACTAAGTGTTGCAACGTCCCTAAATGTTTTGTTGGCTAGGGTCGTGAGATGGGGCCCATGAGAAATCATTGGATGTGAATTCTTGGTTTGTCCCCAATAAAGTCGGGCTTGCCCTTCCATGCTTCTCGGGCATCATTAAAAGTCCTAGGTTGGTGTTGTAGGGAATCTTCCTCCGTTCCATTAGTCTGTGAGGATGCGTAGTCAGCGGAAGCTTGTTCGAGGAATCTTGTGCAAGTCTTGGCGTGTTATGAGGACCATTACACGACTCGCGCAAGGAAGAGACTTTGTTCATTTGGCGTGAAGACTTAGGATTGTCGTAGGAGCTCATTAGAAATTTAAATTGATCTTCAAGCTCGGTATCCTACGGTCGGAAGGTTGTGAGTCAAGGGAGGCAAGGAGATTGCCTTTACGGTTTAGGGCAACTCATGGGGTCATTCAACTTCGTTGTCATAGAGAGCAAGGTCCTCTATTATACCCATGATTTTCCGCGGTGAGATCACTAAGTTTTCCACGGACGCTTGGTCAATGGATCGCTTAGTGGGGAAGTTGACATGATCGTAGAAGAGTTGGACTTGAAGCCAATGATCAATGCCGTGATGAGGACTCTATGGAGTAAGTCCTTGAATCGAGTCCATGCTTCGTGAGATATTCACCTTGACGTTGTTGGAACATCAAGATTTCATTCCTAAGCTTGGTAGTTCTCCCGGTGGGAAAAATTGAGCAAGGAAGCGAGAGGTGAGATCATCCCAACTTGAGATGGGCCCGTGGGAAGTCGCTCAAGCCAATTACTAGCTTGGTCCCGTGAGAGATCACGGAAGAGACAGCAGCGCGTGGTCTCTCGAGTAGTAGCATCGAGGTCGATGGAATCGACAATTTTAAGAAATCCTTAAGATCTTTGATTAGGATCTTGAGCGAAGTCCATGGAATGCACATCCGTTTGCACCATTGGATGGTGTCGGATCGCGAGGGCCGTGGTTTGGGCTTGGTCGAAGCTCAATGGTGTTCCTATATCCTAGGTGGCTTGGTCTCGAGTATTCACTGCAAGTACGGCCTCTTGGCGGGTCATTTGGTGGTGGGTTGATGAGTGGTGGTTGATTATCACCTTCCATGATGAAAAGTGATGGGATTACTAACAAAGGTCACGAAGAAGGGGATAGACTATGAGGAAGCTAAAATGGGAAAAAGCTTACTTGATAGGAATCAAGCAAGGAAACCTAAGCGGTGGAATCCTAACTAGCTATTCTATTCCGGCGGTGGCGCCAAAACTTGATACACTTATACAGTAGCGTTCGGGGTCAAAGGAACTTCCTTTTCGTCGAGCAAGTTTTTCAACACCCTAGGCGTTGAACCTAATCGTTGTAGTGTAGTATTAGGGTAAGCCGGGAATTGATATCGTTCTATGGGGAATAGGAATGCTAGTGAGAAGTTACTACGCTAAGGCTAGGGTTGAGGAAGATTATTTTTATCTCTAGTATTTATAAACTTAACACTAAGGTATTCTTTGGATGTATAGCCTACAATTACTCTAGGTGGTTATAAACTAAGGTTCAACAAAGATTGATCAAGCATTAACAACACACGAATGACCTATCGCAATACTAGGTCAATCGCAATTAAGATAAGAGACAACCAATAAATATTCAATAACTAAGTTTCATATTACCTAAGCAAACACACAAATAAATTAGCGGGACATGGGAACATGCAAGCATACACACAATCAATTGAAGACATAATTGAATTAATGAAGTAAAGCACTTATCTTGATGTAAGATAGGGTATGGAACCTAAAAATCTTGTACAAGATGACCTTGGTTCGGTTTAGGTTTTACTCACAAAACTACTCACCGAAAACTAAAAATCGGTTTCTATATATAAGGTTACAAGCTGCGATGGCGCTACCCTTTGGCCAGTCGGGTCGCCGTCATTAGGGTTTCGTCTTGGCGTTATCATTGTGACGGCCACCTTATGTCCGTGGCGTATCGTCTTGAGTCTCGGCGCCGCTCGGATCAAATCTAGGCAAATCCGATTTGCGACGCCTACTCTTTTAACACTGAAGCCGTCACTTGTAAATAAGCAATTTGGCTCTTGAGTCGTCACAAAACTTGTTCTAACGGCGTCACAAGTATAACTTGGTTGTCCCTTGATTCAATGACTTGAGTGTCTCGATTCTTGACTTTGGCCATTTTATTCGTATATCCGCGCCTTTTAAATGCGAATAAGTGCATTCCGACAATTGCCTTCAAGATACCTAAAAAGTGAAAAAGACGATATTAAGTAATAACGGATACAAAAGTGATCAAATAAGGGCTTAAACGACCCCTCAAAAAGGTACATTTTAAATCATTATCAAGTATATTTATCCTGTAGAGTACATATTGTACATTGTAAAGGACTCCTTAGTCTATAAAAGGAGGTCCTAGGTTAGAGTTAGATATAACTTTTGGTCATATTTAGAGTCGATACTCTTCAAGGTTGTAATCGCTAATACTATTCGAGTAGTATTGTATTAATAATATCTGCGGTGTTTAGTCGGAATAAGCATTCGTTAATTATTCTTCTTAAGGTTAAGCACTAGATTCCGCATAGTGTTTAATAGCATGTGTTCGTTTAGTCGAACTTCTGACTGATCGTTTAGTCGACTCGATGTCGAAACTATTTTATAGACCATCACTTATTCTAAAAACATCAACATCTTCACTTTGACGGAACCACATAACGCTTCAGGTTATTAGATGTGTAGGGTTACATTCATTTGAGTTGATTATTTTGAGCTTTATGCGACATTTCTAAACGTTAAAAAATGCTACACTACTTTTATGCTCGATTACTTAAATTAAATATCTCAAATTATAAAATGAATTTGTTGTATACTTACAACTGCTATTTATTTTTTACTACTGCTAGTTATTCTGACTACTGTTAGTAAACTGAATAGGTTGTATACTTACAACTTGTGGAAAACTAGAAGGGGGGGTTGAATAGTTTTGCCGACTTTAAGTTAGTTTCAAAAAAACTTTAGATTCGACAATATGTGAGATCGTATGGATGTAGAGAAAGTACAGATCTAATGATAAAGCAAGTAAATAAAGTAAATCAAGGGATAGAAATGACACAACCGATTTATAGTAGTTCGGCTACAAGGACACCTTCCTTGCCTACTCACTCCT
Source organism: Chrysanthemum lavandulifolium (assembly GCA_022545495.1). Taxonomy (NCBI): domain Eukaryota; kingdom Viridiplantae; phylum Streptophyta; class Magnoliopsida; order Asterales; family Asteraceae; genus Chrysanthemum; species Chrysanthemum lavandulifolium. Next base: position 164,107,539 of record CM040241.1, read on the forward strand.
CGAGTCACCTACTCGAGAGTTCAAGCACTATGTCAACAAACTCCTTGACTTGGCGGAGAAGCCTTCACAGCGTAGCTTACACCTTTTTGGAACAAAGCTAAATCCGAGTCAGTAACACGGTGGACCAAACCAACACGACTATTACACAACAAATATGTGAAATATCAAATACAAGATCTTTGCTACAGATGAACAAATCAATCAAGGACCCCTTGCTTGGATGACTTGTAGAATGCTCATGATCTCGCCTTAGAGAAGGACCTATATGAGAATCACTAAAGAAAGAAAGACAAAAGTACTCTCTAGATCAAGTGATCTTCTGTTAGAAGAGAATGAGAGTATATGAGAGAATTAGTAAGAAGAGGGTGAGTTAGAATGAAGAAATGGCTCTCTATTTATAGGCAAACTTGCCTTGTTCCCGGATCTCACGGATCCTCCTGAGGATCCGTCTAGTGTAATCCTAGGGATCCGTGGGACGCTCCTCTTTGCCCATGTGTTTTTTGGTTATGGGTCATGGGTTATGGGTTGGTCCATGGGTATTCTTTTAGATTCAATGTATCTAATGAATACAATGTATCTAGTCTTGTGGGTATAGGTCAATACCATGGGTTATGGATAGGATCCATGGGTTGTGATTTTTACCCATCCTAATAAACTATTACAACAAATGATTAATTACAACATTTTGTATTTAAGTGACTATATGTAAATGCTCACAAAAATAACATGTATCCTTATAATTTTACTTATGATAACATTATATATTTGTTATCAACAAAACACAAAGAGATCGCAAAATATTAATAAACGTTTTTACGGTTTATATGTATTAACAATCTCCCCCTTTTTGTTGATGACAAAACATAATGTTATGATGAGTAAAACTTAAGATTAGATGTATGTTTTGAAAGCCCTAAGTTTTACGTCTTCTCCCCCTTTTTGTCGAAACAAAAAGTTAACCCATCAAAGAAATAAAAGTTTGAAAAAAAAATTCACGTATTGCTTACTCCCCCTTGACGGTAGCCCTCTAGTTTTGGGGCGTCAAGTGAAGAAAAATAAAAAAAAAATCCTACAAAGAGAAAGGTTAGTAACATGCTTAAATAATCTTGTGATTGACGAGAATCAAGATTGGGAGCCAAGGTATGTAAACAAGGCCTTGTAATAAAACAACAAAGTGTGGTGGTATTTATGCCACCTACAAGCATGTAAAAATAAGAACAAGACTTGTTCTTGAAAATGACTCAAAAGAAATGTACTAAAAATAGAAAATAGTAGTAATGATTCCGTCCATGCTTGCATAAGGTTATGGATGGAGGTTTTGATGAGTAATAGTATTGATGCGATCAAGGATGAGGTTGAGTATGAATCGCATTTCTTCCCTAACTTCCATTGCAATTTCCATAGTGGATTGGCAATGTTCACAATGTAAGTGATGTGGGTAATGAGTGCGGAAGTTTTCGGGTTGTTTTGATTTGTGAGTTCACGGAAAATGTGGTGGAAAAATGAGAAAATCTGGATCAACGTCGGAATGTTTGGAAGTGGTGGTGGAAAAGAACCTAGATGTTCTTGTAGCTTAATGGGAGCTAAGGTGGTGATGTTTCAAGGTTATTGAATATTGTGTTTGGAGAAGTGGGAGGTGTCAAAAAGGCTATTTCTTTTGTTTTGGTTGTTGAGATCTTGTTGGAGTCGTAAGGAGTTCCAAAAGAGTGACTTTAGGTGATGAAGTTGGTGTACTTGTTGGTGATGAAGGAGGTGCTATAATGGAAGCATCTTGTGGTGAGTTATTTGATGGTGATGAGCCATTCGATGATGGTTTTCCTAAAGATCGGATGCTAATCCGTGCGGATACCCTAGAGTTTGATTATGGTATTTTGGAAGGTGGGAGTACAAAAGTTTGGGTTTCATGAAGATGATTGTTTGTACTAGGTGATTCATCTAAGTTGTAAGAGCTTGTGAATGACATGGTGTTGTTTGTTTGTGAAGATGAGATGAATAGCAAACAATGTTGGGAATCCTACTTATAGAAAAAAAATATGCATTGCAATGAATGCTTGACCCAAAATATGGATTAAAATCTAATGATTAGATATGAATTTAAGCTATGTGATCATGAGAAAACAAGCATTAAATCACATACTCCAAAATGAAGTGAGAAAATAGAAGATAAAACTAACACATCTCACGGATCTCTGGATCCTTCCTTGAGGGATCCGGCATTAAAAGGCGGGATCCGTAGTCTTTGGTGACCTGAGCTGCTCAAAAAGTTCATTTTGGAAACATTTGTGCCTAGTGTGTGCCTATATGAAACTATTTGGAGTTACGGTTATCTCGACTCTTAAGAAGAAAAAAAAATAAACTATAAGTGAAAAAACATACTATTATGTGAGATAACCCGAAAACACATAGTTAGTACTTGAGTACATAATTCGATTGCTACCAATGCTCCTAATTCATTGTGGCTTAAATGAATGTACCAAAACACATATTAGTTATGTGTCCCCTTTAGCATTCAAAAGACATGAGATGCAATGAAAACGGGTTTTTACTTTGTATTAATAATGAAAAAGCGATTTGTCCTAATCGTGAGAAATTGCTTTTGTGAAATTGATAAGGGTATAGGTATCATTTTTGGAAAACATTCCAAAAGGAGGTTTTTATGTGCGAATAAAGATCATTTTATCCTTTGAAAAAAAATGTGTATGTAATTATATATTAGCAACTTGTACTTATTTAAAACAAATAAGAAGATTTATGAGTGAAAAAATTATCTTGGGTTTTGAAAATTCCCGTATTGCTTATGAGTTGTGCGTGAAATAGAGATCCTAGACTCAGAAAGAAGAGGCTAGTGTTTACATACCTTGTAGATTTTAAAAAGTAAATTATGAGGATTGTTCCATGAGACCAAGACCAAGACGAGGTAGGTTGAATTGTTCCCGCTTCAACGGTTTGGTGAGGACGTCGGCTATGTTGTCTTCGGACGCTACTTTCTCAATAGAGATGTTCCCCTTTTGAACATTATCTCTTAAGAAGTGATGACGAATCTCTATATGCTTTGTGTGAGAATGTAATACCGGATTCTTGCTTAAATCTATGGCACCCTTGTTGTCGCATAGAATTGCTATGTCACTTAGAAGAATGTTGTAGTCAACTAACGCTTGTTTCATCCATAGTGCTTGTTAGCATGCTTGCCGGCAGAGACGTATTCGGCTTCGGTTGTTGATATTGCTAATGCCATTTGTTTCTTTGAAAACCAAGATGTTAAACAACATCCCATAAAAGTACATACCACTTGTACTTTTTAGGTCAACATAATCACTGCATGGTCGAATCGCATATATAATTGTTTCTACTCCGTGTCCTTAGGATACCATAATCCTAATTGTGTTGTCCCTTAATGTATCTAAATATTCTTTTCTGACTTCTAGGTGTGATGTTTTAGGGTCTTCTTGAAACCTAGCACATAAACAAACACTAAACATGATATCAAGCCTACTAGCCGTGAGGTGAAGACTACCAATCATGCCCGCGATATTTAGTATTATCGGCGGATTCACCGTCTTCATCTTTTAATGAGTTTGGTGCGGATGACATTGGTGTCCTAATTGGTTTCGACTCTTCTAGACCGAATTTCTTTAACATCTCTTTTATGTATTTAGATTGATTAAAGAATATACCATATTCTACTTGTTTGATTTGTAGACCAAGAAAGAAACTAAGTTCTCCCATCATACTCATCTCGAACTCGTCATGCATGATTTTAGAGAAATCATCACACATGTCTTGACAAGTGGATCCGAATATAATATCATCTACGTATATTTGAACTATGATTATATGTGACTCTCTTTTCTTAGTAAAAAGTGTGTTGTCAACTAACCCCATGGCATAGTTGTGTTTGATTAAGAATGACTTGAGTCTATCATACCAAGCTTTTGGAGCTTGTTTAAGACCGTAAAGGATTTCTTTAACTTATACACATGTTTAGGTTTTCAAAATCGATGAAGCCCGAGGTTGAGCTACATATACTTCTTCATTAATAAAACCATTTAGAAAACACTTTTGACATCCATTTGATAAAGCTTTAGATCATTAGCACAAGCATCATAAGAAGTATTCTTATAGACTCTAATCTAGCCACGGGGACATAGGTCTCATCAAAGTCTATTCTTTCGTGTTGGTTATACCCTTGGGCAACGAGTCTAGCCTTGTTTCTAGACACTACTCCGTTTGCATCTAATTTGTTTTTATAAACCCATTTGGTTCATATTATGGTTTGATTACTAGGTGGAGGGACAAGTGTCCAAACATCATTAGAAACAAATTGATTTAATTCTTCTTGCATAGCCATTACCCAACTTTCATCTTATGGCTTCTTGTGTATTCTTAGGTTCTATGGTTGAAACAAAACAAAATAAGCTACTTTGGTTTTGAACTTGAGACCTTAATGTTCTTTCGTTTAACTTTCCTATGACCTTATCCACAGGATGATCTTTGGACTCTTTAATATTTAGGACTTCATCATTTAAAGGTTCTTCTTCTTCATTTATCTTTTTCTTTATTACTATAGCTTCACTTTCTACAATCTCGTCATCGACAAGAGGTGGAGAGGGTTTGGGTGGACTTTCATCAAATTTTACATTTAATGACTCTTCTACCTTCATTGTTTCTATATTTAGTATGACATAAGCTTTTCTATTTGGAGAGTAACCAAGAAAGATACCTTCGGTTGATTTAGAATCAAATTTTGTAAGGTAATCTTTAGTGTTAAGAAGAAAACATTTTCTACCAAAGACTCTAAAGTGATCTAACGTAGGCTTTTTGCCTCGGAGTAACTCGTATGGAGTTTTACCTAAGATTGGTCTAATTAAGACTCGATTGAGTATGTACGTTGAAGTATCAACGGTATTGCACAAAAATTTTTGAGGTATGGATTGCTCATTAAGCATGGTGCGACTCATTTCTTGTAGGGTTCTATTCTTTCTTTCAACTACCCCATTCGATTGTGGAGTCGGCGGGCCGAGAAGTTGTGAGTAATACCATTAGCGTCACAAAAGCTCCAAATTGCACTTCATGATCGAATTCCCTACCATGATCGGTTCTAATAGACACTATAGGACTTCTAGTTGTCTTTGGATTTTCTTGCTTAATGTTTCAAAATAATTAAGCGTTTTCGTTTTGTTCTTTAAAATTTTGTCCATGTGTACCTAGAGTAATCATCCACTATTACCAAAGTGTAGTAGTTGCCTCCATAACTACGGATAGCGGATGGACAAATAAATCCATGTGTAGTAATTCTAGACACTTAGTTGTAGACACCATGTTTTAGCTTTATGACCAGAATGAACTTGTTTTCCTACATTACAAGCATCACAAAAGTGATGTTCATATTTTAACTTAGGTAGATCTCTTACTAGATCTTTGGATGATAGCGATTGAAGAAGTCGCATATTGGCATGACCCAATCTTGATGCCATAAGGTTGAGTATCATCCATAGAGGTAAGACATAGTTTGTCTTTAGGTTCATTACCGATTTTAATGACATAGACTCCATGTTTCTAATTCCTCTTCTATGGTTATGCCATTTTTAATATCTTACTACGGTTTCGGTAAAAGTACATTGCACTTTTATCACAAATTTGTCCTATACTTAAAGATTAAAGTTTAGGTTTTCTATGTGACACATCGTTAATGGTTAGAGATTTGTTAGAAATCGTACCTTCCGATGATTTTACTTTGCTATTTCCAAACACCACATTACCTCCATTGAAGGATTCATATGTGGAGAATAGATCTTTATTCTGGTCATGTGCCTTGTCTTGCTATCCTTGACCCATTCATACGGGTCTAGGTCGATAACTAAGCATACCTAAGAAAACAATTAACTCAAAGTTTGGTCCCCATTTGTTCATGGGTCCATTAGTGATAAACATTCCATTCATGTTAGACATGTATGGATAAGGTGAATATGCATTCCATGGTGAAAAGTTTTGAAAAGGAAATCCATTTTGCATATTTGGGTTCCATCCCGTTTGATGGTTACTTCTCGGGTAAATATTATTAGGTCTCCTAGATGGGTTAGGTTTTGAAAAAGATGGAGCCTTGTTTCTTGCAAAAACGGGATTATATTTTGGAGGTGGTTGTCTAGTGGTGAAATGAGTTAGTTTCTTCTTATTAACGATAAAAAAATCGGTTCTAGATGAAGAAGCTATGTTATTACCACGGATCCCTGGCTGAACATTAGCCGGTTCCCTTTTTATGGGATCCGTGGGATCCGCCACAACAGTGGCTTGTTTTTCTAGTGCCTTAACAAATTGTGTTTCTTTGTTTTCACTAGTTGATGGATCAAGTTGTTGAATACCTAAACCTTTTGGTTGTTTCGGTTTAACACTATCTAATATCATATCTAAAGTATTAGTACTCATTCTAGCAATTTTAGAATCTAGTTGATCAACTAGTGTTTGAAGTTGAATGCAAAGTTCACATTACCACTTGCTATTTTACCCTTTTCTAGACGTTTCAATTTTGCTTTTATTTCTATGACTTCTTTATCTGAACGTTGATTTTGACTTTTCAAAAGCTTGTTTTTGTTAATTAGTTTTAAGCTAATATTACAAAGTTTGTCATATTCATTATGCAATGAGTCGTCATCTAGTGATGAGCTACTATAGTATTCGTGACATACCTCGTCATTTGCCATGAGAAAATTTTCTTTATCCTCCTCGTCGCTCATTCCCCACGTGCCGCTTACAAACGCCTTTTGATCATCCCATTTGGGACACTTACTAATAAAGTGGTTTGGGTCCCCACATTTAAAGCAAGCATGATCATCCCTTGGCTTTTCGTCCTCTTTGCTTTTCCGGAATCCTTTCTTGTCGTCATACGGTTGTTTGACGTATCTTCCCTTCCTTCTAAAGAACTTTTTAAAGTCCCTTACCACCATAGCATACTCATCGTCATCACTATCCGAAGAGGAGTTCTCTTCATCGCTTGAAGCCTTTTTGGCTTTGAGGGCAAGAGATTTGTGTTTCTCTTTTACCTTTGAAGCTTCGGAATCTTTAGCAAGGACAAGCTCGTAGACTTTTAAGTTGCCTATGAGTTCATCAAGGTGAGGATTGTCAAATCTTTTGACTCTTCGATCGCCGTCACCTTGGATCTCCACTTGGATGGAAGTGCCCTTAGATATCTCCTAACATGGATACGGCTAGAAAAAGATCCATCAAGTGTTTTTAAAGATGTAATAATAGTATTAAAATTAGCAAATGAATGATCTATAGTTTCCTCATCCGATATTGAAAATTGTTCATATTGTTGAACAAATAAATCAATTTTATTATTTTTAACTTGTTGATTACCTTGATGAGTTACAACTAAAGAATTCCAAATTTCTTTAGAAGTTTTAAATAGAGAAATTCTTTCGAATTCCTTTTTGGGTAAGGCATTATATAAAACCATTTTAGCTTCACTATTGTTAGAAAGCTTTTTATTTCATCGTTTAGTTTATCATGAGGTATGTTAACTAAATTTCCTTTATCATATTTTGAGGTAGCCTCAAAATCGCCTTCAACAATAATGTACCAAAGATCAATATCTTTAGACTTCACATACGTTTCGAATATATTTTTCCAATATATAAAACCATTAGTTTCAAGTAGTAGTGGTCGTTGCATAGATTGCCCTTACTTGTAATTTTCAGAACCCATAGTGATCGAAAAGTTTTTGAAATACGGTCTACTTTAAAACTTTTATAAACTTAGCTCTTGATGCCAATTGTGGAAAACTAAAAGGGGGGGGGGGTTGAATAATTTTGCCGATTTTAAGTTAGTTTCAAAAAAAAACTTTAGATTCGATAATATGTGAGATCGTATGGATGTAGAGAAAGTATAGATCTAATGATAATGCAAGTAAATAAAGTAAAGCAAGGGATAGAAATGACACAACCGATTTATAGTGGTTCGGCTACAAGGACACCTTCCTTGCCATACTCCACTCCCAAAGTCACCTACTCGAGAGTTCAAGCACTATGTCAACAAACTCCTTGACTTGGCGGAGAAGCCTTCACAACGTAGCTTACACCTTTTCGGTACAAAGCTAAATCCGAGTCCGTAACACGGTGGACCAAACCAACACGACTATTACACAAAAATATGTGAAATATCAAATACAAGATCTTTGCTATAAATCGTGCGGAGGAACAAATCAATCAAGGACCCTTGCTTGAATGACTTGTAGAATGCTCATGATCTCGCCTTAGAAGGACCTATATGAGAATCACTAAAGAAAGAAAGACGAGTACTCTCTAAATCAAGTGATCTTTTGTTAGAAGAGAATGAGAGTATATGAGAGAATTAGTAAGAAGAGGGTGAGTTAGAATGAAGAAATGACTCTCTATTTATAAGCAAAACTTGCCCTTTGTTCCCGGATCCCCCCAAGGGATCCGTCTAGTGTAATCCTAGGGATCAGTGGGACGCTCCTCTTTGCCCATGGGTTTTTGGTTATGGGTCATGGGTCATGGGTATTCTTTTAGATTCAATGTATCTAATGAATACAATGTATCTAGTCTTGTGGGTATGGGTCAATACCGTGGGTTATGGATATGATCCATGGGTTGTGATTTTTACCCATCCTAATAAACTATTACAACAAATGATTAATTACAACATTTTGTATTTAAGTGACTATATGTAAATGTTCACAAAAATAACATGTATCCTTATAATTTTACTTATGATAACATTATATATTTGTTATCAACAAAACACAAAGATGTCGCAAAATATTAATAAACGTTTTTACGGTTTATTTGTAGTAACACAACTGCTAGTAGTATACGCACAACTGCTAGTTATTCTAACAACTGCTAGTGATAGAAGACATCAACGAAATTATGCCAGTCGTTGATGTTGTTGTGTATGGCCGTTTTCTATTTGTTGTGTGTAGGTGGTCTTTGTTACCATTATCGGCCCAAATAGGCCCATCTTGGTTCTGGTTGCTAGTAGTATACTCACAACTACTACTTAATTTTACTCTGCCGTTGATAGAAGACCTTAACGAAATGATGAAACACTTGTTAGTCTTTGTTGTGTATGGCCGTGTTTACGGTGCCCTTGGGTAGGTCTTTGCTATTACTATTGCGGGCTTGAATAGGCACATAGTCGTTTCCTCTGCTTTGGTAGTTAACTTACAACTCCTAGTTAAATTGTACTAGTGTTGAATGATAAAACATTTTTTTGTAAGTGTGAATAGTCACTAGTTGGTAGTTATTAGTAGATTGTAGAATCGACTTGTACGACTAGAAGGACTCATTGGTTTATAAAAGTAGTCCAAAGGGAAAAGAAGTTGCCCTCATTACAGCGATTAGTTGCCAAATTCATTTTGGAAACAAGCTGCTAGTTGCCCAGATGAAATAAAAAAGGATAATGGGATTACACAACAGTGGAAATAGTAAATACGTTGATATACAACGTTTTATACAGACAACCTACTCCATATTACGATTACTACATAGTTATAAGTTTAATGGTTACATATTATATAACCACTTGATATACAACCACACCAAACTTTCTATACAAAAATTTAATTTACACAGGGTATTCAACCCACGCATAAAACTACAACCACTAAAACAAGTCTACAACGGCTGTGACGGAAGATCGGGGGAATTTCAACAGCTTCCTAGCGAACTCCCAATTCTTCTTGATATTATCATAACCATCGTCCGCCAAATCGTTGGCCCTGATATACATTTTCTTTAGCGACGTGGAACAAGCAAGTATAAACTTAATTATGTGTAATTCATTCTCTGATCTAGGAAAGGATAAAAAAAGCACAGTCTTAATCTGCCCATGGCTGAATGTGGTTGTGTCTAAATCTAATGAAACTTGTTCCAAAGGTAAAACACTAAGCGTATGTGCATCCTGGAAAATTAAATAGTATTGAGATACAAAAACATGCCAATTTACGGATGTTTATTTGATACGTATGAAATAATAAAGTATTACACTTACTCTGGTTTCTAGCATTTTCAAGTTTAGAGATCCGCGAATAATTTGGACGATGAGTGACACGATAAAAATATCTCCAAAATCAACTCCTTTTAGATTCAGATTAACGAGGGATACAAATGGCAAAGGAACATTCATCCTGGAATTACCATCACGCATCAACTACAACAGGTCAACTTTTGGGTTAGTTTTAAAGATTAAATGTCGTTAGAGCTACACATATCATTAACATTGTAAAATTAGAAGTGTAAAACTCAAAACGGTCTTACCGTGCAATCGTCAAAATCCAATGTAAGGGTCTTAAGAGATGGAAGTCTTGTCAGGTGAAAGATATCGGATGCTATGATTGTCGTGACAGCATTCGAAATACCGAATGCCAAATGTAACTTCTTCAAATTCCTAAGACTTGCAAGATTCCATAGTCTCATCCCGTTTGTACTCTCAACATCCATTCTAAGAGACTCAAGTAAGGGACAACCAACAATTAAATCCCAAACTGTACCGGTTAGAAAATTGACTAAACACAATTCTAAGCTCAATAAATTTGGAAAAGTAGTAAAAAACACCAAACTCGGAAATACACAACAATGAATTTCTAGATGTTTCAATTCCATACGAGAGTAAAGTTGGGATGGCAATATAACTGGTTGTCCATACCAGTTTCTAATTGTCAGGTCCTCAATTCCTTGCAGTGCCAAAAACATAAGCCAATCACGAATCTCTTCATAATTCAAGTCTTCCATTCGGACAACGGTTTGGGATCTAGAGAAGACAAACTTTTATGGGACACATGGTGATTTAATAGTCTAGTAACATGCCTCCCATCAAACTTATCGTTAAATAATAAAAGAAATCCTCATCAATTATGACTTGGTGAGCAAGTCCACTTAAACCTCGGTTTGTAGATAAAGTAGAGGTGCTCACCGCTTCTTTTATTGGAATCGATTCAAAATATTACGATCACTATATCGGCATGTTGCTAATATAATCTCTCTATTGGTGTTAACATTAGGTCGAAGCGACATGGTTTTCAAGGAAATTTTGTTGGTTTTGAATTCTCGAGCAGAGCCTTTGGATGAGGGTTTTTGATTTGCAATTGATGGTCGAGCGGGTGTGTTATTATGATCATTAAATGTAGTTGTTGTTGGTTCATTGATTCGCGCCCAAGATACAAGCTTTTAAATTTGGTCCCTAAAATATTACGTAGTGGTATATTTTAGTAAGCCATAGTAATATCACGATGGCGGACCTCGCGAAAAACTAAGGTAGTGCCTTCCAATAAAATAGTTAAGGCAAAAACATAAAGGCAAAACCTATTACACGATCAATGTCTTTGTGACGTGTCATGCGGGTCGGGTCAATTTAACACAAGTATGTTAATAGAGCGATAAATTCAAGCTGTTTATAATTAAGTCAATATAATTGCCTAATTTTAATACCTTCGACTACATTTTATATCAACGTCACGAAAGTATTTTATAGACCATCACTTATTCTAAAAACATCAACGTCTTCACTTTGGCGTAAGCACATAACGACATCGGGTTATCGGATGTGTAGAGTTAAATTCATTTGAGTTGATTATTTTGAGCTATATCGACATTTCTAAGCGTAAAAATGCTACATCGCTTTTAAGCTCGATTACTTAAATTAAATATCTCAAAATATAAAATGAATTGGTTGTATACTTACAACTGCTAGTTATTTTTACTACCGCTATTTATTTTTACCACTGCTAGTAAAACTGAATTGGTTGTATACTTACAACTGCTAGCTATTTTAACTACTGCTAGTGATAGAAGACATCAACGAAATGATGCCACATTCGTTAATGTTGTTGTATATGGCCGTGTTTGTGTTGCACGTGTGTAGGTGATGCACGTGTGTAGGTGATGCTGACACCATTCTGGTGCCCTTGTGTAGGTGTTGCTCTTACTATTCTGGGCCTGAATAGGCACATAGTCGTTTAGTGCTGCTAGTCTTAAACTTACAACTGCTAGTTATATTATACTAGTGTTGAATGGTAAATCTGTTTTTTGTAAGTGTGCATAGTCACTAGTTGGCAGTTATTAGTAGATTGTAGAATACAAATTGTAACAACTAGAAGGACTCCATGGTTTATAAAATTATAATGGGATGGGTTGAGTTGCCCAGATTAAACAAACATGTATAATGGGATTACAGAACAGAGGAAATAGTAAATACGTTGACATACAACGTTTCATACAGACAACCTACTACATATTACGATTACTACATAATTATAAGTTTAATGGTTACATATTATATAACCACTTGATTTATAACATTCGATGAGTAGCGAAAAAGCTAACCACTCCATGCTTCTTCCTTCCCATACGACGATGTACTAAAACCACATAGCTTCATTCCACTAAGCATGATCCCTAACCCTTGAACAAACTGTTGAACATGAATATAATGGTAAGTTAAAATAAAACATAAATAGAATGGTAAGTTAAAAATAAAACATACTATACACGGCGATCTGGTGATTTAACAAAGAAGAGATTCTTTGTATGGGCGATGTAGAAAGATCCGCATCTCTAACATTCCCATGCATACAAATAATTCAAGTTCTTTGTTGTACACAAATACCGAGTGACCCAAATGATTGCCGCTTTACGCTTCCACTATTGGAGCCTGATCCTTTGTAAACCTAAGCAAACGAACCAAAAATAGGGTAGGGATGGCGAATAGGCTTCTAAATGATCTTATGGAAGAACCATTCACGTCCAACAACTATCCGAAAAACAATGGAATATCTTCACCAATGATCATCCCGAAATCACTAGAGAGGTTCCAAGATCGAAAACATTGAATGGGCGGGGTTCATTTTTAAAATCTGCGGTAGGTCTATAACTTTAAATTGGTGGTTACCAAATCAAAAGAAATCAACATATAAATCTTGTAAATAACACCGTCCTCATTAGTTAACTTTTCACTCCCGGTCCAATAGATAAAGCGACCTACAACTGCATGACTTTTACGTTTCAATTTGATAGTTTCACGAGGGGTGGAAATTTTCAAGGCGTGTTCACCTTGCGAGTTCAAAGAAAAACAGACACATACGAAACCACTTTGGAAAGCAGGATAGGAGACCTTCACGATCGTCGGGTCAAGAGTGTCCGGACGGACGACAAAACCAAAACAAATCTTTTGACATTCAATTTGATGCGTGTAAAGCAGGACAAATACTGCAAGTGATTTTTTGATTGACGGGTTCCAAATAACAGACATTAGATTAGAACCATAGACAAATCACGAAAGACCATTAGAATTGCCAACTGTAATCATAGATGAAAGCATTAAATCTGTATTAAGTGGCGTAGCGATTAGCTGTTCATCTAAAGCTAACATAAAACCTTGGTGACCCATATCGAATGTTAGCGTAAATAAACACTCGTTGTTACGACGAACACCGTAATTAAAGATGAAGCTTCCACAATCTATACTAGCCTTCCATAACTTGCAAACACTACGTAGGTTGGAGTATAGACTTAGGAGATAGCCTACGGATGATATCTAGTTGAACATCCGGTGGGATATTGTCGACATTTTTTTAAACAAAAGCGAGAAAGATTGGGATAAAGATATGAAGTCAATAGACCAAAGAAAAAGAAATATTTTGTTAAACAAAATAAGAAATATTTGTATTGAAGAAAGTGATTGGGAAGAAGACATTAAAGGACATGTCCGTGATGTACTTTTGGGCAACCAAATATTATATTCTGCTATATAGCAAATATTAATAAAGTATACATAATCAATATAGAAGTGGTTTGCAAACCATAGGAGTTTTTGTATATGTGCACGGGTATTTACAAAAGAAATGCCGTTGAGTTAAAAAATATATATAATAATCGACTAATATATAACACAAGTAAAAATACATATAGTAAAAGTTGAAAGAAAAAGACTTCACAAGTGAACATTTGAAATTAATTATGGGTCAAACGGACATTAAGGATCGTACCTTGAAAGACGGCTATCAATTTGTGTATTCAACCTTGTGCTTCGAGAAGTATTCAAGCATCCGTTCACGGTAAGCTAATCTTTGAAACAAGAGGGTCGTCTACTTCGAGGTCTGGTTACGAACAATCTGCAAAATAATGCACACCATACTCATAATCGCCATACAAGTCGATTTGTAGGACTTTTGGACGCTTGTATGTGATTTTATAATCCACAGGTGATATGCCCTTACTATCACGATACCAAGCCTTTGTTAGGTACAATTTAAGTTGTGTTTGTAACTTTATCTTCAAACCTCGCCACCACCGTGCACCTCTTCCGGTGACAGAGAGAGTCATAAAGGTAAACAACACGGTCACGAATATGGAGCTGCGAGTACCAGTGATTTCTAGTTTCATTCATGGAAACTACATCGATATATAAAACAAATCTGAGAATATTATAAGTTGTTTATAAGCGTAGTGTTGTACGGTAAGAAGTGCATAAACTGACCTTTTCAACATCTTGACAAGCCAGGGGTATGTTGTGCCATCCGAATAAGTGGTAGGCATTTGCCATCTAGAATTTAGTGTAGAAATTACACCCGCCAAAGCCCAACTGCATCAATTTGGTCTAAACAATCACATCAAATCAACACATACATCCAGTCTTGCGGACATATAAAAAGGATGTCCAAGCGCCTTTTAGGCGAAAATAGTAGATATAAGCTTCAACGCTACTTGAAAAGCTTAAGATAAGATATAAAAGCTTAAAGGTTAGAAGTACTTGTATGCTAGAAAATCAATTCAAACAATACCTTAAAATATCATAGAAAAGAAGTCCTAACAAGCTATAGTTGCTCCATTTGCAAATCAATGTCTCACATTCGAACACCATTCCTCTAAATATATCTAGATTATAAAAGAAGATATAATAATTTAGATACAATAATCAATACCGAGCACGATTCACATATTTTTAGCGAACATAATTGCATCAAATTAAGAAATTTACAAAACACAATTTCGGTTTAGGGTGATAACCCTAATTTTGACTTTCATCGAGAACAACCACAAATGCAAATTTAACTAAAATTACATATTAAATCGAAGATAAAACATATTAAGTAGATAATAATAAAAGATTGTGTTTGGATACAAGCAATTTTGAGAGGATTCATTTTTGACACTTAAGTAGTGATAACGCTACACGCGTCGTTCGGGGTCAAAGGAACTTCCTTTTCGTCGAGCAAGTTTTCAACACCTAGGCGGTGAACCTAATCGTTGTAGTGTACTATTAAGGTAAGCCACGGAATTGATATCGTTCTCTAGGGAATAGGAATGCTAGTGAAGTTACTACGCTAAGGTTGGGGTTGAGGAAGATTATTTTTAGCTTTTTATATTTTTTAGAAAATGGAAATTACGAATCTCGGGGTTTGGATTTGGGGGGGGGGGTTTGGTATTTCTACCGATTACTCTATTTATCTAATTATCTAATTAACTAAGGTGAGGGTAGTCTATGTCTAATTATTGTGTGCTCGTATGATATTTTAAAGATGTGTTTACTTAGGTTTTATTACTCCTTAATTATTTCCTATTGATGGTTGAATTGTCACGTCCTTATTCTTAATTGCGTTGTGTGTCTAAGGTCGTAGGGTATGCGTTTATCCCTAACTCTTTGAAACTACCAAAGGGTCTTGTCTACAAAATCTCTAGGATTTATAAACTCTAACTCTAAGGTACTCTTTGGATGGTTTAGCCTACAACTACTCTAGGTGTTATAGTTTAAGGTTCACAAAGATTAATCAAGCATTAACTACACAACGAATGACCTATCGCATTACTAGATCATTAATAATTAAGATAAGAGACAACCGATCAATATTCAATAATTAAGTTTCATATTCCCTAAGCAAACACACAAGTAAATTAGCCGGACATGGAGAACATGCAAGCATACGCACAAATAATTGATGACATAATTGAATTAATGAAGTAAAGTACTTATCTTGGTGTAAGATAGGGTTTAGAACCATAAAATACTGTACAAGACAGCATTGGTTCGGTTTAGGTTTTTACTCCAAAAGACTACACACTAAAAACTAAAAAATTCGGATTCCATATATAAGATTACATTCGCGACGGCGTCACCTTATGATTTGTGACGCCGTCGGGTCGCCGTCATTAGGGTTTCGTCTTGGCCACGTTAGTCTTGCGACGGCGTCACCTTGTGCTTGTGGCGCCGTCTCTTTAGCTTTAACCGCCGTGCGGATCAAATCTAGGCCGTCGAGTTGCGACGACCTACTCTTTTAAAGCGACACCGTCACTAGAAAATAAACAATTTGGCTCTTGAGCCGTCACAAAAGTGCTCGGCAGGCGTCGCAGATAACACCGACGCCGTCCCTTATATTTTAGCGACTTGAGTGTCTTGATTCTTGACTTTGGCCATTTTCTTCGTATATCCGCCTTTTCGTCTAAATAAGTGCCATTCCAAAGAATTTACCTTCAATGGACCTAAAAAGTGAAAAGGAGCGATATTAAGTAATAACGGATACAAAAGTGATCAAATAAGGGCTTAAACGACCCTCAAATGGTACATTTTAAATCCTTATCAAATATCCTACACTTGGTATTTGCTTGTCCTCAAGCAAATGTGCTTTAATTAATTTATAAGTTAGGGGTCATGAAGCATTGGTTTAGAACAATCCACAACACATATAAGCCCCGCAAAATCATAACAAGCACGAAAATTACATACTAGCACCTCACATGGGGTGTTTGGGTACTCGCATATCTCGAGTGTATATGAAATATAACAAGTTGGAAATGGAAGATAAACACTCATTAACGGTCCTAGTACATAGATTACCATAGGCTTGAGAATAGATCAAACCTCCATCGCTTTGGCGTAGCACCTAGGAAAGACTATCAAAGAGGTCTTTTAAAGGGTTGTAATGTTAGGCTTACGGTAGGGAAACAAAGGGTTTGGTGGGATAGGCTATTTAGTGGTGGCAAGTCAAAATCTTTATGTTACAAGCATACGAAGAATGGCGTTGCTAAGCCAAGACTCGGCATTCTAAACTCTAGATAAATGAAACAAACAAACATAAATTTAAAGGATAGATGTAGGATGGTAGCATGTTTTTTTTTTTTTTTTTTTTTTTTTTTTTTTTTCATACACTTTTACTCTACCATCCTCTCTGGTAACATCAAAATGATGGGATTTATAGGCATATCCCTACACTTGAGTTTTATTACTCTAACACTAATTTGACCCTAATTGAAAAGATCAAAACACTTGGAGTACATTATTACGCAAACAAAGGGAATTTGAATTAAACGTTCCCTTCCCGTCATTTCATAAACTTTAACTTTTCCCATGAGTCCCAATCTTCCCAAAACTGTATACAAAGGATATGACTCGACTTAGCAACTCATGTAAACAACTAGATAATTGAACTAAGGGTTTTAGGGTGATAACAATAATGCACTAAAGTGAGTGCATACAAGGTAGGCTAAAGCGATTTGGGTGTACATTTGGGGTGGGGGTAAACAATGCTCTTCATTGATATTCCGAAAAACCGAAACATCATGAGAACCGCGAAAAGGATAGGCTCGAGGGTTAACTAGGGGTATCGTGTACTAAAGATGAGTACAACGCAAGGGTGTGGGGAATTACTCAACCAAGGTGGAAGAAGTAATAATATTACGGGTATCAAACAAGGGTTATCCTAATGCCTCTTATCATTTAGTTATTCCTAACTACACAAGTGTAGTCTTACTAGCGATCTCGGGATGCATCACAAAACAAGTTCTAGAATCTATTATACTACCGGTTCACACTCTAAGCATTAAAGATGAATGCTTTAATTCCTACTAATCTAAGGGTGATCCTCACATTTTGTGTGGAATTTAGGTGGTAAAGGGTTTTTGTGCTAGTCATGTAACTTCCTATCCGTGAGACGCTTTTGTTAAGAATAATGGCCCACTCCTATATGTCATGAAAAAATTTAAATTTGGTGCCAAAATTACCCTAACCGACATTTTCTCATGGTTTATTACACAAATGCAATTGGACAAAGCAAATAGTCAAGGATAAGCATAGTTTCAAAGTTCCGTTTTATTTTCCTCCATACACTTAAAACCGAACATTGTCCCCAATGTTCCCGAAAGTATCAAAGTTATGATAATGGAAGGTAATAAAAGATGAAAGAAACTAATACTCCCGATTAGCTCGGTAGGATTCGTGTGAAGTAGTGGTTAAATCTTTTCCAAGAAGAATGTATCGTGAAAAGCTCCTTCCAACCTTATGTATCTTCTTCTTGATAAATAAAACCCGCACACTTGAAGAAAACAAACAAAACCCGTAAAATTGGCGGTAATAATATATATAAGACTCTACTAGTCTAGGATATAATGCTTGTGGAATGGATGTTTCTGAAATTTTGGAAAATCAAGACACGGAAAATTCCAAAATTTATAAGTAGCTCGGAAAGCGAGAAAAAGTAATCTGTTGTTTTGCTCCTTTCGACGCCGTCAGTTATCCCGACAAAAAGCGGTGCTATTTTCGGAAAAAATTCGGAAAATTTACATCTTTAAAATCGGAAAAATTTTACGCAAAACATCCATTATGACTCGATACAAGCATTTGACTCGAACAACACACATATATATCTTTTAATTAATTGCAATTCTCATGTTTACGTTTCTTTTGAAAACGTGTGTAATCCTCCCTACACTTATCCTTTATGTAAAATACCTTTATATGTGATTAAGGCGATGTTAAAAACAAAATAAAGCATTTTACAAATTTAAACATGAGACTAGACAATCAATAAAGGTATATGACACGAACAAGCAAACAATTAAGCATGGGTTGCCTCCCACGAAGCGCTTTTCTTTATTTATGAGTCTTGTAGCTAGACTCGTGGTCGTGCTCCTACGTGGTCTCGTTTGCATTCTCAATGAGAATTCTATCATCTTGACAAAATTTTCATCGACTCTATATCTAGGCCCTAAGGTCAAACAATCCTTATAATAAAGCCTCCTTCTTCCCCATAAATTTATAACCTTTTTTAACATCGTTCGTGCTTTTGTCCTCAAAAGCTTTGATGTTGTCTCGTTCAAAAATGGGTATATGGCCATATTCATTAGTTTTCCAAGGCATCCTATAAGTGATCTCATCGTTTCCTTCTTTAAACCTAACCGTTCCATCATACTTGTTATGGCTCATCTTAGATGTTTCAACAAACGGTTTTCCTAGCACTACTTGGGATAAGCTATAGTCAATGATGCATCATATATCTTCTAGGACCACAAAATCAACTAGGTAGGTGAAATTTCCTATAAAGACATGTACATCCTTGACTCTTCCTACAAAGTTGCAAACTCCACTGGATACTTAGGTCCCTCCTAATATTAAGTCGCTCATTCATAATGTCATTGTAGCAAGATGACATCACATTAATGGGAGATTCCATATCTATGTAAGCATGGTCGACACTCCTATATCCGATCATACAAGGGATTTTTAGGTTCCAAGGATTTCTCTCCTAATCTTTAGGCATATCCTAATGATGGGTGATCGGGATTATCGATTATGTATCGATGGTAAGCAACCTCTTCTAAGTGGGTAAAGATTGAAATAAGCACTATCCTCTTCATTCACGCTTATCCTATTTAGCTTCCTAAGCTCTCAATCTGAGCTCGAGTTGGTTGGCCAATTTGGATCAAACGGTGGGTATTTGTTTGGTGGTAAAGTGTTGTTTGGTGGTTTATCACCTTCCATGACGAAAAGTGATGGGTTACGAACAAAGGTCGCGAAGAAGGGGATAGACTACGAGGAAGCTAAAATTGAGAAAAATTTACTTGATAGGAATCAAGCAAAGAAACCTAAACAGGGTGGACTACTGAACTAGCTATTCTATTCCGCCGTGGCGCCAAAAACTTGATAACGCTTGCACACGTCGTTCGGGGTCAAAGGAACTTCCTTTCGTCGAGCAAGTTTTTCAACACCCCAGCGGTGAACCTACTCGTTGTAGTATAGTATTAGGGTAAGCCACGGAATTGATATCGTTCTCTGGGGAATAGGAATGCTAGTGAGAAGTTACTACGCTAAGGTTGGGGTTGAGGAAGATTATTTTTAGCTTTTTATGTTTTTAGAAAATGAAAATTACGAATCTCGGGGTTTGGATTTGGGGGTTGGTATTTCTACCGATTATTCTATTTATCTAATTATCTAATTAACTAAGGTGAGGGTAGTCTATGTCTAATTATTGTGTGCTCGTATGATATTTTAAAGATGTGTTTACTTAGGTTTTATTACTCCTTAATTATCTCCTATTGATGGTTGAATTGTCACGTCCTTATTCTTAATCGCGTTGTGTGTCTAAGGTCGTAGGGTATGCGTTTATCCCTAACTCTTTGAAACTACCAAAGGGTCTTGTCTACAAAATCTCTAGGATTTATAAACTCTAACTCTAAGGAACTCTTTGGATGGTTTAGCCTACACCACTCTAGGTGTTATAGTTTAAGGTTTACAAAGATTAATCAAGCATTAACTACACAACGAATGACCTATCGCATTACTAGATCGTTAACAATTAAGATAAGAGACAACCAATCAATATTCAATAATTAAGTTCCATATTCCCTAAGCAAACACACAAGTAAATTAATAGAACATGGAGAACATGCAAGCATACACACAAATAATTGAAGACATAATTGAATTAATGAAGTAAAGTACTTATCTTGGTGTAAGACATGGTTTAGAACCCTAAAATCTTGTACAAAGACGACCTTGGTTCGGTTTAGGTTTTTACTCCAAAGACTACACACTAAAAAGCTAAAAAATTCGGATTCTATATATAAGATTACATTCGCGACGGCGTCACCTTATGATTTGTGACGCCGTCAGTCGCCGTCATTAGGGTTTCGTCTTGGTCACGTTAGTCTTGCGGACGGCGTCGCTTGTGCTTGTGACGCCGTCTCTTCGACTCCGACGGCCGTCGGATCAAATCTAGGCCGTCACGAGTTGCGACGACTCTCTTTTAAAGCTGACACCATCACTTGAAAATAAGCAATTTGGCTACTTGCTAGTCATATAAAGTGCTCGAGCGGCGTCGCAGATAACACTGACGTCGTCCCTTGTATTTTAGCTTGTTCAGTGTCTCGATTCTTGACTTTGGCCATTTTCTTCGATATATCCGCGTCTTTTCGTCCAAATAAGTGCCATTCCAACAATTTGCCTTCAAGAGACCTAAAAAGTGAAAAGGAGCGATATTAAGTAATAACGGATACAAAAGTGATCAAATAAGGGCTTAAGCGACCCCTCAAATGGTACATTTTAAATCCTTATCAAGTAGATAATAATAAAAATTTCTTGAGTTATTTGAATTACCATAACAAGAAACGACCCACTGCAAGAAGGTTCAATTGTGTGGTGGTGCTGGGATGGTGGTGGCGTGTGTGGGCTGGCGGATTGTGGTGGCGTCGGGTTGTTGGGTGGTTGTGGTGGTGTTAGTTGTGATGGTTTATGTGGAGGACAAGAGGTGTGTTGTGTGGTCACATGTTTTGTGTGGGCGTTTGATTTTTTTTATAATTTAAAATGTAAAATGACCAAAGTATCATCGTGTATAAATCTGAGTTGCCAAAAATATTAAGATGCCTAAAAACAATACAAGTTCATTCGAAAAACAATACTTACAATACATGACATATCTTTCAAAATCGTCTTGTGTCATAAGTTGTGGACACGTAATGCACCTTGGTTGGGTCCAGAAAATCGATTGAACCTGCCTATTTTCAAATTAAAAAGCGTTGTCCAGAAAATGATAAGCTCCGGTATGCTGGTCTATTGACTCATTTCCTAAAATTAAAGACACAAATGAGAGGGAAGAACAACATGATGTAATAAAATTAAGGATATAAATGAGAAGGAAGAACAACATGAGGAGATGTATTACTCTTACCAGACACAAGATTAATCCACGAGAAGGAGGTGATGAACGGTAATCAATGATGACGAAGGCAAAATCGCCCAGATATTCAATGGCTTTTGTGGCTAGGCCTTAGAAAATTGGGTTTAAAATGTGTGACTATCACGTCCTTTCCTTTTTATACCCTCCTTATCCAATTTTTCTATATAATGAATACGGAGATACGTTGTGAAAATCAACTTCCATACAAGATGGGATGAAAATTGTACCCTTTTACGTTACCGGTTAAAACGACGTAGTATTGACTCCCGCAAAAACTACGTCGCCTTTTATTATTATTATTATTATTATTATTATAATTATTATTATTATTTATCGTTTTATATGTAAGGAGGGCCACAAATGTCGTTTCAACTTTTGATTAATTCTGAACATAAAAATTACATCTAGTATCTTAAAAACTTTATTTTCTTACCCACAAATTAAATAACTACCAAAGAGACAATCCTCTACCATCCATCTAGTTTGATCTAATAGTGGGATTAACCTAAAATTAACTTTTTTTTTTTTTAAATTTAATTCGTTTTTTTTTTTTTTTTTTTTTTTTTTAAATTCGATTTTTAATTCAATTTTTTTTTTTCATTCGCGTTTTTCTTCGTTTCGTCTATTTTAAATACGTTTTCATCGTTTTGTCCATTTCATATGTTTTCGTCCGTTTTCATTCGTTTTATCGTTTCGTCCGTTTCGTCATTTTCTTTCGTTTTCGTCAATTTTTCATCGTTCATCCATTTTCGAGCGTGTTTTACGCTTTCATACGTTTTCGTCCGTTTTCATACGTGTTCGTCCATTTCTTACGTTTTTCGTTCGTTTTCTTACGTTCGACTATCACAAAGTGATATTACGAATATCACTTGTGATTTTCTGGATATCACTTTGTGTGTCTGAATATCACTTATGATTTTCGTATTACTAAACGTTAGTTAAAATCCTTGTAATATTCGAAAATCACGAATATCCTTGTTGATCATATGGATATCACGAGAATATAACTTGTGATATTGAGAATATTATTGTGATCTCGAATATCACTTGTGATATCAAAGAATGTCACTTGTGATATTTAGAGCATATGAAAGCAAAAACATTTAAAAGCCGAAACGACGATGTAAGCGGATGAATATGTATGAACTCTAAACCAAAATTTGATCATTTCTCTTTATACGTGGTAAATATAAACTTACATATTTTTATAAGTTTCAAAATAAGCAAATTAAGCTTGTGAAATATAAACCGAAATCACATAAGCTCATAAGCAAATAAAATAAGATTAAACAATTACCCCCAAACTATGTAGTTACTATTCAAATTATATATTTGTGATATTCTGAATATCACTTGTGGTTTTCTGGATATCACTTTGTGATATTCTGGATATCATTTTGTGATATTATGAATATCACTTTGTGATATTATGAATATCATTTGTGATTTTCTGGATATCACTGTGATATACGAATATCAATTGTGATTTTGATGTTACAAAACATTAGTTGAAAATCGCATGATATTTAGAATATCACAAGTTATGTCTGAATATCCGAGAATATCACGTGATCATCTCGAATATCATAAAATATCACATAATATCACAGAATATCACTTGTGATATTCATAAGCGATGAAAACATTTAAAGCGGACGAAAACAAGCGAAAGCGTAATAAAGTTGTGCGAATATGTGTGAAAGCGGATGAAAGCGTGAAAGCGTAAAAATGAGTATGAAAGCGAATGACGTATGAAAATGGAAGCGTATGAATAATGAACTAAAGCGTAAGAAAGCGGGCGGCGTATGAAGCGGACGGCGTAAGAAAATGGGCGAATATGTATGAAAATGGAATGACGTGTAAGCGTAAAATAAGTATGAAGCGGGCGGCGTATGAAAGCGGGCGAAAGCGGACGGCGTATGAAAGCAGAGCGAAAAAGTATGAAAATAGGCGGCGTGTGAAAGTGAAAAAAGCGAATTAAAAACATGAATAACGTGAATTTAAAAAAAAAAGCATGAATTTAAAAGAAAACGTGAATTAAAACAAAAGACAAAAAAAAATGAATAAAAAAAGATAAAAAGGCAAGAAAAAAAACATTGGACTTGGTTTATCTATTCGTCTTGGTTAATCACACCATTAGATTAATCTAGATGGATGGTGAGGATTGTCACTAATGTAGACGAAAATAAAGGTAGCGAATGAAAATTCCCGAGATATCGATGGGAAGATTTTGCTAAACAAATAACTTTTTTTTGTAAGTATCCTAGCGCATGCATTTGTTTCTTCTTTATTATTTTTAATCTCCCAATTTAATTAATGTTTTTATTTTTAGATTAATTTTCCTACTAATCTTAATATCCAAAACCATATTTTTAATAATTTTGTTTGATGGGTTGAGTTTGATTATGTGTTTGGCCAATCTTTTCATTTCCAGTCGTACATGAATTGTATTTACATTTTGCATCGTTCTTTTGTTTCAAGAAAACAGGTGAGTTAGGATTTTAGTTACCAAAGAGAGCGTAACTAAAATATCAGGATACAAGTTGTTAGTGAAAGATTCGAGCTTTATCAAATCCAAGGATTTTAACGATGCGGCTTTTTAGATTGATTCGATTATGCTGGTTAACTGATTTTTTTGGTGCCTGATTATACTTTTTGCAGCATTTTAGATTTTTTACTTGATTTATATAAGCATTTAGATTTTTTACTTTGTTTAAATAAGCATTTGTAATATAATCTTTGATCTTTTATATTTCCGACAAAAAATTAGAAAAATCTTTCATGCAACTTTGTGGGTTTCATTTCTGGTTAAAATACAAAGGATGCAAATCTCGAGATATCCAATATCTCCACATGTTTCTTTACTTTTGGTTACCAAACAATGGAGATTTGAGCCATTTCCATTTCTCTTCCTCCAACTCTCTCTATCAAACACACCCTTAAGTTTTTTTCCCCACATAAAGTGATGTGATAGTTCGCCAGACAATCTTCTTGTATAATGCAATTTCTGAATAGCATTCCATATTGCAATAAAGTCATACGATTAACCATTTGGGGTATTGACTGTGTAGTCAACACCATATAGTTTGAACTTCTACCTGGTTTTCCAAGGTGACAACGTTTGCTTTCGATTCGTACAGGTTCATCCGTTCGCTAAGTATCATATTTGCATAAAAAAGTATCCTACTTGTGTCACTGTGCCTTTTCTAAAAGCCCCTTTCCATTTTATGCGAAAGTGAAGTGTCAATACTCAAAATACATAATCATGGGGCGGAACACAAATATCAGCTTCAATTATGAATAAAATATTATAAAGATTAAAAATAAACACATAACCTATTGTGGCTGTCCTTTGTTCTTCTATTTTGTCAACTGCTTAAATTAAGCCAACTGATTCAGTGACCACATCAATTCAATTGAAGGCTTTGCTTTCATTTGAAATTGTTTCTGGTTGATGCAGAATACTATGACCTGACAGTCTTAAACAGTGAGAACAAAGAAGGTTCTTTTGAGCCAATCTTGATGATTAATCATTACCCAGCCAGATTCACACCCTCATTTTTCCACCTCAACAGAATACTAATAAGAATCTTGCTCAACGTCTAGGCAGTATATAGCACAATAACATTTATACGTCTAGAGCAGTATTTAGCACAATAACATTTATTCGCTATGTTTTAATCCCAACAACGGTGTTGAAGGACCAGTGAAACTGGAAACAGCTAGCTGTTGCTGCAAGCCACAAGGCATTATGGAGTGGGAATACAACCAGAAAAAAAAAAGAAAAAAAAAAGGAAAAGAAAAGATGTGTGTGTTCCGGTGGGTGTTTTTGCACATGAATTGGTCACGGGAACCTCACTTAATAGTTGGCGGGAAGGCAGAACAGGAATGAACCAGAACAGAAAGAAAACAGCAAGATATACCGTTATATCTCCATATACATGAGAAGAACTATCCACAGTTTAAGAACACACGAGACTCTATGAAAGGCCACATAGGTCATAATTGTACTTAAGCAACATCTAAAATTTGCCATCAAATTACAAAAAAAAAAAAAAAAATCAATTTCAAGTAAAAAGTATAATATTCTGACATTTCTTTAAATGAAAAGAGAACATCAACCTAAACCCTTTATATGGAGGGGCAACATACATTTTCGAATTAACTTTTAAAAATCAAAAGTGAGTAGTGAGGAGTTTTGGTGAAGCAAATAAATTCAGTAACTGATTGAAACAAGCAAAATAGCAGCCTGGTGAACATAAGGCGTCATATAACTCAATCAAAATGTTGGAGGAGAACATCAGCAAACTCTTTCAATCATATATAGATGCGGTCTGGATGGGGTAGTGACATGTTTGAGTATCTGACCACTTTTAGTCTTGGCCCTACTACCTGTATACACTTTGGGAGTTTGGGTGTCGTCTGGTAGGACAGATGTGATTCTCTGCGTCAGAAGATCATGATTATGCACACTTCTTTCGTGTAAAGTCTAAACAATGCTTAAATGTTAACTAGTAGTTATTTCTCATTACAAAAGAAAACAAGAATAGAATACATGAAAAACAAGAGTCATGAGTTGTCAGACATTAAACTAATCAAAACTGATCATTTAACGATCTTGATCAATTTTGTTCGTCTAACATAAATAGATAGTATCACTACATTTGTACAATACACTACAAACACAAATGAGCAAATAAACTAATCATACTAAAATTCATTTGAATATGGCATACAGAACAGACATGAGACAGACAAAGCCATAGACATACATTAGCCTTTGCAGATATAGCGCTAACCTCGATCTTTTCCATCCGAGCTTCAACCCTACTTATCCTTGCTTCCAAGCGCAGCAATTTGGGCACGGTTCCAGGATCCATGTGATCAAGTTCATTTACAGTGCTTTGGAGGTGCTCTAGCTCACTAGTTGAGTCGTCCTCAGTAGCAACCAATCTACACATTATAGAAACTGCAAGCAGACACACACACATACATTAGGAGTAGAACCAAGTCAGACCTAAATCTAACCGTTTTACCAAATAGACCTTAAGCCTGATACAATTTACATAGACATGTCAGAATCAGTTACATTAGAGCTGAATCTATTTAAAAACTACGAAAAAACTATGATAAAAGCAGTGAATTGGTGTTTGTTGTGCATTAACCGCAATTATTTTAGGAAATGTACATTCCTTACATCAATTCTTTATATTATTTCAAGACACAATTCACGAGAAAGTTTCGCTAATTGATCTCAAGATGCTTATCCTGAACACTAATTCGAAACAAAAACTCAAATTAACAGATACGTACATAACCTACTAAAGAAGAAAAACATCAAAAATCAAAACTGAAAAGTAGCTTTCAAATGTGCATACAAATGATACTAATAAGACTTTCAAAATTGTCAAATTGATAAATTCAAACAAGAAATAATAATCGAGATAAACCATAGCCCACAATTAAAAAAATGCATTTTGTTAATTGGAAAAAAAGAAATCAGCCATAAACTCAAGATTACAGATTAGGGTTAGACAAAGCTACAAAAAGATAAAACAATTGAATAATTAAGAGAGATTAAAGATGAAATTGAAACTAAACCTTTATAGAATAATTGATTTGATTGACGAAATTGAAACCTTAATTCTTGTTGGGAATTTTATGAGATCTCTTTGTTTTTTCCTTTTTTTCTTTTTTCTGTTTTGGTTCAACAGATTTGTGAGGGTTTACTGATTTACCGGGTATTTTTCAGAAATGTTGGACATGGCCCTCATTGTAATGTTTAGTTGACATTATGGACCTTCAAACTTATAATATAGACACATGGTACCCGCCCAATGCGGCGGCGGTACCCTGTGACTAAATTTTATGATGAACAAATGTTTTTCATTTATATGTGTTTTCAAACAATAACTTTATGTATTTTAATTTCCGATGAATTACGTATTTTATATAGTGGATGCGGTTATATATTTCTAATAATCATTATTGATAATACTCCTTCCGTCTCAAAATATAAGTCCATGTTTGACTTTTCAAAGTCTTTTTCTTCTGACTTTGACCTTAATTATTATTTTCATGTTATATAAGTATACCAATGAAAATACATTTAAAACAAAAATTAATTTATATATTTTGTATCAAATATTATATAACACGAAAACAAATAATTTTTATCGGTTACACGATTTCAATAATGGGTTGTAAATGATATGAAAACTTTGTTTTAATGGAAACGTCTACATTTGAATTTTAATAATGAGATGTATTGAATTTTAATCATTCATTTTTATACTAAGTGTGTAAGCTTATTTTTTTAAAACTCACTTTTTTTCTAGCTTATACATTTAGTAATGTTTTGAAAAGCTTATATATATACTCTATTGATTTTATTGACTTACGGATTTATTAACTAAAGATTTTTTTTCCGAATCGCAATAAGAGGTTATGGACCTCATAATTAGCTTAACATGTAGTTGTATTTTAGTGTTCGACTTAACAAACCATTTGCTACGTCTTTTATTCAGTAGTATCTAAAGTGTAATTTAGTTGCTAATCTATCATGTACTTTAGGAGAAGCTAGTTTGGTTAAGAATCAACTTATGTTGAAGACTTCGGGTTCAAAGCTATATGCTTGTCTTTCTTTGTATATCATTTTCTAGGCTAGTCAATCCTACCTCTATTGTGATCAAGACTTTCGAACAAAGCAGTAAAAACAATATACTCATGAACAAAAGACCTAGCGTTTTTAGCTTTAAAACATTGAAACTCAACTTCCTTTTTTAGTTTTTCACTCTAGCAATCAAAGACTCATAAGTTAGCTTACATCTTCGGGTATCATTAAAAGATCTTGAACCAACACACACAAAACCAACACATAACAAAATGTTTCAAGTTCCATCAATGAATTTAGACCATCAGACCTCGACATCAAAGAGCAGATATCGACATCGGTTGACAACTCACAACGACTAAACAACCTCATCTAATAAACGGGACCAAATCTCGCCAGACCTAATAAAAGGAAAGGCGAAGACCTGTTATATCTAAGGTTTGTAAGGGTATTCCAACTTTCAGGCGTTCGTGTTGGATACAAAAAGCACCACCAACGGATTGAAACATACCCGGAATCACCGCCGAATGATCTCATCAACACCAAACAATCTCAGTCACACCTAACAGTGTCAATGATGACTAGGCGGCGACGGAAAGATGTTTAGATCTTACACCTACATGGTGGTGCCTTGAAATATCACACAAACCACCCATCTGAGATAACCCAAATCCACCACAACCACCGTGATATGGTGGTGATGGTTGCGATGGACAACCGAAGCAACATGAATAACCAACAAAGATACCAAAGCATACGGCCGGTGGTGGTCTTAAACCACGAAACTTTATCTCATGTCTTAATAGATGCGGAAGATCCATCCGGTTTTGTTGAAGTGTCATAAAACAAACTAAAAAAACCCTAAAAGCAGCATACTTTGAAACCACCAAAACACCAATGAAACCACTCAAACACCACCGATTATCGAAATATCCGGCGGTGTTGGTGGCGGATTCTGATGATGATGGTGGTGGCGGCGGATTCTGATGATGATGGTGGTGGCGGCGGTTCAACTGGTAATGGAGGTTATGTGTGTGTAGCTGATAAGAGATGGAAAGGAGTGGTTTTGTTTTAGGGAGAGAATAAACAAAGGAAGATATTATGGTGTTCTTGTGTGTTTTTAGTGTTTTTAATGGAGGTGTGGAGGGAATGATGGGATGGTCATAATGGTGTTAATGGGCTGTTACAATTTATTATTGGGTTGTTACAAGTAGGTGGGTTATTGTAAGATATTTAATTTCCACAGTGTAACCTCTATTTTATGTGTATCTATGTAAATGGGATGTTTCAGAATGAGAGTAAATGTGAGAGTTACAAATACCTGCATTGTATTTAATTTCCAGGAACGTATGCAAAAGTAATAGCTGAATTTTTAAGCCAATTCTTTCTATAATAAGTAAGTAAAAGTGTCTGAATTTAAGCCTTGCTATTTAGGGAATGTCCTAAATGCATTATAAGGTAGTAAAGATGTACAAAGAAGAAAAATATTCAACTGGATGAGTGTTTAAGTAAGGCCTTGTTTACTAAAATAAGTGGTGTGGGCTATTTCCATATGAGCCAATTATTATAGAGAGAACATTTTTTGTAACTCCCCCCATTAAGAGTGAATATGTGACAATCCGTAAATTTCCCGGCTATTATTTTAAGTCGTTTATTTTCTGATTATTATAACTCAAAACGAGAAGTCATCTCGTGTTTTCAAATGTCCCGGCACCACACGCGTACTGACACCATAATAGTATTGACACAAAATCTAGTTTCTAATTTCAAGATAATAATAATACCATAATAAATCGCTCGTCAAAACGTCTCCGGAAGTATAAAAGTTTTAAATTACGGGCACCCGGAAAGTATTTTACATAAGTAAACGTTATTTCTTACGGAACAAATTATACAGTAAAAGGTACACTGTATACATTTAATAATAATAATAATAATAATAAAACTAATAATAATAATCCTACCCTAAAATCTAATCCCAACCGCTTCTTTTTCTTTCCTGGAAAACAGAACCCACACCTAACACTCCATCATTTTCTGTTTCCTCTCTCTCTTCTGCAAACGCAAACCACAAACCATCTTTCACCAAAATAGAATCTTCTCTTCTTTGATCAATCAAACATGGAAAAACACTCTTGTCAACACTCCAAATTCATCTAAGCTATGCGCTAGAGCACATATGTGGCGCCCATGAACCAAATTCGAGACAAGGAATGCTCAAAGAAGAAAGAAACATGTTTTGGGTTTTCAATCAGTCACTCTCACTAACCTAAATCACCTCTTATAAGCAGTTCAACCTCGAAGGGTATTCATCAACTTCCATCTCAAACACAAGAAAATTAGGGTTTGGTAAATCAAGGGGCTTTTTGAAATTACCAAAGGGGTTTTGTGATTGGAGGTTTAGAGAGTCCGAATCAAGTCTCAATTTGTCTCAATTCATCTTCAATCGTGCTTAATTGGGGTTCGTGTATTCGAAGTTCATAATCACCGACCCACTTTTGGGAACTTTGTAAGAACAATTGAATTGTTAATCTTTTGATTCAATTTGTTGTGTTAATTGTTCATTCGAAATATTATTGTTATTATTATTATTATTTATTTAGCCGATTGATACATATGAATATAGGAAAAATGCTTATGGTTTGAATTGGTAAAATTTGATTGGCTAAAAGACTTATTAGGAATAAATAAAAATGTGTTGGTGATGGTTGTTGTTGTCCACTATTAAGCACAAGAAAAAGAAAACCATCATAACCAAATTTTTCCTGTTTTCTCGTTTCTAAATTCCTAGAGAAGGGAATGGTTTTTCTTCTCTAGAGAAGAGTTGAGAAGTTTGAAAATCCGTTTAGTTGGAGTTATATTTTTCCTTTTTTTAAAACGGAGAAGGTTGACGACGATGGAAGGTGAAGGCGATGGAAGGTGGGCGGCGATGGAAGGTGGACGGAGGTGGGCGTGATAAGAGTGGGGTGAGAGGAAATGGGGTTATTATTTTAGAAATGAAAAAAGTGAGAAGGGTGTAATGGTATTTTCATTTTTTCTATTAAAAATTAGAAAATGAAAAATTCATATTTTTGGAAAAAAGTGCGACTAAACGGATTTTCAGTTTTTCCTTTTTCATATGAAAAATTTTCTAGAAAAATGGAGTGTTTCTCTCCAACTAAACGGCCTCTTAGTTTTTCGCTCATTGGTTTTTCAACATTAAGTCTTTGCTAATTGATGGCCTAATCGACTATCAAAATAACTCACGAGGGTGTCGAGTCAAGTACTAAAGACAAATAGTACCCGAATTCAATAGTCACTAGTCGAGTAAGACTTCTAGTGTTTTGTTGCCTTGTTTCGGTGTGCGTATAGACTCACAAGAGTCTTGTGTTGGTAGTTATTTCAAGTCACCAAAGGGTGCATTTGTTTTGCTTGCTTCGAGTCAAGGGAGAACACCCGAAGTTGTTTCTACCCGGTCTAATATTAGCCTACGACACGGTCGTAGAGAACTCATAAAAAGTCCCGCTATGATAGTATATTGTTTTGTTTCCCCTGCTCGCGTCAAAACTATGACAGAAGCATAAGTTTCAAAATCTTTTTTTGTGTTATATTCATTGGGCCTCAAACTTCTAAGGGGTGTATTTGTTTGTCAGTTGGGCTGCGAAGCCCAAAAGGGCGTGTTTAGTTTTGTTATAACACCAGGCCCAACTCAACATAAAAATCATGGGGTGTGTTAAATCTGGGCCGAGGCCCAATCTGCTTAAGGGTCCGTTTGCCGTAACAATGGGCCGAAGCCCACTCCAAAGTCCACAATAGTCCATTGACTGTTGGTCCGAGCCACAGCCCCGAGCATAACAAACCACTCGCTCGCCTTTTCAAAATTTCTCGTTGATTAATATTTTTACTTACGTCGTCATTGTAAATTACATATAAACACATAAATTGATTAAAGAATTTTAAGAGCAAGACTTGTAATCGTGTAATACAATTAAACCAATTATGACTAAAATAACGGAAATGTTTATATGAAGATTCTTCAAAAACTAATATTTCATTTAGACCCGACACATTTTATACATAAAGCAAGTCAAACTATACATATAAAACTCTTTTTCCAGAATGGACTCATCAAGAATTAATTTATAAACCTCGGTTCATAATTTTTATAAACATATTATTTTATTTTCAAAGGCGACAATGAAAATGTTATACATACTTGTAGATATATATAAATATACACACACTTTACTCATATCGATAAAACATATATACATATAATTTCATAAATAAATATATACTTTACTTATAACATTATTAAGCCAAACTTTCTTTATCGATCAAATGTTATATTTTCTATAGAGCTTTCATTTAAACACTATATATGACCCATTTCTAGCCAAGTTATATGCTTTTCAACATAGTTTTCAAAACAAGTTCTTTTAGTCGAAATATACACATTATTTTGAAGATGACATTTTTAAAACCTAACGTCGGCACAACAACAACAACAACAACAACAACAACAACAACAACAACGCTTATTAAATAAATAAAGTTAGATAAGTTTTACTTGGGATCAGAAACTGAATCTTGCCATACTAATTTAGGTCGCGTGTCGGTGCCATACACTTTTGACGCCACTCTGTTCAGACTGCATTTTTGAGGTGAGTTTCACAGTCCCCTTTTTATCGTTTTACTTATTTGGGGTGAAATGCATGAACTTAAAAATTTTAACTATATTTTTGTTCTAAATTATGAATTTATTTGGACTATTTGATATATTTTGAACCCTTAGACTTAATTATAAATCTATGACTTGTTTGAACCTGATGGACCGTACGTCCTTGACCTAAAGTCTCCCATGTTCGGAGCAATGCCGAGTCTCCCATGTTCGGAGCAGTCATTAATTGATAGTATATAATAGTTGTTATGATTTCTTGTTCGTACATTCGCATTGTTAGTCCCTATTGGTTTGCTGTTCGCACTCCAATTATACGTACCGTTAAATACGGCTCCCTTGTGCGGAGCGATGGGTAGTATGGATAAGCGCTATAGAGAGTCGCCCAACCTCTCGTTCCCTTGTCTACGGAACACATATTATTTATTTTAGGGGCTTTGCCGCATACTTTATTATATATGAGGCGTAGTGTGACCATATGTGCATTGTTTACTAGACTTGAAATATGGAAGTGTATTTGAACTTATATGTTACAAGTCTTGTATGGGCGGGATTTGTAATATAGTGAGTTGACAGGACATTTGCCAGACAGACTTTCTAAAAATGGTTTTTATACTACCAAAAACTTGTGTACTCACCAACTATTTTCATAGTTGACCTGTTTTCTCATGCATCTCAGGTGATCGTCGATTAGCATATTTTATGAAGAATTTAAATAAAAGGAGTCGTCACAAGTCAACTGGGTCGTTATGTATTAAAGTGTCATCTTTTAAATGTCAAACTTTATATTTCATTTGCCAAGGTCGGCTAGAACCTTGTTGTAATGTTACATTATTTCTTTAAATTTAAATTATGGTATTGTACTATATCTCTTAGCGATGTATATTGATTATGTTGCACCTCGCGTTTCCGCCTCTGGCGGGGTGTGACAAAATAAGGGTTGGGCCCACTCATTAAGTGGCTCATATGGAAAGAATAAACACCCTCTAAATGTTTTTAAACTCGGTTCGACCAGGAAGATTCAACCGGTTGAATTGAGAACCGGTGATATTCTGAGGAATTCTTTATGCGCCACTAAAATTTGCACCTGTTGAGCGTTGGTCATGAGGGTGCTACTAAATCAATAATCACAACACAAGGTAATAAAGAATGGAAACTCTATTCCATTTTCAAAATATAGATTAATTTAAGAAATAGTTTTACAATATTGTTTCAAAGTCTTGAGTAAAGCCCATAAAAATATGGTGTCCCATTAAAAGTTATATTAGATATGCTTGGAAACACTTGGATGCGAGTCCTTAATGAATGCCTTTGCCAATGCCCACGCCAATAAGTAAACCTGAGAAAACATGCTAAAGTGTCAACACAAAGGTTGGTGAGTTTATAGGTTTAAGTTAAAGTATTCAAGTTGGACCATAGTTGTACATATAAGCATCTCCGTGAATGATACTATATGCAGTAAAAGGCTATTACGTTAGTACCAAGTTCATGCAACCGAAACTACGACAGTGTGCATGTATCTAGAAGCATGATAAATAAAGGCCCGACAAGTGTATTTCCAGTACATTTGTGTCGATATGATATCATTCGGCGTTTGCCTATCCGGTCAAACTCGAGCGGGGTGTCATCAATAGATCTATTCATAACAATCGCGCTTCCCTAAAGGAAACTAACGGTGGCATAGTGGGATTCAAGGTTGTTTCACGTAATAGTGTAATCAGTTTCAGGTCCGAAAAGAGTTTTGCATGTTTCTCACCCCATAGTTTTATAAAGCAAGTAATAAGAGTAAAAGTAGGGCTATAAACTCACCTTAGCAGTTCGGTAAATAAAGTACAAAGAGGTCGAGTGTGATATCGCAGTGGCTCCTACTTGGAACCTAAGAACGAGATGACAAGTCTTAGAATAATGATAAACGTTTGGTTTATGACAAAAAAGATAGAGCATTGAATATAAAATTCAATAGAGCGTTATTAGCGTTGGTTTATAAATATGACGATGTTTCCAAGGGGTTTCTTTATTTACTTTAAGTTGTCTTGGGTATTTTATAACGTTTTCATATATTTATTTTCTTATATATATATATATATATATATATATATATATATATATATATATATATATATATATATATATATATATAGAGAGAGAGAGAGAGAGAGTTAGGATCGAATAAGAAGATTACTTAAAATAAGAAGGAATAAGAAGAACTATAACCGCAAATCCGAGATACACAGACCTAAATTAGCGCATCCCTATAATCTTAGATGCATTATAACGCACCATAGTGTGTTTTTGCTGTCGGATGCATATATGTCTATTCGATGCATTTCATGATTTCTCTTGTTTTTGTTCCTCTGCGTGCCAAAATCATGAAAATCAATTTGCACCATCTATACATCAAATTAACTTTGAAACTCAAGATGTTGCATCTATATGAATAGAAATGCATCTAATGCAAGTCGTTGCATCTCAAATCGTGGTTTTGGTCCTTCCACTCTTCTTACTTTAATTTACTTACATTGGATCCTACTCTCTCTCTCTATATATATATATATATATATATATATATATATATATATATATATATATATATATATATATATATATATATATATATATATATATATATATATATATATAGGCTTTAGTTCCATTGAGGTGTTTGCAAGCGGTTATTTGGACTTGAGGTACTTCATTTGGAAAGAAAAGAAATGCACAGTGTTTGGTAATAAAGTTTCAAGCACTAATAAGATTGTTCAAGATATTCAACTCAAGAGCTTCGAATGGGTGGTGAGAAGATCAAAAAAACATAAAGAGATAGATTGGCAACAATGGTTATCGGAACCAATAAAGCTTCGGATATAGTATGTTTGGTATCTTTGCAAAAGGTTGGTACAAGAGTCTGCTGTATGGGCTGCTGCAAATATATGTTGTTGCTCCAATTTTTGGTTCAGGTCTGCTCCAATTTTTGGTCAGGTTTGCTGCAAATTTTATGTGTCTGCTGCAATAATAAATGAGAGAATACTTGCTGCAAATGATTCTATGATGACAGTCTATAGGAGAGTGTTTTTGTGTGACATCAAGGATATGTTTCAAGTACTTTAGCATTATGGTTCAAGGTCTTTGGCTTCAATTACAATGGTGCTTTTCTGGTAGTCTTGGACTTCAATGTTTCAAGAGCTTTTCTTTGACTTCAATAAAGCTTCAAATGGTGCAAATACTTTCCTGTGACAGTGGCTTATGTATTTGGTTGTGTTTCTTGCTTTTCTTTTGTAAGTTTACACTTCATGTTGTTATATTTTCCTTGAGGCTCATTCTTTTTAACTATCTTGGTTAGAAAAAGGGTTGCATTTTCTTTTGTATCTTGTCTTTTTTTTTGGTTCCGTTAATAAATGTTGTCTTTCAAAAAAAAAAAGAATATTAGCTTGAGAAAATTAAGAAGCAATCTTGACCATATAATTATTCAATCTTGACTCATTTTGCATATTTAATTATTGAGATAAAAAGGGTACAAAAGTAATTAAAAGGGATTCCATATTTAATTGAACAATAAAAATCCCTACAATTTTGGCCTTCATAAACTGAAATGTACGATTTATATTTAATGTTTTTAAAAGTTCTAGTTTTAGATACGTGACTTAATATTTCGAATATTGAATCACTAAAATATGCTAGTTTATATACATGTATGAGGTGAGATCAATGACAAACAAGGAAAATAAAAAGAACAAATAATCAAATCATAGCCTTCCATTTTAATTTCATCCAACGGTGGAGACAAAACCAAAAATAACAAAGGAAGGGCAAAATAGTAAATCTAACTCATTTAATAAAAAAACCCACTTTCCACCCTTTTTTTAAAAACAACATATATTTCAAACGGTAAATTTTGAGTATAAAAATATACCATCGCGATGAGAAAAAATCATCTTTCTATAGATATGCACTTTATATATTTTAAATGACTTTTTTTCAAAATTTCCGTGAAACAAATAACACGTGATTAAGTAAAAAATCGCGTATGATTACGGTTTTTGTTGTGATTAGTGTGTAAATCACATGTGATTCTGTTTTAATCTAAAAATGAGTGAATCACGTGTGATTCTGTTATTATTTTTTTCCATGTTATGAAAAATGTAAATTACGTGTGATTTAGTCTTTCATGTTATAAACTGAAACATGTGATTCAGTTTTAATCTAAAAATGAGTATATCACATGTGATTCTCTTTCAAAAAATAATTTACGTTATAATCACATGTGATTTGCGGTAAATCACATGTGATTCGTGTGTAAATCACATGTGATTCACTTTCAAAAAATAATTTACGATAAAATCACATGTGATTTGAGGTAAAACACATGTGATTTACCGAAAATCACATGTGATTTATCACAAATTAACCACATATCCACGTTGACATTAAATATCGTTAATATACTTATAAACTTAAGAGAATAATCTTTTTAATACACAAAAAGCTTTTTTGTCTTTTCAAAACCACATCAAAAAAATAGGAAAAAGATTGGGAGACCTTAAAAGCATGACTAATTTTGTGACTAATTTATGTGTCATTACTTAATTGGATTGTGAAAGAGTAGGTCCGGTCAATACAACCAAAGAATTGTTGCCACACATATTTAGTCACAAAATTAGGCATAACTTTTAGGTCTCCTAATCATTTCTCAAAAAAATATCTCCACCTACATCAAATCATCTTTGCCAAAACTAAAGAATATATTTCTATTCTTTGCCAAAACTAAAGAATAAAAGTTACGTTTTATAATAAGAAAATTAACATCTATAATAGCAAGTCTTTTAAACAAGTCGATGCAATAGCAAGTTTTTGATGACATGTCGATGCAATACCTAGAATCCAATTCTCGGTAGTAAGCAATAAATAAATAACGTTTCGAGATTCTTCTCTTTTTCTTTTATATTTGCTGTGAATTCGTCTCTTTTTCTTTTATAATTTTGGAGCAATCTTGCTTTCATCTTGCTAAAAGTTTTGCCACTACTTAAACATGTGACGTATGGTGAAAGCCTCAGTATTTTGAGATTAGTCTCTTTTTCTTTTTTATGTTGTGTTTTCAAGCGTTAAATTTCTACTCGAACATGTGACATCCGGTCAAAGCCTCAAGTATACATGACCATTAGCCTTTATCATCCAAGCACTAATAAGAAATTTAACAACTTTACCGTACCATGAAAGCATTACCTCGCCTCTTCATCTCAATGGCCATAATCACATTACTCTTCATTTCCTCTTAACCTTCCTCCACCCAACCACCACCACCATAAACCGCCACCGCCATTAAATTAAAACCAGCCGTCAAATATGGTGTGGCTCTGAATCTGGGATCTCGGTAGTGGTGATCCATATTCGTGTTGTCGCCATAGTTGAGTTAAAAAGAAGGTGTTTATTAATTTTGAAAATTAATAACAAGTGAAAAACTTTAGTTATGGAAATTAGAAGAAAAAAATGGGAGAGAAAGAAGGAGTGAGGAAAAAAAAGTGAGATTCATTTTGATAGTCATTAGATATGAAGATGGCGGTTTATGGTGGAGTGAGGAATTACAAAAAGGCCCCTATGTGTTTTATTAATTTAAATTAATGATTAAATCTAACCATTAGATCAAAGTTAAATCAATGGTCAAGATTGGTTACTTTGTTCTTTAAAAAAATCTTGTTCTGCATTGAACTTTCCTCATACATGTATATAGTGAATCTTTAGTTTTTTGAATCATTTGATAAGCTATTTAATAAATAGTGAATCATTGAAATATGTTATTTTATATCTTTTTTGATCATCGATTCAAAACAATAACATTGATGTTTTGGCATGTGTTTTATTTCTTAAATCTTATTCCAATTAGTGATTGAAAAACTGATTATTACTCAATTTTGGTGAATCATAACCGAACTAGTGATTCATTAATAATATCAAGTTCTTTTGGGCTATTATTACAAAATATGTGAAATTATACAAATCGAGTCAATACAAATCCAAAAAATTGTGTGTATAATATTTTGAATCTTAGAAAAAAAATGTGAATAAATCTTTCACAACAGTAATTTACCAATATTGTTCAAATCATAATAACATTATATTCTTATGATTACTATTAACCAAATGATTCAGATTTCGATCACAGTGGTAACTTGACGAGATACCAACATTGCTCGAACCATAATAACAATACATTATCCAATATAACTAAAATGCGGGAATGCGTATTAACATGCCATTTGTCACAATCTAATTTGCCTAACATTTAATGAAGTTAGCTATGTGGTCGCCTAAGGATGTAAGCTCATTAAATTTGGCTTTAAGATATGATGGTAGACTCTTCCTGTACACCACGCACGTATATGCATTGAATGAACTGTTACAATTTTAGAGACCAAAAAATCTTGATAACCATATAAGCGTATCTTCTTAAAGGGAAGCCAGAATGTTCCATCCAATTACTACTTATCAGATCTATCATTAGCTATCCTTGCTCGGGGGAATAAAACAGACAAAATTTGTACCAAATGGGCTTACGCATTAACTACAAATGTTTTTTTTAAAACAAGCCCAACAAATTACATAGGCCCACTAACTTTTACACAACTAAAATTTTATAAAATGCATTTGATTTCCTATTGTGAAAAAAAAAACATAAAAAACAAATCGTATCCGACGCTCCAATACTTCACGATTTAAAGTGTCACAGACGCAATTCTAATCCTGTTATATATACTATTGTAGCGGCGCTCTTCACAAGCCAAGTGTCAAAATCCCATTTTCCAACATTAATTCTAAGCTTTTCTAACTTGCGAAAATAATCTACGAGGTTCAGTGGTATTTGCAAAATAAGTCATGCATCATTAATTGTTATTTATAGCAATTTGGCAAAATAGTCCTAAATTTTAAGCGGACGTTCTGAGGTAAGTCACAGTAGAATTAATTGCTAACTATAGCAACTGCGCAAAATTAATCCTAAGGTTTAAGTGTCGTTCTAAGTAAATCGCTTTCAAGCCGTCCATTGCGTCAGCGAGGTTTCACTACACTCGTTCTTATGATTCACCATTAACACAATGATTCAAATTTCGATCAACTGATGGCTTGTATCATTTATGACTCAAGATTATAGACAATAATATGTCTCTTTAATTATATCACATATAATATGATTTAAGAAAAATCTTTATAATGACAATGATAAAAATAAATAGTCACAACAAACGAACGATTGATACATGAAGACATTCGATGGCCAATCTCAAAACTTTAAACTGGGATCACCACAAATTTTGAGAACACATACATGAGTCATTTGACAAATAATTACATGAAACAAGCAATTAAAGATTAAAAAGTTACATGAATCATTTGAAAAAAAGAAAAAGAAAAAAAGTCACGATGGAGAAAAAAAGGGGGATCGAAAATAAATTCTGGTACGAAAATGGAGGAGAAACAATGAATAAGGATTAATGTGATTTTAATATGAAAGAGAATATAAAGTTGTACCATCATGCCTTTGGTTTAATTTAAAGAGATGAATGGGCTTAGATCGCTTCGTTTTTCTCGATCTAAAACTTACCAATCGATCAGTATATATATATATATATATATATATATATATATATATATATATATATATATATATATATATATATATATATATATATATACTATTGGTAAGCCAGCCCAATGGGCGGGCATGTCTTATAATTAACGTTGACATAATTTGTTATAGTGAAAGAAGGAGGGTAATCGTAAAGAAGGAGTGCAACTAAGATGGAACTTTTCGACTTTGATGTCTTATATATATATGTCAACGATATTTACGATGGGCGGGCATGACTTATAAATATTTTTGGAATATTTTTCTATTGCGAAAGAAGGTAGTAAAATTACATTTTAAAACATATTCCGTAGGTAATAATCAAATGAACATTAATATGAATTTGAGCAATCCAATATTATTTAATTACTAAAATTACATTTTAAAACATAGGTGGTTTTTAAAGGAGCACTTGACTTATGAATATCGTTAGAAAAAATAAGTTAACGATACATATGCCATAAACATACCTGAATACATTAAGAACGAAAAGAAATAAACGGTTATCGAATATGTGTCATCTTTTGTATAATGCACTTATGTATGCTACCAATTGCAAACATTTATTACATGCCTGTTATATTGTCAGAGTACTTATATTTACTGATGCAATTTTTTTAGTTACTTACACGCTGTGTATCTGTTGCGTTTCTAAAATCTCTGGATTTGGGTAGTAATATGTCGCCGGCGTGCTCGAAATTTGTAGGCTTGTGTTAAGTCAACTGTGTGCTAAAAATAAATATACAACAAAGGTATTAATGAAAGATATGACTCAATCATGTTACCTTCGTAAGTTTTACCAAACATGAACTCACGGCTATCACCACTTGCTTCTAAGTGTTTGAGTATCCTTCTATGTTAAAAGTTCTTGACATTACATTCCAAATAGTAAATCTTACAGTGTCCACAGTGCAAAAAGGTATACTTTTTTTATTATCCGTTATCATGAGGTAGGAAACTTACAAATTTTCATATGAAACTGACTCTAGATTTTGGATGGTGATATCTCTCCAAAAGACTTTCTTTTTGGTTTTGCCACCAGCATCTCATAGCTCACTAATACGGTGGGCGCACTCAACGTAATATTATTGTTATGAAAAAACAATAATATGAAAAAACGGAACGCAATATTATTAGAAAATATTATTGTTATGGTAAACTTTAAAATCTAATTATTAAATAAAAAATAAAAAAAATATATTAAATAGTGTTTGCGGGTCAACCAACCCATATTAACTAATTGACCTACTTGGAAGTTGTTTTTTGACCATTTAGCAAACTTGTTCACCTTACCATCCTAATGATTTTTTCCTTCTTCAATATTTAGATTTTAGAGAATTAAAAACATGACGAAATTGTATAACTCCACATGTAAATTTCACTTACAGGAGTTATTTAATCCTTCCATCTTGTAAAAGCATTGGCATCAATCCCATGTCATCTTTCGAAGATGCCCTTCCATAGATAAGTGGCTGAAGAACAAAAAATGATAGATAAACTAAAAAACGATAGACTTAATCACATATGTTCAAAAGAATGTGTAATTTTTCTAACTGGATAACGTATTTATGATGATATCTAAGTGGTACTGAATATCAAAATTTTTAATGACATCTAAGTGGTACTCGTGATTTTCATAACTTTATGTACAACATTATGTAGTTGCCTTCTTTAGATATTCTCTTCATTATCAACGCTCTTAAATGTCTAGCTAGTCACTTTAATTTTATGTACAACATTATGCAATCAGAAATAATGATGACATCTTAGTGGCACTCTTTCTCATGTTCTTCTATACTCTTTTCTGACTCCTATGCCATCTTCAAATCCAACGCCACCAGCGACAACACCCTGTCCAACATCATTACAGTCTAATTAGATGGCTAGATAATTTTGTCACTTTAATTTTATGTACAACATTGCACACTCATACATTAGACTCACATTCAAATGGTACTCTTCCTCATGCTTTTCTATAATCTTTTCTTGCTCCTTTGCCTTTTTGGGATCCGCCATTTCATCCTTTGCACTATCTACAACATAATTACGGTTCATCTTTTGTAGAAAGGTCTTTAATACTTTTATGAATCTAGTGACCTCTAGGGAATCGATCTAGTAAGAAAACAAATAAAAATAAGAAGAATGAGAAATGTCTTCAGCCCCACATTTCAAATAAAGAAGGAGAATTTAATGAAATCGTATCTTTTGTAGACGCATCCGAAATGCTTGTTGTGGTTATTTCTCATTCTTCTCTTTTTGTAGATGCATCGTGACCTCTAACGCTTTTAAAGTTTAAAAAAATATTAGAAACACAAGAGCATACCTGGCAAATAAGCTTAGTGGCCTCAAGATTTTCAAGATTTGTGAGGTACCATGAGGATTGTGCAAACATAAAATCACCGGCTAGAACAACCATTCGTGTACCATATAGCTGATGGATGGTTTTTTGGCCTGCATACAGAGAAATATACTTAATTTCTAGATTAAAAGGAGGGGAAATTTAGCTTCGAAGCCGATTGTTAGAGAACACAAAGTGATGGGACTAAACATATTTGTATAATAACATGTAATGATTGTCTAAGAATTTGATCATTACAATCACATCAGTAACTAAAGTCTCAGTCGCACCTTTAAAATCTATAATAAATACAACTTCTGTTTACTCTACCGATCCTCTAAGAACATCGCCTTTGCCATTTGGTGGTGAAATGACGCCAAATATAACAAAACCGTCTGAGAAAACAATCGAAACACCTAAAATATTCACTAAAATTGCTTCTGCCGAATAGCGTGAAATTATGTTGTTGGTCTGAAGAAACGTAGCTTTTTCCAAAAGGCCGGTAGCACAAGCAGCAACGGCAAGTGCATAAATGTAGACTCCAAAAAACACATACCACGGCATCAAGAAGCCCTGCTGTTTCTTGAGCCACCTGGGTACCAGAATGTAGCGAATCCAGCTCCCCACTAAACAGTCAAAGATATGAGGTTAAATAGTTGACTTTTTTATACCAAAACATGTAGTAATAGAAATAGAGATAAAAGACAACCTGAACAGTAAATAAGAATAGGCAAGCTAAGCCCAACCATGAGTGTAAGCTATAAAAGTTGTCAATGCCTTTGTCGTTGTGAAATTTAAGCCCATAGTCCAGAACTACCTCAAAAAATGCGAAATTAATTTGTACGGTGTGGCACGCATACTGACGCAGTCAACACACCAACTCGACTCGAGAACTAAATGCAAAATAATTAGGACAACACCCGAGAGTAAGCGTGACAGGTCGATTTGGGTTAAGTTAGTTCTATAACGGGTCAAACAGACAAAACATATCTAAAAATGAAACTGGTTGAATCATATTTGACACACTAACTGTTATAGTTAAAATTTACAACTTTTGGGCATAAACTATTTTGGGCGAAACCAACCCGAGCCACAAACCTGTTTAGAAAAGTGACACCGGACCGAAGCACCAGACAAAAGAGTACCAAGACCAGATAAGGTTTTAGTCAGATAAAAAATGTAAATATTCTGATTGATGATTCAAGATAAGAGATTGAGAACCAACCCATGAAAAAGATACATATTGTTTCGCTAATTGCAATAGCCAATCTCACCACTGTGTAATAGATTTGATAAGCTCCTGGGTTAGTGCCTGTATTTCAGAAGAGAGGAAGTAACTGAGATTAGTTTTACATATTGATCAATTACATGTTCTCATTTACTCAATGATGTTTTACACATTATGATGCA
Source organism: Chrysanthemum lavandulifolium (assembly GCA_022545495.1). Classification (NCBI taxonomy): domain Eukaryota; kingdom Viridiplantae; phylum Streptophyta; class Magnoliopsida; order Asterales; family Asteraceae; genus Chrysanthemum; species Chrysanthemum lavandulifolium. Next base: position 164,152,127 of record CM040241.1, read on the forward strand.
ACCTTTTTGGTGTGGTGGACTGTGGAGGTGGGGGGTAGCACAATTATCTTGACATAAGTACCCGGTAACTCTATTTAAATATATATCAAGAACATGGGCAAAGCGAAAATGTATCATCTCAGTTGCTTTCCTAAAATATTTAGCATGACCCATGTGACTTATTTTTATCTACAAAATTATACCGAATTGCTGCTCTAGACTTTGGTGCGCATCATCTAGAAAGCCAATGTCATAAGTATTTTAGTATAATTTTCACATTCGAGCATGCATATATCGGTCTGAAAGAAGACATGTTAATCTTCTACGGAGCATAGATAGAGTGGAATACCTTTAAATGACCATTGGCTAACTCCATTAGCCACCCCTAGCCATACTTTTCCAAAGCTAAATTGTAGCAACAGTTTTAATTATAACATCCTCACAAAGTTTAGTCTCACAAAGAAACCGGAGCCTCTTAATCCCGTACTGATCTGCTGCTGCAAGCAGATATTGGGCCATAAGTGTGGAAGCCCATTGTGGGCTTACACCCACAAGCTCTTCCATGTCTGAGAGCTTATCCCAATATATGAAATGGAGTAGAGCCTGCCAAAAAAAAAACACTTGTATCAATCCTTGAATGTAAAAAATAATACATCTGAACAAAGAAGCAAAATGCTCTTTCAATTTTGAGAGGGGATGGAGCGAAATAGACCATGACGATCAGTCACGATCATTGGGGGAGTAAAAGAGGCCCTGTAGGAACCTTATGTATATATGTTAAAAAAAACCATCAGCAGAAACACTCAAACAAATTTAATAACAGGTAAACAACGATTCGTTCTTAATACCTCAAAGTCAGACATTGTGATGCTGAGTTTTTCCATCTGCCTTGGTGGCATTAGCCTCAACAACATGAACATGCTCTTTGACGTCACAAATATACACTGACCTGTAAAGTAAGTATTATATTGACAACATCATACAACTGCTCGGGTTTCATTTTCTCACCAACAACTTCTGGTGGCATTGTTCCAAATAGGAGGCAACACTAGATGGATGTACAGTAGTAGATCATATGCACTATTCCTTTTTAAAATTTGTGATGATAAACTTATATAAGAATTTGTAAATACCTTTAATGCTTCAGCAGTTCAGTCTGAAACTTGCCATCCATGATCTTGATCTGAAAAGGTACATGACCCTTTAGAAATATGTCGGGACATGCTTTTGAAGTCACCAGAAGGATTGTCTTTAACCTACACAAGATTGTTAAAATATGGAATAATTAATAACGATTAATCAGTAAAAAAATATAAATGCTTAACCAGCCTGTGAAGCTTAAATAAAGATATTTCCTTTTATGCATATCAACTTTGATATAGAATACCTGATCGAGCGTGATGAAACATTGTGCCTCTCTTCAAACAAAAAGAGAGTGCGACAACAGGAGCACACCTGGTCACAACGCCCAAAGTTTTTGCACTCGATTGGATGGCTTGCAATAATGCAAAAAGATGTGTTATAAGCAAACAAATGATGCCATGATAGTATTCAGTGTATCTGAGATATAAAGAAAGCACCACAAATGAAGATCATTCAATAACGTACAGAAATGACATCTCAAAGATACAATCACGAAGTATTTGTGACTAACCACGACCTTGTCGACCTCTAGGGCAACATTTCTAGCCGAACCGTCGTCTGCTGCTTGATTCATATTGATTGTATCTGAAATGTAATGAATGCACCACGGATAAGCGTCATCCAATAAAACACACAAATGACACTTTAAAAATACAATAATGAAGTATTTACATTACCGGGACGAGCTGAGCTACGACACCTATTTTGTACAAAAGAAGGAGGAGGTGCTCTTTGGGGCATTGTAACTGTAAAAAAGCAGAAGATATAAGTATTTGAGCATAAATGATAGTGCTATGAAAATATTGATTGTATCTGAGATATAACAAAAGGAGCACAAATGACGATAATTTAATAACATACACAAATGATAGAACGACAAAGTATTTGCAACTAACCACAATGCGGTCGACTTTTAGGGCCAGCATTTGTAGCTGAACTACCGGCATAATTAGAGTTTTCAAGCGAAGATAAGATGGTTGGGGTCAACACAACTTGTATGGATTAAAATTTAGCTTCTGAGCCTATGCTAGAAAAGAAGGAAACTCTATTTGAAGCATTATTTGGCATTGAACGGGTTTCGGCTGATAATGATCGAGTGTTTCTAAAGCTGATATCCAAACACGTATTAGATTTCCATTATTATATTACACTACAGTTCTGTAAATACTTCACTGCAGCCTTATAGTGATCATTCTTTATTCTCCTTTGAAGAGTGACAAAATCCTCAAATGTAATTGTGCTTGGATATCTAAAAGGCATCAAGAAAGTTTCTAGATCTGTAGAAAAAAATGCAACAATTTCAGCCAATAAAAAAGTATTATAATTATCCAGGTTACCTACTAATTACTATTCTAATTTTGAATACTATAATTAGAGATGAGGTAATTCAAGTCACTTAAAATATGAATTCAGTAGTATACCATTTGGTATTACGACATGTGCTCAAATAAATCAACTAAAGTAAAATCCCCTATAAAGATGAAAACTCACCACGAGCATAAAATACAGAACCAAATCGCTTGTTACCAGTATAGGGAAACTGCAATACATTACCACTTTGATCACTCTCATCAGAGTTCATATAAATATGCTCATACTCCTCTTCAGGCTCAGTTACTTTGGTAAATCTTATGGAGGTGTTTGCACCCGGTTGGGAGTGAGAACCAGAATCTTGCACTTTATAAGCACTTTGAGTGTTTGACTGACTGGTTGAATAATGTAATTGCACCTCTTTCTGAATGGAATTGTACCATAGATGCGAAAAGGTCAACCCCGCGAATACATTTGCTTTTGGATCACTCGAGAAGTTACTCTATTGTAAGAACCAAAAAGGTGATTTCACCCATAGTTGGATTGTCACTCATGTAAAAAGGCGAGTTAAATTACCTGTAAGGTAGCAACATGGACTTATAAAATGGTACGGAGGGAGTAGAATAAGTTGTAAGATGTTACCATTATCCTTATTGGCTTGTTGTCGTGCAAAAGTGAGAGCATCCTTCAAGCTTCCTGCTATCTCGAGATCAATACTCTCGCCAAATGCTTCTTTATGAGCCAGCAACTGCGAGTATATCACATAGAGAGGAGGTGGAAGCAACTCTGCCGACTGATGCTGCTTCATTTTCTTTGTGTGAAGAATTCCCAGTTGATTTTGTACAGGAAGAGATGCCTTCTTCAGAGATTTAAGGTGCGAAGGAAGACTTGATAGAAACTTCTTACTATTAGCAATAGTGTCCTGAAGGATTTTCTTTTGCTGTTCCATATTTTCATGAAGTTTGGACAATTCTTTGCGCTGCCCAGGGACACATATCGTATTATGTCAAATGATAACAATATTTTATCAAATGCACATATTTTATATACTTTGTGTATGTGAATATAAAATGTCAAATATTACGCATGAAGAATAGACATGCAGAGAAGTGTTAAATTATACTACAGGCCCCTTCCCATTTTTTTGTTAGCTACGTCTAAAAGATATTTGTGCAAGTTCTGGAACTATACAACCGAAAGAACGTTTCCAACTGCCAAGGGTTTGTAGATAACATTAGAGGTGATTTGGCACTTGGATATGATAATTCCTTCAGATGGCTTATCAAGCATCATAGCTAAAATAACAACAAATCTCAGCGCAAAATTAAAGTAAGTGACCTCATGAAATTATATCAAACAAACCTGAAGAGGATTATGAATCCATAAGCCTCTGCAACCAATCCTACTATTTGAGATAACTTATCGTAAACCTAAAAACACAAAAGAAGATCAACATGAGAGAATTGAGAAAAAAAGACTAAGGAAAAGATTAAATTAGGGTTTGGAGTAAGAGCATATTATGAATGCACTGAGATTTCTTTTTTTACGTGATATATGGGATTTCAATAAAAAATCACGTATAGTGTGCTTCGATCTAAGAAGACATTCGTACCTACACATCAATCGTGATCTTCTTCAAACAACGGTGGTAACTTGTTTTGATTCATAGTTGCTTTTTGAATCAAGACTCATCCTACATACATATTAAATCAGTTACATGATCACATGCATGCACTTGATAGCATTATATTAAATCCAATTTTTTAAGTTTAGGCTTACCATTATGAGTTTGTGATTGATTCAGGCAACACCAGTAGATGAGATGTGTGAAAAAAAAATATGATATTAGGGTTCCAAGAAAAAAATATATTATGAATGAACTGCAAAAAAAAAAAAATTTAGTATATGTTTTATTAGGTTAACCTAAGTTGTAGAGATTCTCCTACATAATTGGTTGCATTTATAGATTATAATATGCAACATAATTATCAAAATAATTTGTTGACTAAGTGGTAAACACACAAGTTATTTATCAAAACAACCAAGGTTCTATCCTTAAGGAACCTTTTTTATAAACAATTTTCAAAAATCTATAAAAAAATTCCGAAAATTACAAAAAAAAAATAATAAAATTCGGAAAATTAACAATTAATTGCTTAGTTGGACTATGTGGCATTAAAATGGATTATTTGGCATTGAGTTGGCATCGAGTCGACATTAATGCCAAACGCCTCGCTGCTATGTATATATATATATATATATATATATATATATATATATATATATATATATATATATATATATATATTATATAGGATAAAGATCAAATAAAAGACAAATATCCGTAAAAGATAAAAAGGTTTTTTTTCAAAAAGTTCACGAAAAATTCCCAAAAATCCCACAAGATCGGGTATGATGGTGCATGAAAAAGTTGTGAAAACTTTTTCTAAAAGTGGATATTTTTTCCGAAAAAATTATGAAAATATACGTCATGCATTAAATCTTTTTTTGTGCATCAAAAATTGGTTTTTGCACCCAACTTCTTTTGACTTTTTCATCAAAATAACATTGCGCATCAAACTAAAACAAGTTAAAATTTTGTGCATCAAAATTTTTTTGTATCAAAATTGCTTTTTGTGCATTAAAAAAACGTATCAAAACTCAAAATTATAAAAAATGTTTTCACAAAAGTTTTATGCACCAACATACCCGATCTTGTGGGATTTTTGGGAATTTTTCGTGAACTTTTTGAAAAAAAATCTTTTATTCTTTTACGGATATTTGTCTTTTTTATTTTAACTTCACCTATATATATATATATATATATATATATATATATATATATATATATATATATATATATATATATATATATATATATACGCTTAATTAGATATAGATGTAATAATTCTTGTTACGAATACTAGGTCACAAAATACTGTTTTATAAAGTCGTTATGAGTTTACAAGTTTTCTAGACATTTTCCTAAATTTACACTTTTACCCTCAAGTTTGAAAATATACAAGAATGCCCTCACTTTAGAAGTGAGTTGTGTAGTGTGATAGTTTGTGTGTTCAACAAAAGGTCTTAGGTGTTTATATAGAGGAAGATGGTAAGAAAAAGAGAAGATGGAGTTTTGGCGTGCATATTATGGCGTGACCAAGTGGATGGCTGCCTTGTGTTGTCCTTGTTAAGTGAGAGATGGTTCAAAGGGCATGTTGTGAATTCAACATCATCTAGAGGCACGCTTTGGTGTCAAACTAGGATTCTTAGGTCTTAGGTTAGACGCATGATATGATAGATCAATTTTCATGTTTGTTTTTGCATGCTTCGTTGAGTGGTCACAGAAACAAAGAAAGGAAACAAATTTTCTATTTTCTTGTACTAACATAATAATAGGGTGGCTTGTTTAGGCTTGTAGGTAGTTAGGGTGGTTTAGGTTAGGCTTGTCTCCTTCTTTACACACACACACACATGTGATAAAATGGTTAAGGGTGATGTTGGTTATGCTCGTGTTTGTCTCGTGATGTACACAGAAAACAAAGAAATCATATGTCAGCTTTTGTATTATTAAAAATAGGATGCACTAGTCTGTTTCCACGCATGAAACTTAGAACAAGGTTGACATTTGATTTTGTGTTGTCACTCAACAAGTTGTGCTTTTGCTCTTTTGCTTTGTGTTGTACGCTGGGGTCACAGAATTTGTAGGACACAAGTTTCAATTTTTTATACTTGTCAATATTTTGAGTCATAAGGTTAAAATAGGGTGTGTTTTTGAGGCGTTAGTTATCACAGATACATAGTAATATTACCACAAAAGACTTTCAACCAATTTTGTTATCTCAAATATTTGAGGAATGCTGGGTTGAGCAGGAAGAAACAAATGGGCTAGGCCCAATGGGAGATTTAAGTTGGTTGGGTTAGTTGTTCATACGCGAGCCCAAGAGGCATGACATAAAGATGGATCGGGTTGGGCTTAAAGGCCCTGTAGAAAATAAGAATATAAAAATTCATTATATATTTATTTTATGTAATTTTTTATTATCGAGGTCGAGGTGAAAAATATTTCGTGACTTGTCGCGTTTAAAGTTCGAAACGAAAGAAAAAAAATTAGCCGCGAAAACGGGTAGGGAAATTCACGAGTTGTTACAGTACCTAGCCCTTAAAAGAAACCACGTCCTCATGGTTTAAGATGCGGGAATCGTCGAGGTCGATATAGTGACGAGATGTGAGTATATACTATTAAAACGTGACGTGGGAAAAGGGCTAGTCGTTCAAGAGAGATTTAGTGACATGAGACGGTAGTTGAGTTCAAAATAGAAAGAATAGAGTCGTATGAGGTTACGAAGGATAGAGCATAAGAGTGAAATAAGAGGATGTGACTAGTGACAAAGGTGGTTTAAATACGTGTGTGAAAATAATATATCAAGTAGTTGTATGTTACATAAAGAAATAACATAAACACAGTTAGAAGCATAACATAATGCGATATCGTAATAGTGGGCATGTTAAGCAGTTTAACATGGAGAGGTAACAAGCATAAGAATTCGTAGTCTACTTTACACTCTCCTTAAGTTAATTATTTCTTAATTTCATTCAGTTTGTTACATCAACATTATTCTCATTTAAATTTCGCGACCCAATCAAACAAGAACAACCTTAAAGTTTAAATGAGAATAGCTTATACACATTTAAACTTCTCGACCCAATAAAACAAGAACAACCTTAAAGTTTAAATGTGAGTTAATTAAGAAACTTAATGACTTTGAGAATAATTAACTTAATTCAAATGAGAGCTTATACGAACCTAAGATACAACAATAACACATAGCACGACTACATCGTGTATGAAAGAGGGCAAGGCATGGCGTATAACCAACTGTGGCGATGTTAGAAGTGTTTTTAAGAAAATTTGGTTATAGTTTAGGTTTTGAAAAAGTATCTAATTCTCTATAACTTAGGCTCTGAATACCAATCTGTAATACCCCCAAAAAAATTGCACATCGGAAGCGTTCAGGTCATGGGGTACTACTAAATCAATAATCACAACACAAGGTAATAAAGAATGGAAACTCTATTCTATTTTCAAAATATAGATTAATTTAAGAAATAGTTTTACAATATTGTTTCAAAGTGCGAAAGTAGAGCCCATAAAAACATATGTTGTCCCATTAAAAGTTGTATTAGATATGCTTGGAAACACTTCATATGCCAGTCCTTAATGAATGCCTTTGCCAATGCCCACACCAATAAGTAAACCTGAGAAAACATGCGAAAGTGTCAACACAAAGGTTGGTGAGTTCATAGGTTTAAGTTAAATTATTCAAGCTGGACCATAGTTGAACATATAAGCATCTCCGAGAATGATACTATATGCAGTAAAAGGCTATTATGTTAGTACCAAGTTCATGCAACCAAAACTACGACAGTGTGCATGCATCTAGAAGCATGATAAATAAAGGCCCGACAAGTGTATTTCCAGTACACTTGTAATCGATATGATATACGCTCGACGTTTGCCTATCCGGTCAAACTCGAATGGGGGTGTCATCTCCAATAGATCTATTCATAACAATCACGCTTCCCCAAAGGAAACTAACGGTGGCATAGTGGGATTTAAGGTTGTTTCACATAATAGTGTAATCAGTTTCAGGTCCGAAAAGAGTTTTGCATGTTTCTCACCCCATAGTTTTATAAAGCAAGTAATAAGAGTAAAAGTGGGGCTATAAACTCACATTAGTAGTTCGATAAATAAAGTACAAAGAGATCGAGTGTGATATAGCGGTGGCTCCTACCTGGAACCTAAGAACGAGATGACAAGTCTTAGAATAATGATAAACGTTTGGTTTACGACCAAAAAGATAGAGCATTGATTATAAAATTCAATAGAGTGTTATTAGCGTTGGTTTATAAATATGACGATGTTTCCAAGGGGTTTGTTTATTTACTTTAAGTTGTGCCGGTATTTTATAACGTTCATATATATATATATATATATATATATATATATATATATATATATATATATATATATATATATATATATATATATATATATATATATATATATATATATATATATATATATAGAATCCGATCGATTGAGAAGGTTTTTATTTTGAGAAGATTGAGAAGGTTTTAAAAATGATAGATTTTAACTTTGATTCATGTTTTTCAAGCATAAAACTCATTTTAATGTGATTACAATTCAAAATGTGTAAAAAAAAAATTGAATCAATGTTAAAAATCTCTTGATTTTACGATATATGTAGAATACTGAATCATCTGTACAAATTTAATGAATCATCATCATAACTCAATTTTAACAATGATTTGTGAATCAAATTTGTGATGTATAGTTTTGATTCACCATAAAATGATGTTTACTTGTGAATCACATAAAAACATGAATCAATTTGCTCAAACGAAGATTTCTCAATCTTCTCAAAATAAAACCTTCTCAATGGAACCGAGCCTATATATATGTGTATATATATATATATATATATATATATATATATATATATATATATATATATATATATATACTAGTTTTCAACCAATGGCGAATGGGTGACTGGGAGATTATTCTTCGAGTGTATTACTTTTTGAATAGTAAGATATATATGTATACGAAGCTATTAGTAACGTAAGAAGGGTGAAAATAATAGATGATCAAGTGAAAGATTCAATAACGAATTCAACTCAATAGATATTAATCAGATAAGGAGAGTGCCCTATGAGTTCCCACATAGGCCACCCTCATTAAGTTGACTCTTTACCAGTATAAGCAAAAGGTTATTGGAAGAATGATAACGGTTAATTGCACTTTCAGTTTAAAGAAATCTTCGGGCAACCATATCCAGTTAATACAATACTCCTCCCTATACATCACAACTTAGGAAACTTGCCCTTGCAAAAAGTCTGTGAAGTACATAAAACACACACACATGATGATATTAAAAAAGATAATTACTGAATACATTAAATACAACTTTTTGACTAAAGCAACTATTTGTCTCTACTTAAGAACTTGTTCACATTTCACAGTTGACATCAACAACAAACTCACTTGATCATTAAACTAAACTTTAATTTGTAAATTGAATAATTTAAATTTTAAAGTAGGAAGTTTGTTTATATTATACTTTTAAAGTAGGAAGTTTGTTTATAGTTGACGGATAACACTATAACGTTTTATCAAATAAATTGGGTGTCTCTAAGACATCCTGTAAATTGTTACATACCGTTTTCGTAAATCAATAAAATCAGATTGAACCATTGCAAATCCTGTGTGTTAATACAAATATCGTCATTAAACGTTATTTATATTTTTGATCTTTGCCTAAGTTTTGTTAACGACAAAAGTAAATTTAATTTATAAAAGCTTAAAGCTTGTCAAGTTTATTAGATATTAAAACAAGCTTTCTCAAACAATATATTCATCATTCAAGCATTTACATTTGTGATTAGTAACATCTCTATTTGACTCTAATCATTATGTATGATAGTAGTTTGTAGAATGTGTTAGGTTCTTAAAACCAAACACTACTTAAGCATTTGCATATTTCTATAAATAGTAATACAACATTTGACATCATGTATTACATCATGGAAATCATTGGAAGATTCCATTAGATATTTTGTGAAGATTTGTACTCTTCATATCTTGCACAATCTCACTTAGATAGAGTTGACTTTAGGCAAGATTTGATATCTTGGCCGTCGGACCGGTGGTACCAAAATGGTACACGGCGGAACCCTTTAAGGGTCCGCCGTCCGTGGACGCCTCTCGTTCAATTTGGCTATAAATAGCAATGCCAAGCCAGTAGTTTCTCATCCCTTTCTAACATACTCTCATACATATCTTCTCTAACCTTTCTAACTCGGTTTCATATCATATTAGTGATCTCTTTGTAGCAAAGAAGATCAAGTCATATTCAAGCTTCAACGAGAAGTTGGAAGTCTTGTTTGTTTAGTGTTGTATGATCTAGTGTTGATCCATACTTCATTGTTGTATCAAACCATCATAATCTTGTGAGTGTGAGTGGTTAGTATTTTAGTCCTCAAAATACATTGTGTGTGGAGTAGTTGTACCCTTGGAAAGAACTCGACATCTAGCTTAGTGTCGGAAATAGTGGCGAAGTGTAAAGGTTTTCTCCACGGTGAAAGGAGCTTGTTGACTAGTGAAGTTAAACTCGAGTGTGAGACTCGGGAGTGAGAGGGCAAGGAAAAGAGTCCTTGTAGGCGAACCACTATAAACAACTTGTTGTGATTTGATCATCTCTTTCCTTATTTACTTATTACACATTGCTTGCATATTTCATTAACATACTCAAGATCAATATCAATTGATCTTTCAAAAGTTTCAAAACAAAGTTTTAATTGGTAAACTATTCAACCCCTTCTAGTTTTCTACAATTGGTACCGAGCATTGTTGCTCAAGAATTTCTAAAATAACTTGTATTTTATAAATTTGAAACGATCCATGGATTCGAAAACTTTAAAGAAGGGCAATCTATGCAAAGACCACCACTCTTTGAAACCAATGGATTTATCTATGGAAAACTGCTTTGAAACATATGTAAAATCAAAAGATATAGATCTTTGGTTTATTATTGTTAAAGGAGATTTTAGTTCTACAACAAAGGATATTTCCGTTGATGAACAAAAGAAATTAGTTGTAAAAATAATGAAGCTAAAATGATGCTTTATAATGCTTTACCTAGAAAAGAATATGAAAGAATTTTTATGTGTGAAACCGCCAAAGATATTTGGGAATCTTTAATCGTTACACATCAAGGTAATTCACAAGTCAAGGATAACAAAATTGATCTTCTTGTTCAACAATATGAACAATTTGTTATCCCTGAAGATGAAACCATTGATTGTGGCTTTGCTCGTTTTAACACTATCATTACATCACTTAAAGCACTTGATGAATCTTTTCGTAGTAAGAACTTTGTCGGAAATTTCTTAGAGCACTCCATCCCAAATGGAGAGCTAAAGTGACCGCTATTGAAGAATCAAAGATCTCTCAATAATGTCACTAGACGAGCTAATTGGCAACCTCAAAGTTCACGAAATGGTAATGGAGAAAGATTCGGAGATCATCAAAGGAAGAAAGGAGAAGATCAAATCCGTTGCTCTTAAAGTGGGGCGGAATCAAGCGATGATGATGAATCTTGTTCCGGTAGTGAAGATGAGGAGTATGCCATGGCCGTTAGAGATTTCAAGAAGTTCTTTAGAAGAAGAGGAAAGTTTGTAAGACAACCTCGAGAAGAAAAGAAGCCATTCGAAAAGATCGGGATGATAAAAAGAGTAAAGGTGAAAGAAAGTGTTTTAGATGTGGTGATGCAAGTCATCTCATAGAGAATGTCCCAAGCCACCTAAAAGCAAAACTCAACGAGCTTTTGTAAGTGGTGCTGGAGTGATAGTGAAGACGATGAAGAATCAAGCAAGGAAGAGATCGCTCTAATGGCACATGAGTCAAATGAGGTACTTTCCGACTCTTCTTATTCTTCTATAGATGATGACACCTTGCAAAAACAATATAATCAATTGTGTGAGCTAAGTCTAAAAATCATAACTAAAAATAAATTTCTAAAAACCAAAAAGGAGTTTTGGAAAATGAGGTATATGAGTTAAAAGAAAAAGCAAAACGACTTGAAAAAGGAAAAGCAAATGACGATGATTGTAAATCATGTCAAGAGCTTAATCTTGAAATAGAAAACTAAAGCTCACACAAGAAGTTCTAATAGAAAATAATTCTAAGTTTAAAAGGTTTAACAAAACATCGCTCTTGCCGATGAAATAGTTAAAATTCATAAAACACCGTGGAGACATGAATGGGCTAGGTTTTAATGAAGTATTAATTCCAAAGAGTCAAAACAAAACGGCCGAAAAGGACGAACATTACGTCAAAATTGTGCGATGACAACACGGACCAGACGGAACCAAAATAAGGGTTCTCCGTTGTAGCAAATGGTACATGGTACTTGCTCACGATAACAGAATGTTCGCAATCACGGACCATACTTGAATTTGTTAAAGTAACAAAGAAAACCAATGATAATGTTAAACTAAAACCGACCATTATATCGAGAGTAGGACTTGTTAAAATGAATTTAGATAAAAACTACTCAACAACGATATAAAACTTCTTTTGCCAAACGCCCCTTTCCTAAGAGCAACCACAACGTTCAACCTAACTACCAACACAACGGTTGGAATCAAAACTTTCCTAGACCATATCAAACTCCAGATTACATGCCATGGAACCCTTACCCATGAGATATTGGGGACCAAATGTTTGAGTTATTTGCTTCTTAGGTATGCTTGAAAGTTGGATTGGAACCTGATGAATGGATAAAAGATAGTGGATGCTCACGACACATGACAGGCAACAAAAGTCTCTTCTCATCATACCAAGAGTATGACGGAGGTAATGTCACTTTCGGTAGCAATCTCAAAAGCAAAATCATTGGCAAAGGTACGATTGCTCATAACTCTCTAACTATTGAAAATGTTGCTCATGTGGATAGGTTAGGATTTAATCTACTTAGTATTAGCCAACTATGTGATAAAAAGTATAAAGTACTTTTTGATGAAAATGGTAGTAAAATACTAAAAGATGGTATCACCATAGCTAAAGGAGTTAGGAAAAATAACATATACGTCATGAAAATAGATAAAACATATAATGACAAACTTTGCTTGACAACATTAGACGATAGCTCATCTCTTTGGCATAGACGCTTATGTCACGCTAATATGAGACTTATACAAAACCTATCTTCAAAAGAGTTGGTTAGGAATTTACCAAAACTAAAATATGACCAACACTTTTGCGACGCTTGCAAAATTGGTAAACAAACACATAGTAGTCACAAATCTAAAAATATGGTGTCCACATCTAAGTGTCTAGAATTATTACATATGGACTTGTTTGGACCATCCGCTATAAGAAGCTATGGAGGCAACTTATACACTTTGGTCATAGTAGATGATTACTCAAGGTTTACTTGGACGTTATTTTTGAAAACCAAAAATGAAGCTTTTGATAAATTTGAAATACTTAGCAAGAAAATTCAAAATCTTCTAGGTGTCAAAATTGTGTCAATCCGAACGGATCATGGTCGTGAATTTGACAACGAAACTCAATTTGGAAATTTTTGTGATACAAATGGTATAACACATAACTTTTCCGCTCCACGAACACCTCAATCAAATGGAGTAGTAGAACGAAAATAGAACAATTCAAGAAATGAGTAGAACAATGCTTAATGAACAAAACATTCTCAAAAGTTTTGGTGTAATGCCGTTGACACTTCTACATATATTTTAAATAGAGTCCTAATACGTCCTTTCCTAAACAAAACACCATATGAACTTTATAAGGTAAAAAGCCAACATTAGGCTATTTTAAAGTCTTTGGTTGTAAATGTTTTATTCTTAATACTAAGGATTATCTCACCAAGTTTGACCCAAAGTCTTATGAAGGTGTATTTCTTGGTTACTCTCAAACTAGTAAAGCTTACATTGTCCTAAATAAAGAAACAATGATAGTCGAGGAATCGTTGAACATAACATTTGATTTAAAGTCCACCTCCTCTAAGACATCACCTTTGGTAGATGATGACTTAGTTGAAAGTCAAATAATAGAAAATCAAATTAATAATAACAAGGAAGATGAACCATCAAATAAGGAAATTGTCAACATCAAAGAATCTAAAAGTCATCCATTAGAAAAGGTCATAGGACAACTTAATCAAAGAACCTTAAGGTCACAAGCTCAAAATCAAAGTAATCATTTTGTTTTGTATCCACCATTGAACCAAAACCATAAATGAAGCAATAAAAGATGAATCATGGGTAATGGCCATGCAAGAAGAATTAAACCAATTCGTTAGAAATGATGTTTGAAACTAGTTCCAAAACCCAAAGATCAAACTATAATTGGAACAAAATGGGTCTTCGAAACAAAATGGACGAAAATGGTGTAGTATCTAGAAACAAAGCTAGGCTTGTTGCACAAGGTTATAATCAACAAGAAGGAATTGACTATGATGAAACTTATGCACCCAAGTGACTAGACTTGAATCTATTAGAATGTTACTTTGTATGCATGTGCTTATGACTTCAAATTATTTCAAATGGATGTCAAAAGTGCTTTCCTTAATGGGTTTATTAACGAAGAAGTGTATGTTGCTCAACCTCCGGTTTTACCAACTTTGAGAAACCACATCATGTCTTCAAACTCAAGAAAGCATTATACGACCTTAAACAAGCACCCAAAGCTTGGTACGACTGCCTTAAGAATTTTCTTATTGATAACAAATATACTATGGGATTAGTAGATAATACTTTTTACTAAGAAAAAGGAATCACAAATTATTATTGTTCAAATATACGTTGATGACATTATATTCGGATCAACTTGTCAAGAACTATGTAATGATTTCTAAAATCATGCATGACGAGTTTGAAATGAGTATGATGGGTGAGTTAAACTTCTTTCTAGGACTTCAAATTAAACAACTTGAAGATGGTATTTTCTTTAACCAATCTAAATATATAAAATACATGCTTAAGAAATTTGGTCTTGAAGATTCCAAACCAACTAAAACACCCATGTCCTCGGACACTAAACTCACTAAGGACGAAGAAGGTGAATCAGTAGATAACACCAAATATAGAGGAATGATCGGTAGCCTACTCTATCTCACGGCTAGTAGACCCGACATTATGTTTAGTGTTTGTCTATGTGCTCGCTTTCAAGAAAACCCAAAGGCATCACACTTAGAAGCATTAAAAAGGATTTTTAGATATATTAAGGAACAACGTGTTTAGGATTATGGTATCCCAAAGGAACGGGTATAGAAACCATAGTGTATGCCGACTCGGATCATGCGGTGATTATGTCGATAGAAAAGTACAAGTGGTATTTGCACTTTTGTTGGACATTGTCTCACCTCATGGTTTGCAAAGAAGCAAACGACTTTAGCCATCTCTACTCAAGCCGAATACGTCTCATTAGGAAAAGCATGTCAACAAGCTCTTGGATGAAGCAAGCTCTCGTAGACTACGAAATTCATCTCAACGACATCGTGATACTTTATGACAACAAAGGAGCCATCGATCTCAAGAAGAATCCTGCTCAACATGCTCGTACAAAACACATTGAAATTAATCATCACTTTCTTCATGACAATGTTCAAAAAGGTAACATTTCAATCGAAAGTATCCTCCGAAGACAACATTGCCGACATCTTAACTAAACCTCTTAAACGAGAACCTTTAATCTTCTTAGACTTGGTTTAGGGTTAATGGAACCAAACATGTAGGATAAACATAGCCTAAAACATTAGAATAGTCAAACCAAAACAATTTTGCCTTGTATTCGCTCATCGTAGCCACGGACCAACGACAACACGGACGGTACCAAATATTTGGTGCCGTTCGTCCGTGGTGTCTCTGAACAAACCGCCATATACATAACATCCTCTTCCTCACAACCCACTTTACCAAAACGTAAAACTTAAACCAAGCTCATTATTGTCATCTTCCACTCACTAATCATCAAGATAACATCATTGTAAGTATCCTAACTACATTTCATCTCTTAATTCTGAGTCTAGGATTCTTATTTTTGCACAAAACTGTCACAAATCACTACATGGGGTTTTATGTATGCTTTTATACCAAATATGAATTCAATTGGCAAATTGCATAACTAGTCATTGAAATTAGGTACTACATTATCATATTGCATAAACAAATCATGTTTCCCACTAATTGATAGATAATGAATATAAGGCCTTATTCAAACAACCAAACACCCAATGTCAAAAGTTTTGAAAAGCTTCTCACTTGTAGGAAAACATTTTTCATTGCTAATACAAATAGAAACGTTAAAACTTTCATCACTTGCATGCTCTTGAATACTAAAGGTATTGCATAACTAATATGCACTCCCGGGTATATTCAAATGTAGCCACATTGAATTAGGAGCATTTGGGTTATCTCATGGTATTTGTCAAACACCCCACTAAAACCATTTTGTGCATAAAATGAGTCGAGATAACCGCAACTCCAAATTGTTTTCATATAGGCACACACTAGAATCAAAAACGTTAAAATTTATTTTCAATTTTTAACATATTAATTCTTGTCCTTAGGAATAACCATGGTAGCCGCAAGATTCTATGATCACAAAGACACCCTTAACTACATTCCCAAACACCACAAAACCAAAGGACTTACCAAGGAACAAGTAGAAATATTTAGGGGTCTAGAATCAAGGTATTTCCATGAGGGTAGAACCATTCACCCATCCTTCCTTGAACATACTAATCTTCGTGAAGAACTAGCCGCCATTCAATTCGATTGTCTTCGACATTGATGAACCAATTTGTCCTAGGTTTGTGTTAGAATTTTATGCTAGTGTGACCGGTTTTAGTGATGAAGATGATGATGAATTTTGTCTTAGCTTTAGAATCAACCAAAATGACTACACCATCACCTTAAGCGAATTTGCTAAAGTACTAGGAATTCCTAACCGAGGAACTTGTGTCTACACGGATAAGTGGTCACCACCGCCTTGATGCAATAAACGACCGCACTTCTCCCTATCTAACCCGCTTTGGCGATAAGGATGTCATCCGTGAACACCTTTTAACCCAAAACCGACACAACCCGAGTAACCCAAAAGGGAAAAGAGGTAGACCGAGATCCATATGGAATGGAGCTAAATGAACTTAAGCACGAATTTAAGAAATGGGAGGAGTTACTTAGAGCAAACGCCATTAGCACCATAGGAATAGGATCACTTAAACGCTTGTCTTTGCCACATGCTCTACAACTTGTCCACCCGACAACCATTCAACTTAGCCTACTACATAGCTAGGAGAATGATTGATATTCCAACTCAAGGATCGCTTGCTTTTCCATACGGGATGCTTCTCACCCGTCTCTATAGAAACTTCGCTCCAATTCCACCAACCCCAAAAGGGATGCACCTTCACTATGACCTCATCCCTCACATCTTTGTACCTTTGAGTGATGCTCGAGTTGCTAAGACTAAAGGCAAGAGAGCTAAACCTCCAACTCCTTCATCATCATCATCAAATAGCTCCGAGGATGGTCTTCCAAGCTCTCATCTTCCACCGCATGAGTATTACGCATCTCTTCCCGAGGTTGAGAATGAATCAACAGAATTCAAACAAACTAAGGGAATGTTCAAGTGCCTTGGTAGGATGATGAACAAGATTTACAAGAAGTTGGACAAATAAGGGTATTTTAAGGGATGTTTGGAACAATGCATTATCATTAATGTTTGATACTATTTAGTTGTTTTTATTATGTAGGATGATAATATAACTTGAAACAATGGTGTATGCTAACAATCTCATGCGTGGGGATAGCACAAGTATGCTATCAATTTTACCCATTTTCACTTTATTGTGAAAATCAATAAGTCTTGCTCAAAATCTATGCTCCACTATGTTTACACATATGTTATTTACTTTTCCTAACTAGAAATGTTTAGTATAATGATTTCAAGAAAAATTTCGTGTTTCTGAATGTCCCCGATACCTAAAATGTACTCGTCCATATTTCAAAGACTCACGGATCGACGACACCATAATTTTGGTACCGTCCTTTATGTAGTTTGCACCGCCATACCAGACATAGGACTGCACGGCACCCTTTTAGGGTACCGCTGTATGATTTTGGTGCCGTGGATCCTCCAGGTAATTTTCTGAATTTCGACTCTTTCGTGATTCCAAATTATCTTCCATCACTTATAAATCAATCTTAACTAGTTTATACTGTTATTAGAACTAGTATTATTTAATAAGGCATATAAGAAATCCATTTCCCACCAAAATTCAAAAATTTGAAAAATCCACCCAAGGAGCCCTTTGGCATAAAGGAAGGAACCAAATTTTTGGTACCTTCAAATCCGTGGGTAATCTGAATATTAGGAAATTCCACTCACTAGAACACATTTATTTCAAATCTTTTCTTCTTCACTCCATCTTCCTTGTATGGATTGACTTGGGTGATATGACTAGCATTCAACCCACTTCCAAATCATTAGGAACCTCATCTCTTCAATGGTTCAACATCAAATCAAACCATTTCTCAACAATTTCTTACCCCTATAAATTGAAGGCTTTACCATGATCATCCTCACACCTTCTTCATTCTCACTACTATCTAGCAAATCAAAACCCAAGTTAAAAATGACTAAATCATCACCAAAACCTTGCAAGAAAACCGCTAGAATTAGCGTAAGGCCTTGTTGTTTTGTTCACCTTAGCTCATCATCCGAATCTTCACCACTCACAATCTCATCTCCCATTAGAGATGATACAAATCTTACCTTAGCTACACCCACTTCATCACACATTGTGATCACCACTCCACCACCAATAAAACACCTACTTCACCTCCACCGCACCCATCCAAACATCCAAACCCCTCACCACCTTCACCAAGGTCTCCACTCTCACTCCCATGGAGTTATTTTCAACTCCACCAACATCCCCAAATCCTTTCCTAGAGGACTTGGAAGACTTGCCTCCCAGGCCAAGTCATCCACCACCATTGCCATCTTTTGGCATAATTGAGCTTAATAGCTCATGAGTCACCTCGGTCATCCATTGACCCAAACACCCCATTAGGCCAAAACCTCTCCTTTTTCAAACCCCATTCACAAGGACATCCATGGTCCTTTATACGGGATCATCCACTTCCATCATCAATGTCTCCTCATATTGAGGACATTCCGAGTGCATGGGATGACAATCCCACTAGAGGAGATTCAAGCCGAACTCCACAACCTCCACCAATTCAAAGGCATGGTGGATTCTCACTTAAGTGAGACAATGCAAATGCAAAATGCTTTGCTTGCATCCATCATGACCACTCCAAACATTCCCAACACCACCAACACATCCACCATTCCACCACCACAACCTCCCAAACTTTCTACCCTCCAAGGCATGGTTGCTCAACTTGTGAGCAAACGGGCTAAACCGTGAACGGACCCGTGTTATGGTCCATGACTTCCAAGAAGAAATGAGGTTCATCCTCAACCACATCCTTGAGCTGCCTTAACGCTTTTTCCCATCCACCATCACTTTAGGATGGTTTTAGAATAGTCTTTCTTTTGTTTACTTTCTTAGAATAATTTTTATTTCTTGTACTTAAAACACATCATTGTGTTCTCTTTTCATGATCTTTACTCATGAAAATTTTAACTAATGAATGTTGTTTATTATATTGTTGGTGTCATTACATAGTGTTTGGAAATGCTTGTGAATGATCATTATTACTAACATTTTTTGTAGCTTTATTTTCACAATCCATGTATCTTCCCATTAAAGCACCCAATTTAGGGGAGCTTTGAACAAGGGGAGATAATAGCTCGACTCATTACATTCCAGATAGCCTCTTCTTTTGTTGAGACAAAAGGGGAGAAAATATAGAACTTTGAAATTATTTATATTTGACTTTTCGAAAAAGTCAACCGCATACATTTGACTTTCTAAAAGTCAAACAGAACCCTCATTGATAATACTTGACTTTTCTTAAAAAGTCAAACCGCATACTTTGACTTTTCCAAAAAGTCAACATCATGCATCAACTAGTGAATTCTTTGACTTTCATAAAAGTCAAATTTCATACACTTGCATTATCATTTCCTTTTCAAGTTCTAAAACTAATATTTTTATAACTCTTGTACAAACTTTGTTTCTTTTATAAAAATAAAATTTATATTTTGTCCTCAACAAAAAGGGGGAGATTGTTAATACAAATATCGTCATTAAACGTTATTTATATTTTTGATCTTTGCCTAAGTTTTGTTAACGATAAAAGTAAATTTAATTTATAAAAGCTTAAAGCTTGTCAAGTTTATTAGATATTAAAACAAGCTTTCTCAAACAATATATTCATCATTCAAGCATTTACATTTGTGATTAGTAACATCTCTATTTGACTCTAATCATTATGTATGATAGTAGTTTGTAGAATGTGTTAGGTTCTTAAACCAAACACTACTTAAGCATTTGCATATTTCTATAAATAGTAATACAACATTTGACATCATGTATTACATCATGGAAATCATTGAAGATTCCATTAGATATTTTGTGAAGATTTGTACTTTTCATATCTTGCACAATCTCACTTAGATAGAGTTGACTTTAGGCAAGATTTGATATCTTGGTCGCCGGATCCGCGGTACCTAAATGGTACAGGCGGAACCCTTTTAAGGGTCCGCCGTCCGTGGACGCCTCGTCCAATTTGGCTATAAATAGCAATGCCAAGCCAAGTAGTTTCTCATCCCTTTCTAACATACTCTCATACATATCTTCTCTAACCTTTCTAACTCGGTTTCATATCATATTAGTGATCTCTTTGTAGCAAAGAAGATCAAGTCATATTCAAGCTTCAACGAGAAGTTGGAAGTCTTGTTTGTTTAGTGTTGTATGATCTAGTGTTGATCCATACTTCATTGTTGTATCAAACCATCATAATCTTGTGAGTGTGAGTGGTTAGTATTTTAGTCCTCAAAATACATTGTGTGTGGGAGTAGTTGTACCCTTGGAAAGAACTCGACATCTAGCTTAGTGTTGGAAATAGTGTGTTTAAGTGTAAAGGTTTTCTCCGCCGGTGAAAGGAGCTTGTTGACTAGTGAAGTTAAACTCTCGAGTGTGAGACTCGGGAGTGGAGTAGGCAAGGAAAAAGAGTCCTTGTAGGTCGAACCACTATAAACAACTTGTTGTGGTTTGATCATCTCTTTCCTTATTTACTTATTACACATTGCTTGCATATTTCATTAACATACTCAAGATCAATATCAATTGATCTTTCAATAAGTTTCAAAACAAAGTTTTAATTGGTAAACTATTCAACCCCCCTTCTAGTTTTCTACACTGTGCACCGACTAACCTTCGGTTAGTTGATACAAAAGAATACAATATGAATATACTTGGTAGAAGATTTTTTCCACATGAATTTGTCTAACAGCATTATCCAGTAACAGATATATGTATTCCAGATTTTATTGTTGAGTTATTAAACAAAGCGTATATGTTTTGACCCGTTACCCAGCGCCACTGAAATTCTACTTCGACTTCATCGCCCAGATCTGCTTGGTGTGTTAGCCTCTGCAAGTTTCCCTAGCCGCAGCCATTGTTGAATTCGTTCGTCATTTTGTTCAGCAACATCGGATTCTGTGAGCAGAAGGAGATGGTTAAGAGATAATTCCATTAACAACCATGCACATCTAATTCCACAATAAAAATCCAGCAGTCGTCGACAAAATGACAACAAAAAACTAATGTGTATTATTATTTGCTCATTATACTACTAAAAACACCTTTGCTTGAAGAGTCGACAGTCAGATGGTGTAATTTACACTTATGCATGAAAGAAGTGAGATTCCTAAGCAAACAAATGTGACATACTAAAGGAAGTATATGATTGAGCTGTAATCGTTTCAACGTCTCGCGTGAAAAAGATTTGGGCAACAACTTAGTTAAAGATATTCAATACTATAGTACTATAATTCATTTCTAGTTAAAATTGAAGGACACATTAATGAACTGAAAATCATATGTATAGTTAGTTTGAGATCTTTCTGATTTTGTAAAAAAAACATTAAGGATCAAAAGTATCATGATGAAGTTATTGAATTTATAAGTGAACTTAATGAATTTTCCTAATCCGAAAGTATTGTTTTGAATGAATTTATCAGATAAAGTTAAATAAAGGGCCATGAGATCTTATCAACTATAATACAATAGGAATACTTACAGGGAAATACGCATTGTCCAACGACCATAGAAGGCTATGGTCTTGTCTTTGCTTGCACTGTATTGTTAAAAGTGAGACCATTCAAAGTCTACGTTGCACGGTTTTCAGCAGTAGATGCATCCATAGCGCCATCGCCACAACAACCAAGAGCTTCACAGTTCTAATGCATCGGCAACAGGTGCTGCAATTGCCATTTGTCATTATCCAATGAAGTTTACACAAATATTTGCACCATCTATAAGAGAATTAAGATAAGATCCTAGCACTAAGAGTACATACCTTCATTAATAAATCGATTCGATTAATTGTCCGCGACACCAATTATTTTGTTTTAAAATGGTCATGGAGAATTATCTTAAGGTAGCTAGCTGACCATTTTAGTGCAGGTGGTGTTTCCTATTGCTGAACCACTAGACGGGCGACATGGATTGGGTAAACCTAAATTATAACACGTAGATCACAGGAAAATATAGGTAGGCAAAATAAATAATCTATGCATTTGAGATTTGTGAGTGTGGTTAACAGAGCGCGTCTTTGTATACACGACATGCATATAGTATAGTTAAAGATGAAACCTGAGGCTCCATGAGCTCGCCGACGGCAACGTGTAACGGTGCTGCCTTCACGGGCCAAGGCCATTTTCTGAATAGGTGTCCGCGGTACTAATATATAAACACCAATAGTTCAGTATAAGTATTGTTTATGGTTCGGGGACATTGTTGCGAAAAAATAAATTTGGGATAATCATTAAATGAATAGAAATAGAAACTCGCCATCTGACCTCGTACCATCTACCCGCGGAGTGGCTCTAATATCAACGTTTCAACACCGACTTGTATCAATGGTAAAGGAGTATAAACGACATTTAACTTATCCAGTGTATTTTCAAAGAAACCGAGGTGTCTCGAAAATCCAACACATGTCGCGACGATGTAGGAGCCGCAAACATTGAACAATTGTCATAAGAGGTCGTGCATTTGTCGAATGACATAGGTAACACAATTTCATAGCTAAAAATTTGGTTTGGTAAAATAAACGCCACCGACCGCGCCTTCAGTCAGACGCTCATAAATGATTCTATTAGTATTTACCGATGGTCCTGCACATAATTCAATGTGAGTGTTAGGAGCATCACCCCTTAGCCTTTCCCTTGTTGGCAAGAGATAAGTGCTCTTCTTAAGAATATAGATGCAATAGACCTTGTAGCGTACTGTGTTCACGAATAACTTTACCCGAGCGTAAGAGGTAACTTTTACGCCGTCGTATCAACCGGGTTACAAAATCGCACCTAACAATTCGCTCATGATTGAAGAACATTGTTGCCAATAAAGAAATTTTGGAAAACCAATAAATGAATATAACTTGAACTCACCATCCGATCCCGTACCAACAACACGGGATTGGCTCTAATGTCATCATTTCTCCACCAACTCGGTATCTATGACAAAGGAGTATCAACGGCATCTAACATATCTAGTGTATTTTCCACGAAACCGTCATTGTCTAGGTGTCTGAAAATCCAAGGCGTAGTGCGCCCATGCAAGGAGCTGCAAATATTGAACAATTGTTATTAGAATCTCTGTGCTTGACAACTGACATAGGTAACACAATTTAGTAGTTAAAGAAAATTGGTTTAGTTAAAAAAAATGCAACTTGTGACTTCGGACTGTATAGGTTCAGAAAGCATCCGAGTAGTACTTATTGATGGCCCCGTCCATATGGTATAATCCCGAGCGCGTATCTTGTGTAAGTATCCTAAATTTAACGATACAAATTTCCAAAGAACCAATTGATATCACCTTCTTTGGCCTTACACCCGACTGTGCAGCCGACAGTAAGTCTCTTTAGTTTAGCACTTGCTGAGATCTTTTTCCTTTAGTACTCAGATGTTAGATCAGGTTTATTGGTTCTGTTAAATGGGCGAACAATGTCTACAGCTTCTTGCTTACTAATCTGAAGCAATACATGAGCGTAGAGCAAGTTAGCAATCTAATGAACAAAAACATAACTTAGGAGGTTCCAGCAGTAAGTAATTAGCAAATGATGTAAAGAAACATACCCACTTTTGAAATCTCATATTTAACAAAATGATCTTAGGCTATCTCATATTTGAAGTGTGCTTATATTAATTTGTCCACGTTTTGTTGCAAGAATAGATGTACTTATGTTATATGCCAAACTACAAAAAGGATAAAACATTTGGATGCTACTATATTAAATATAATCAGTGTTTGTAGGATGATCATGGTGATTATCTCATATTCTCAGTAATGAAAGTTTGATGTATTTTTGGTGCTATGTGGGCTTTAAAAGTATAAAGTGTGATGCATTTCAAAGTTGCATTGCGTGTTTATTGAAAGATACCATCATTTTAAGAGCGATAACTGCACAACAGGACTTTATAGGAACTATGGTTTGGTTAGGATTCTACAAACCAAAACTACACTGTCATTGTCGAGCCCTATAAGTAAGAATGCAATTCTTTGAAAGAGGAAGAAGTCATATAAAATGATACACAGACCTCAAGCTTCTTGAGCCTTTTGATCTTATTCTTGATCAGATGATTTAGAAAAATGAATCAGATACCTTGTCTCGCCCAAGTAGTGATTCGATTGTCTTCTTTTTGAGAAAATTTGAGGTCAATAACAATAATCGAATCGCAACAACATATAGCTTTATTATAATCATATATGAAACACGAATTAGAAACCAAAAGTAAGAAACTTAATACTGATCACCAGATACTGTGATAAACCCAAAGTGAAAGACCTCTGGTAGTAGGCGGCCGGTTACCATCAGAAGCAGAGCCGGGCCCGAACTGTTGGTAGACCACATGCCTGTTTCTGCATACAAAATTCATGTAAAAGCCAATTAACAGAGACAAATAAAAAATACACTATATAAGGTATGAGCTTGAACGCGATGTTGGGTGATGTTAATCAAATTGCAGATTGTCTTTAATTTAGTTGGCTTGCATCTTTCTGCATGGTTGTCTACTCACACTTTGAATCCAATGACAATGCTGACAGTTCTAACGCTTGAATTAATAAGTTTTAACGACAAACAGCTAACCGAGTTGAATAAGTGCTTACCTAATATTCAAGTTCTCAACTTGATAGATATCTCAGGACTTATGTATCCTATTATCCACCTTTTCAACCTGAAATCCCTTCATTTTGCTGTGAATCGTCTGCTAAGTTTGACTATATTCACCCCCAACCTCCTTACCCTTAAACTTAAATGTTTAACAACATACAGACTTTCTATTCAAGCTCCTGCATTATCTTACTTCCATCTTAATCTGGAACATGCGGAAACATCTGCAATCAATAGGTTTGCAATGGAGCATTAAAACATTTGACCTATTAGGGATCATAAATTTAAAAATAAACTTATTGGTGTAACATTTAACAAATCCAAGTTCTAAAAAAATGGGACCAGAAATTGAAACCTGGAAATCATTCAACTCGGCATCACTTAGAGCACCATCTCTATCATGATCACAGAGAATAAATATTCTCTTTAAAGCCCTAACACATCGAGCTATCAAATTCAACCCAGTGGCAATCCAAATCGGCCCCTTTTTCAATACTGTGAAACAAAGAAAGCCGATATTAGTAGTACTATAGATAATAGGTCATATCCCAAATATTACTTTGTAACAAATATTTATACATTATCAGATGATGATCGAGTTTACCTGCAGAGAAAAGGATTCCAACAATTTTACCTAATCAGATGTAGAACCCCAAGCAGGAAGATAAAAACTGGAACAAATCTTGTTTTAGATCTTTTCTTCCTCGGGGCGCAGGGATTTCTCATCAGAGGAAAGGTCCCTATGGAACCATGTGACTATGATAATCGTGGCTCCTGGGGCAGCTACTTGAACCAATTCACTAACAAAATTTAATATCGTGTCATTATATAAAACAATAATTTAATAATTGGGCATACATAAACATATAATGAAATAAGAATGAAAGTGCATGGGACACAAAAACCAGAAAATGAAGGGAAAATGCATAATGACGTTGATGCTTTTGATTTGTTCAGGGTTGGAACTTGCATAATTATAAGTTACAGGATGCCAGCTTTTTGTTTCCATGTTCGTGGCAGACTGGATCCATGAAGTGTATCTCATTGTTCGTCTTTCAAGCTCTCATTCCAGATCATGCATCCTAGAAAACAAAATTAGAGGACTATCTGGTGGTACTCGTTTCAGCACGTCGGTAATATCAAACGAAACTTGACCCATAAAATCATCCTGAATCATATCCTTGTTCTTAACACTAACCTCCAACATAGTAGACTGAATCCTATCTTCAGAGAAAGCACACACTTGGTTCCACTGTTCCACCAACACAAGCATGTACCTTCACACCAATGTCGTTGATATTGAACTCCTCGAGTGACAATCTTTCGCTGTTTGTGTGAGAAATAGGTATTAGAAAATTTGAGATCTCTTTACAGTCCTCAGTAACATCTGCATTCATAACGTACCCTGCATCAAATTTAATGCTCGTCACAGTTAATAATTAAACGACAAAATTAAGCATCCCTATAGCATACCTCCTGGCACTTCTTTCCGCAGAAGGATTGTCCGTTGGATTCTATATTTACATCTTCAACTTCTTCTAAGCACGGTAGGTAGACTGTTGCACCAAAAAATCATATTAGCAACATCTATTGAATTGTAAAGCTAGTCATGGAAAAGATCCAAAATGTTTTTTTAACCACTATATGGATCACATACTCTTGTCCTCACAAAAAGTCGGGGTTCACGTGTGAAACTTAAATAGCATAAACTGTGTACCAACATAGCAAAGTATGCACATAAAAGTTAGCTTCATATATTACCCACATGTATTCTGATGTAGTTTCTCTTGGAAATCCATAAAGTCAAGTATATCTTGCTTCATTGAAAATTATACCTCTCAACACAACACAAACAACAAACTAACGTATCTGATATGTCTGCAAAAAAAAACAAAAAAAAAAAGAAAAGAAAGAAAGACTATCAAAACATATGAAAGTGTAAGAGCTATCATGCTTAAACATACATAGTCATGAGATAAATACCTCACATGCGACACCAGTAGATGAGATTGTGTGAAAAAATATATGATATTAGGGTTTCTGAGAAAAAAAAATATTATGAATGAGCAAAAAAAATTTCGGTATATGTTTAATTAGGTTAACCTAAGTTGTAGGGATTCTCCTACATAATTGGTTGCATTTATAGATTATAATATGCAACATAATTATCAAAATAACTTGTTGCCTAAGTGGTAAACACACAAGTTATTTATCCAAATGACCAAGGTTCAATCCTTACTAAGCTCCTTTTTTATAAATAATTATCAAAATAACTTGTTGCCTAAGTGGTAAACACACAAGGTGACATTAATGCCAAATGCCTCCTGTTATATATAATATAGAGATATATATAAAAGTTTAATTAGATATCGATGTAATAATTCTTGTTACGAATACTAGGTCGTCAAAATACTCGTTTTTATAAAGTCGTTATGAGTTTACAGGTTTTCTAGACATTTTCTCAAATTTACACTTTTTACCCTCAAGTTTCTCATTCATAATTTACAGTTTTGACCCCTTAGAAATCTGTTTTTATGAAATTCGTCCAAAAGGTTGTAATTTCACTTTTAGTTCTTTTAGTTTCAAAATTTGCATTTTTGACATAAAATGTATTATTTCCTTTTTACACTAGTTTCCCATATTTACCAAATGGACCTTATACTTTTACATGCATACGTAAAGGTTTCAAAGTGTTCACCAATTATCCATAATGTACATATCATACCCATAACGTGTATATTTTGCAAAATAGATCCAAAAGTTAAATTTCAAAGCTAGTTACTTATTTAACTTTCTCTTTAGCTTATTGTTAGCTTATTATGGCTTATGAACTTATTTTCATTGACGTTGGGTCGGTTAAGTATGAATTGGGCCACGGGTTTCTCTCGCCTGGGCCTTAAGGCCTAATGTGATCGGGTGTGTTTTATATTAAGGTCGCGACTAGGGGGGTTTAAAGGATTGTTTAGATCGTTTTTAGTATTGAAATTTATAGTTCTCGTTTGCAAAGAGTAAGGTGGTATGAATATGATACGTGACTTAAATATTAAGACGAGAAATGAAATGAGGTTGTGACGAAAGAACTTACGACACCCTAGAGGTGGTGATGATTCGAAGATAAAAGTACGTGACTAGCTAGGGAATTCTCATCTCCTTATACCCAACGAATGACCATGCTCCCTTGCGACCCGCTTCTCCTTAGCTCATGTTAGGAATTAGAAATTCCATGTTGAAGAGTCGGCCACCCCAATTCTAGTCTAGCATATGTTAGCTCGTAGACATTACGTTATTCACTAGTTATTTAGTTAGTTATTTAGTTTAGTGCAACACCGTGGAGGACGGACGGTCTTTACCCATCAGATGCCCGATCCACATCCAAGGAGGACGTTTAGTATGTAGTATAAATACCTCTACCTCCCAAGGTAGAGGTTGGACCTTTCACCAATCTAACCTTTCTTTCTTTGTTTACTTTTCTCTCTAGAAAGGATCCCATCTTCTACTTTCTCTCTCTAAACTCTTGTATAATTCGACTCTATATGTGATTGATAGTGTGTTTATGAAAACCAATATCTAACAATTGGTATCAAGAGCCATGGTTTGATCATTCATCTTTCATGATCTTAGATTTCTAGTGGTTTTTAATAAGGTTTTTGGGTTTGAATGAGTTTAGAGTAGTTTGCATCATTTGAATCATTTCTAGTGTTAAAGTTTCGATTTTGATTGTACTTTTGTGTTTAGAATCATTATAAGTTTTTAGGTTTTGATTTGGAAGGCTTGAATCATCGTGGTTGGGTTGTTTTTGGATTGAAAAGTGGTGTTTTTGAATGTTTGTTGGATGCGAGTTGTGTCTCGGATTGTGTTTCTTGGATGCGAGTTGTCTCTGCTTATATGCGAGTTGTCCCATGCTTGTATGCGAGTTGTCCTGATTTGTGAAGCGAGTTGTCCTATATGCGAGTTGTCTATTTAGACAAAACGACAAAAAGGACAAAGTAGTGGGTATACTTGTGTACTATGCGAGTTGTCAGCCTAAGCGAGTTGCCTATGCGTGTTGTCTGTGAAGCGAGTTGTCTGTTAAGCGAGTTGTATGTTAAGCGAGTAGTCTGTTAAGCGAGTTGTCTTTGGGTGCGAGTTGTCTAAGGTGCAAGTTGTCTCCAGTGCAATTTGTTGACTTTTCCCGACAAAACTGCAAACGGTCATAACTTTTGAACCGTAACTCCGTTTTCAGCGTTCTACCCATCAAAACGACCGTAACAACTAGGAGAATGGCACGCCGTATCAACTAAGGTCAACCTTCGAGGCCTAAATCCGCTCCGAACAGAAGTTATTGAGGTTTTTATGTTTTTAGACCTAAATTTCTCCGTTAAAACGGGCATAAAGCAATCCAAATCTCAACCAAACAACATCTCTGCTAATCCTACAAACAATCATATGTCCTAACACACAATTTTCTATCATTGTGTCGATCCATCATCATCTTAACACGCCCATTGGTCATTTCTTAACGGTTTGGTCTTGATTTTAGTAAAATCCGCGAAGATTCTATTTCGGTTTAAATCACGACTTGTAAAATCCTGTACACAAAGAACATCATGTCTTACACTCCCGATTCGATGATTTCGAAGTACTTAAATTGTATGATGTCTTTGTACAACAATGATAATGTATGCTACATCAACGGTTAAAGATGATTGAATTAATCAATGAGGATGTGAGATCTTCGTGTTCTGAGTCTGAAGAGAGTGAATTGGGCTACATAATGCCATGCTAAAGGAAAGTAACATTGAACCTTATCAACAACTTCACTCACACCTCATGTTACTCACACCGATAGGAATGAAACGAACATGCAATGCCCTTTTCCGTCAAGATTTATCCACATTAACGGGAACATTACTATTGAACTTAGAACAATTGGAACAACAACTTGATAAAGAAAAGGTTCAAAAGGATAGTTCCAATGCTGCACTTCAAGTGATCCACAACCAATATCAGTCATTCATCTATGGGGAATTTACATTAGATTATGATCAAGACATGACTGAAATGTCTTTCAAGAGACACACTGGAATGGAAACTAGCGTGTTCATAGAGACACTTATCCATCTCATGGCTAATGTGGAGAAGTATATTGAGGAAGTTACTTAGAAAGATGAAACGCTGGATGAGAGTCCAGTGCAATGAGAGATAGTTGTGATGAGTTGGGTAATGTATCGCTTGAAGAATCGGGTGTTCCGAATGCGTAATGTCGAGACAACAAATAATGATGTAACCAAATGTCTCGCCACTCCTAACACACAAGAAGTAGATGCGAAGGCGAAGGGGAATGAATGTCGGGCACAATCAAAATATTGTAGTGTTGAGTCGGGTAAAGCACCAGATGATGGATCGCTTGACACCGAATAGGGGCTCGAGATAGATAAGCTTGACACGTACCAATGTCCAGGTGACTCTTATTACACATGATGTGGATGCAAATATCGTAATCGAAAATTGAACAGTGTCATGTAATGAGGTACCTTAATCGCTCAACATAGTACATCCGCTAAAGTACTTAAACAAACCGATCATGATGATGAAAATGACTTTAATAAATGTTCAGAATCGAGGTCGAGTCCGAGATTAAGTGTTTCAAAACAAAAGATATGGTTGATAAAAGGCTTTTGATGAACTTTCAAACAAATTCTCAAGTCTTGAAAAACGTTGCATTTCACTTGAAATTGCGATACAGAGTAAAGAAGAAAGTTTTCAACTTAACAAACCATGCAAAAATCTGGAATTTCCTGAATTTCGTGAATTTTTTGAAATAAACAATTTAAAAGCTCAGCTTCAAGCCAAAAACTCGACTATCAACAACTTGAAGAAACATATTTCTGGTATGCATGTGAAAAGTAGTTCAGTCACGACCGCACAAGACATTGATACTAGTATAACAAGAAATAATGAACTGTCAATTTATGTGGCTAAATTACTAAAGGAAAATGAGACTTTGAGAAAGCATCATATAGAACTAAGTGACTCTGTCAAAGAAGCTAGAACTAAGTTAATGGAAAAAACAAACTCTTTGATAGAAAATATTGATGATCTCAAAGCTCAATTTCAGGAAAAGAGTTTCGCTATTGTTGCCTTAAAGAATGAGCTTAGAAAAACTGTAGGGAAAAGTGTGAACACTAAGTTTACAAAACCATCAACCTTGGGAAGCCGCTTTCATCCCACTAGAGACCGGTCCATTGTTAGGCGACCATCGCATTTATATCTAAAAGAACAAAATCTTTAAAGACAAGGCTTGCCTCCCAAGTTGATGCGATACAAGTTTTGTCAAAACCAATACTTCACCTAAGTTACCTAAGAATAATGCTTCTAGTCGTTAACCCTCAACAAGTAGCTACTTCTACCTCATCACCTCTAGGAATAGTTCGAAAAAGTGTCCAAACCAAGCATTAAAACCCAGAATTCATATGATATGAATGACTTGTGGAAGAACTATTATCTAGAAGAAGCTAGGAAAAAGGCACAGATTCGAATAGACGGAATTTTAGGTGCAAGACCTAGGGTGATACATTCCATAAGATTTCAAGGCACTGCTAGTAGTAGTAAACCATTACCTAGGAACTCTCAAAAGACTAGGGGTTGGCTTGCATCTAAGAGTAGTTATATGAAGAAGAATACTAAGCATGTAGAAAATGAAACTAGAAATTTTGAGTCTTTTCCGAATAAGAAACATTTTCCTAATTCACATGCTAAGGTACAATCCACTAAGGCTACTAACATGGTTAAGGTTCAACATGTTATGAAGCAAAACAAACGTAAAACTTCACCTAGATGGATCCCAACTGCTAAATCTTTGGAGTCTAGGAATAACGATAAGTCTTCTACTGTGCATAAGAATATCAACAATCCTAGACCTTGCCATAAGTGGATACCGTCTGGTAGAATGTTTAAGGATGTTGGACTCAGGTGGATACCTACCGGAAAGCTATTTACCGATGGCAAAATCAAGGTTGACCGTGAAACCCCAAAGGGTATGGATACTAATGTCACTAACAAATATATATGCAATCAAGCTTGTAATGTTAGTGCAGGTAGTCCTTACTGTAAAACCCTAAAACCGTTAACGCGTCAAATGACCACTATACCCCTCATTGTAAAAACATTCGTAAATAAAAGGAGCTTGATAAATATGCTACATGTTCACTTCATATATAATGGAAAAATATAACTTATATTTTAACTCACAAATAAGTATATAATACATGAAAATGTTACATGTACCTTTAAATGACAAAATAATTAAAATACACAATTAATTTGGGAAAGTAAATTAAATGTGTAAATTGATGCCCCATATTCGGTTCAAAGAAAATAAAGGCATCATCCCTGAATTGTAGTCATCATTAATTGCTTTCACTATTTTTATTTATAAAATACCATAAACACGCATGATCTTATTCTTTCCAACTAAAAGAACCACTCACTATTTCTTTAACATTTTGCACTATCAACGCATGATTTAATAATTCCATCAAAGATTCCTTTCCAACACAAAAGACCATTCTTTATATTTTTACACCATAAGGCACCTTTATTCTCTTAATAAAGTTGCAAACATATTCCATCTTCAACACCATTGTTTCAGTCGACACATAAAGGCTCAAGAAAAGGGTGAACGAGGGTCGTGTAAGGGTACGGAAAATTCGTGGTTGGTACGAGGTTTATTGGTGTTGATCGTGGGTCATTGTTATCGCTGCAATGTGGTGCTATAGGGTTCAAGAAGGATTCGCTTTGATTTTTCGATCATCGCTTTTCCTCTTCTTTTCGTGACGTTACAAGGTACATCAGCCCTCGCTTCCTTTTCATTTTTCCGAGTTGGGTCGTGGCTTAGATCACCATAAGCTTTGCTCTTGTATCACCATCAACATGTTACATGAATGATAAAAACCAACCTATTATAGTGCTACATAAATCATGAAATAAACTTATATATATGTCGATCTATACACTCGCTCGAGTTTGACCGGATAGGCAAACGCTTCGGATATCATATCGTATTGATTGAGTGTATTGGAAATACACTTGTCGGGCTTTTATTTATCATGCTTCTAGATGCATGCACACCGTCGTAGTTTCGGTCGCATGAACTTGGTACTAACGTAATAGCCTCTTTTTGCATATAGTGTCATTCACGGAGATGCTATATGTGCAACCGTGGTCCAAACTTGAAAACTTGATAACTTAAACCTATGAACTCACCAACCTTTGTGTTGACATTTTAGCATATTTTTCTGTGTTTACTTATTGGCGTGGCAATGGCAAAGGCATTCGTTGAAGACCGGCATCCAAGTGTTTCAAAACCTTTAATACAACTTTTAATGGGACAACATATATTTTTATGGGCTTTACTTCGCACTTTGAAACAATGTTGTAAAACTATTTCTTAAATTAATATATCTTTTGAAAATGGAATAGAATTTCCATTCTTTATTACCTTGTGTTGTGTATATTGATTTAGTAGCACCCCATGACCAACGCTTTGCTATGAAATTTTGGGGTGTTACAGATTGGTATCGAGCTGTGTTATAGAGAATTAGGTATTTTCAAAACCTAAACTATAACCAAATTTTTCTAAAACACTTCAACACCGCCACGCCAATGTTTGCCATGTCTTGCCCTCTTGTTACACGATGTAGTCGTACTATGTGTTACCGATGTATCTTAGGTTCAGATAAGCCTCATTTGAATTAAATTAATTATTTCTCAAAGTCATTAAGTTTCTTAATTAACTCACATTTAAACTTTAAGACCGTTCTTGTTTGATTAATGCGATGTTTAAATGTATAAGCTCATTCTCATTTAAACTTTAAAGGTCGTTTTGTTTGATTGGGTCGCTAAGTTTAAATGAGAATAATGTTGATGTAACAAACCGAATGAAATTAAGGAATAATTAACTTAAGGAAAGTGTAGAGTAGACTACGAATGCTTATGCTTGATACCCCTCTATATTAAACTGCGTAACATGCCCACTATTACAATATCGCACTATGCTATGCTTCCATAACTGCTTCTACGTTATTTTTGTATGTAACGTACAACTCGTCACTATATCGACCTCTACGTTATTTCTGTGTGTAACGTACAACTTGTAACTGCTTCTACGTTATTTCTGTGTGTAACGTACAACTTGTCACTGTATCAACCTCGACGTTATTTCATTATGTAACATACAACTCATCACTGCTTCTATGTTATTTCTTTATGTAACATGCAACTACTTGATTCTCACACACGTATTTAAACCACCTCTGTCACTGATCACGATCTCTTATTTCACTCTTATTCTCTATCCTTCGTAACCTCATACGACTCTGTTCATCCTGTTTTGAACTCAACTATCGTACTCTTTTATGAAACCGCGTTATATTTCATTTAATGAATCCTTTATCTATTGTTCACTTATCGCCTCACGTCACCGAATCTTTCTTGAACGACTAGCCTCTCTTCCACGTCACGTTTTAAGTATATATTCTCACATCTCATCACCGTATTGACCACGACGATTCTCGCATCGTAAACCACGAGGACGTGGTTTCTTTTAAGGGGTAGGTACTATAACAACTCGTAAATTTCCTTTCCGATTCTCGCTACCATATTTTTTTTCTTCTTCGTTTCGAACTCTAAACACGACAAGTCACGGGATAATTTTTTTTTCACATCGACCTCGATAATAATTTTTTTTAATAAATAAATAATAAACTTTTATATTTTTATTTTCTACCGGGCCTCTAAGCCCAACACTACCCGATCCAATACATTTTAAATTTCTTGGGCTCGCATGTTTTATCCAACCCAACCCAACTCTTATCTATTCTCTTGGGCCTAGCTCATTTTGTTTCTCACTTAAACCGCACTTTATATCACAAAGTGGATATAAGCTAAATATATATGTGTTTTACATTTTATGTGACCCAAGAATCAACAAATAAAACATTCAATTCCCACCCATGGTGAAAAATGGCTTCACGTGCAAAACAAACCAAGCAAAGTTTGGTAACACAAATATTTATACCATGTGGTCTCTTTGTTTCTGTGAACATCACGAGGCAAGCAAAAACCAAGTTAAAACCTTTAGTATTTCTTATGCATGTGAGAGTAAATGTGTGAAAGTCAAAAGCAACCAATGACCTTTTCTTTCCCTTGTGACCATACGACCAGAAGCCAAAAACGCAAAACAATCCAAACCACCTTTAATCTCAATATATGTAGCTTGATAAGGAAAGAGGAGACACACCTAAACTAGCCACCCTACACATAAACTTAATACCCAACATGTAACTAAACATTTGACTTTGAAACATGAAGAAACATATTTCCCATGCACACACAACACATCTCACTCTTTTTCTTGTCCTTGTGACTGCCGTATAACCCCCCTAAAACCACAAACCATTTGCTTGTTTCTTAAATACTTCCTAGGTGCAAGTAAAATCAAGATTGCATGTATCCAAGCTCAACATAAACCCTTGGTCTTTAACCAAAGGCTCTCCTCCTTTTCTTCTTAAAAACCAACGAGCCACAAGACTCATCACACATTCTCACATCTTTCACAAAACACACCCCTCGTTTTCACCCTCACAACACAACGCATGCAAAATTCAAACACAAACCCACCACTCTTAATTTGTTACTGATAAGCAAGGGAAGAGATTAGCAAAACAGCGGGTCAAGTCGAAAAGCTTTCGAAAACATTCGTTGTGTTCAAAGGAGTCTTTTCGGGTTAGGTTCATATCGAGTTAAGGTGTTGAAAACTAAAGTCCTCTCGGTTCTCATTCGTATTTCTTTTGCTGGAACTTCTCGTGCCTCGTCGCCACCATTTTTGGTGTTGTAAGTCCCTCGAATCCCATTTCAATTCCTTTATAGTTCCAAGCTTCGTGTCTAGTTCTCGTAATACACACAACATGTCTTTTAAACTCACTATACTTGTTTTCGTTAAATATGGCACGTAATGTTTGTGTCTTGTTGAACTTGTGTGGTGGAAAGTAAAATGGTTCTTAAGATAGTTAGATAAATAACTAAGGGATAATCAAAAGCTCATGAGTTATAAACTTGCTTCACATACTAGTTGGAACACCAAGCATGCATAACGAGCAAATTATATAACTAAGAATAAATCAAGAACGAAGTCACTTAAATGTATATGTTGTAGCCTATAACGTGAAAGAGCTCTTGGCTCACTTGGTGAAGACGCCCATTCCCACGTGCGACCCAAGTTCGAACCTGTGGAATGGCGCTTTTGCTATTTTTGTTGTTTTTTTTCAACTTTCGCCTTGGCGCCACCCTCCAAATTCAAATGACTTGCTACCTTTCTTAAAAGCTTATATAAAATATAACTAATATTAACTTGTACGCTTTCAGCCCTCCAACTTCTAAAGACTTGTCAAATATTTTTAAACTTTTATAAAGTTTTATAACTTATATTAATCTTTACAACTTTAACCCTTATAAGTTTACACTTCTTCAAAACTTTTATAAGTTATTAAAACTTATAACATTTTACACATTCATTCCTCCATTTGAATTCCTTTCCACTTGCCTTAAAACTTTTATAAGTTTAAAACTATATTAGCCTTTTACATTTTCAACCCTAAACTTTAACCCGTTGATACTTTTACAAGTTTGTGACGACACCGCTTTCACAACTTCAAATCTTCAAATTTGAACACTTTGACACTTTTCATCCAAAACATTTATAAGCTTAGTAAACTTATATATTTTACCACTTTCCTTTAGATAAATACGCTTAACACACATTTTTATTTGGCAACCACATCGACATAAACTATAAATAATATATTTGTTCAAATATATTATTTAACCACGATTTTAATAAATATATATTGTATATATGTTTTCACACCTCGAAACCAAATAAATACAATCCTATTTAACTTGAACCAATATTCAAACCAACTCGTATACAAGTAAAATTGTACCTTTATCCAAGAGCCAATACTTACAAAACACTTTGAAATGATTTAAACGTAAACTCTGCCACACAAGCAACAACAACAACAAACATTTGAAAACTTTTCTTAAACTTTATCGAGTCTTAAACATTAATAAAGACTAAGCTGTCATACTAATTTAGGTTGCGTGTTGGAGCTACTTGTTACTTGAATTCTTTGTGCTTTATTCACCAAGCTGCTAAAGTAAGTTTATAGCCCCACTTTTACTCTTATTACTTGTTTTATAAAACTTTGGGGTGAGAAACATGCAAAACTCTTTTCGGACTCAAACCGAAAACACTATTACGTGGAACAACCTTGAATCCCAACTATGCTACCGTTAGTTCCCTTTGGGAGGCGCAATTGTTATGAATAGATCTATTGGGATGACACCCCGCTCGAGTTTGACCGGA
This sequence comes from Chrysanthemum lavandulifolium, assembly GCA_022545495.1. NCBI lineage: Eukaryota > Viridiplantae > Streptophyta > Magnoliopsida > Asterales > Asteraceae > Chrysanthemum > Chrysanthemum lavandulifolium. The sequence continues at coordinate 164,189,895 of CM040241.1, forward strand.
TAGCAAACGCCGGCGATATATCATATCGTATTGATTGAGTGTAATCGGAAATACACTTCTTTGGGCTTTTATTTATCATGCTTCTAGATGCATGCACACTATCGTAGTTTCGGTCGCATGAACTTGGTACTAACGTAATAGCCTCTTTTTTGCATATAGTGTCATTCACGGAGATGCTATATGTGCAATGTGGTCCAAACTTGAAAACTTGATAACTTAAACCTATGAACTCACCAACCTTTGTGTTGACATTTTAGCATGTTTTTCTCGTGTTTACTTATTGGCGTGGCAATGGCAAAGGCATTCGTTGAAGACTGCATCCAAGTGTTTCCAAACCTTTAATACAACTTTTAATGGGACAACATATATTTTATGGGCTTTACTTCCGCACTTTGAAACAATGTTGTAAAACTATTTCTTAAATTAATATATCTTTTGAAAATGGAATAGAATTTCCATTCTTTATTACCTTGTGTTGTGTATATTGATTTAGTAGCACCCATGACCAACGCTCACTGTGAAATTTTGGGGTGTTACATGTATATGTTGATATAGTTGCATGAAATCGGTCCCCATGAATCGCTTGAAAATGACCTATGCGCATGCCTTTTCATGCTTATGACGTATTCCTTAAAAATGTTAAAAGAGGCTAGGACTAATCTATTATTTTGCTACACAAAAATCTTGAATCACACCATATAGATATGTCGATATAAATGTATAAGCTGGCCCTCGAACCTGTTTTAAAAACACCACTCGACACACTTTATTTTGGTTCTTCAACATGCTTAAATGGAAATAAACTTAGAGCTTGAATTGGTTAAGTATGGGACGTACAAGAACCTGTTTTGGGTGAGGGTCACGAGTTCACAAAATGTTATGTAAACTTGTGTAATTTGACATAAATGATCCTTAAAGTATAATGATAATCGAGTAACTTAATATGTCCTTAAAATGCATCATAAACGGCTAAACCTACTAATTATGGAAATATACTATTTATGAAAGTTATTTAAAATATAAAGTACTTAAAATGGAAAGATTACTAAAAGTGGATACCTGCTAAAAATGGAAAGCCGTCTATAATGGGTAATCTGATTCTTAATAAGCGTTACCTAATTCATATAGGTTCCGGACGACGGGATTGGTTCATCGTGTGACCTTACTTTCTGATTTTGTTTGCTTCGATTAAGGTACAGATATTCTATCCCTTTTCAGTAGGGGTTTCTCATGACTTTCTGGTCCTTCGACTTTGTTTCGCTTATGATATTCATTGCTATGCTTTCCTTGCTATTGATCCTCTGATATTGAACTTTTGCTTACAGCTGACCCATTTGATATTGAACCATTGCTATTGATCCTTTCGTTATTGAACCCTTTGCTATTGAACTTTTGCTATTGACCTGTGCTATTATATGTGTGCTATTGAAACTTTGTTATTGAAACATTGATATTGGACCTGATATTGAATTATTGCTATGAACCTCTCGAATTGTGAACTACCGATATTGCACCTTTGTTTATGAAGACCTATATATCGCTACACTTTGAACTTTTGTCCGACCTTCGATTGATACCCGAGCCATTAACTAGGCATGGGGTTCCATGTCCGTGTCGTTGATGCACCAATGGCATGACTTTAGTGTGGTTGAGTGATGTTCCACATCGTCCCTATTTTGTATTGATTATGCGCTTCGGATATATTGTATGGCCACTATTGTTTTGCAGGGCGTATGGATGCATCCTAGATTTGTATTGTATTGATATTGATATATTGTTTTGGTGATGCGGTGCGTGTGTGCAATACACCCCTCACATTTTGGGAGCTAGCTACTCCACCGTTACCGAGGTCTCCTCATATTGGTTTGGTATTCGAGGTCACCCTCCGAATACAATGGTTACTATTGGTTACTTGGTCGCTATTGCCACTATTGATATGGTTTGTTTTGTTGGCTCGGGATAGATTTCGACAACCCTTACACTTTTGATATACCTATATTGCACCTTTCGACTCTCACGCACCATATTATGAATTGATCGCCCTTACCCAATACCCTTATATGACTCACTCGCTACCAAGATATATATGTTCCATTGCTTTGATCTGTTATACTCTCATTCCATTACTTCGCACTATCGCCCATTCACGCATCGGGTTATTATATGTTTATTGGATTGTTTATGCTATTTACGCTTTATGTGACTACCGATTATCCCGCTATGAGGTGATTAATATGCGGTTATCCGAAGCACTGCTTTCATCCGATGATATGTGATCTCATTGTTATGTGAACCTTTGCATTTGTTTATTGACCATGCTAATGTGTAATCGATAGTTTTGTTTATTTATTATGTGTACTTGTAAGTTAATCTCATGGACTGTGACTATTCGTTGTGTCCTTATCGGCTTATTGTTGACCCGCCATGTTTACATTTGCCTATGCTACGGTTTGATTGGGTAAATGTCCTAACTTGTGACGTCGGCTTGGTAATTTATTTAGTTGCTCTCGCTATGTCTTTAATTCATTTAATCATAATGTTCATCTTGTATTTCCTACTTGTTACGTGTGATTGCCATGTTTTGACTCATAGTATTTCACTGTTATGATCCCGGTTATGTTTATGACTAAGGGTTTTGACATTGTGAATTGCCATGCTCACTTATTATTAATTGCTTCCGCTTGTCTCGTAGATATCTGTTTGGCTTGTATGTCTTCTCGATTTCTGAATTGATTGTATGACATATATGTTGTGTGGATGCGACCGATATGTTTGCTTATGTTTCAGTTCTCGTATGTCCGTTCAGTATGTGCTTGTTTATATGTCATCGATGCTTTGCTTTGTTTCGTTCTCCTTGTTATCTGCTCGCTTTGGATATCTCAGATAATTGTGTCCTGCAGATCCTCATTGACTCATTGTTCTCTTTTCGCTTGCGATCTTGTTATCAGCCTTTGTTTCATTTCGTTTCGCTTTTGTTTAGCTTCGCTTTTTATATCTGCTCACTGGCTTTTTAAGCTCATTAGATTTCTTTTCCCGCTGGGTTTTAGGTTTGAAGATGGGCTTTGATGGGCTGAGAGTTGGATTATTTGAGTGGACCAACCCTAGTTACCATATTATTTGGACTTATTTTGTCGGGCTATGGTTTCGAGATTTCAGTTTATTTTAGTCATCTTGAATTTTGTAATTTTCTTTGTAATCATTCACTATTTTGGCTTGGTACGTTATTCCTTAAGACTTCCGTTTGTAAAATTTTATTTGTTTGTTCTGATATGACACCAGAATGTGACACTTCTACCCTTGTCGGATTGGGGTGTTACAATTATGGTATCTGAGCTAAGGTTTCGTCTTGTTGACCTTAGGATTGACCTGTGAGGAATTGGGTAGACACTAGGTTTCTGTCTGTTCTGATCTCTTCCGATTCCTTTTGATTGTCGTTCAGATTTGACTTCGATAATCTTTTGTCTTCACTAATTTGGCCTTCTTCTCTTCGCATATGAGTTTGTTTATTTTGTCTTCGCACATCCGTTTGTCGATCGTTAGATGGAGACTACCCCGTAGAGCCGAAGATTGATGGTACCGACCCCGTATTGCCGCGCAATGCCCCGAGTGGAGAGGTTCGTGAAGCGGTTACACCGACCGCCTGTCACCGGAGACATCGGGATGTCACCGAGGAAGTCGGACGGATAAACCAAAGATGCAAGACGGAGACATGATTCAATCGGTGGCTGAGAAGGTTCATCTACTTCATATGATTTGGGCGCGACTTGTGTTATTCCGATTTGTTGTCATGTGTTTTGAGGCGGTTTGATATCTTGCTATGTGATTTTGATCGTCATCGCTTTTCTTTGATTCGTTCAGAACTCGGTTGAATTGTGAAGTTTTATCGTTTAGCATTTTGGCTATATTCCAGTTTTGTTTTTAGATCGTAAGAAATGAGTCAGGAGGAATCGTTTTGAGCAAGTTAATGGCCTTCTTTCATTGTGGTATGGTAAGTTGTATTGATGTGGTATATGCTGTATGTATGTGACCTGGTCTGTTTGGGTATGTTACTTGCTGTCTGTATGTTATCTGTTTTGTGGTGATTTTGATTATGTGGTTTGTCATGACCTGGGACAAAATATGATGACAATAAGGACTTGTTATATGATGCAAGTATTATGACGCCTGATCAACGTGATAATACCGAGATCATATAATTTGAACTTATTGAAATCATACGACGTCTTGGGAAATGCCTGGGGATGGTACGTGAATGGACTGGGACTTATATCCGTTAATTGTCACTCCTCACGTTCGCTTGGAATTCTGTACCTCTTGGCGAGATTCTCACCGACATCTGTTACGTATATGTTTTGTGCGCTTTGGAACCGAAATCGTTATGATCTGTATGAGACTATGAATTACTACATTTGCCCGAAACTTGTACGTCTCCGTGTACCTCTGCGACTTCAATTTTCGAGGACGAAATTTTTTTTTAAGAGGGGAAGAGTTGTAAAACCCTAAAACCGTTAACGCGTCAAATGACCACTATACCCCTCATTGTAAAAACATTCGTAAATAAAAGGAGCTTGATAAATATGCTACATGTTCACTTCATAAATAATGGAAAAATATAACTTATATTTTAACTCACAAATAAGTATATAATACATGAAAATGTTACATGTACCTTTAAATGACAAAATAATTAAAATACACAATTAATTTGGGAAAGTAAATTAAATGTGTAAATTGATGCCCCATATTCGGTTCAAAGAAAATAAAGGCATCATCCCTGAATTGTAGTCATCATTAATTGCTTTCACTATTTTTATTTATAAAATACCATAAACACGCATGATCTTATTCTTTCCAACTAAAAGAACCACTCACTATTTCTTTAACATTTTGCACCATCAACGCATGATTCAATAATTCCATCAAAGATTCCTTTCCAACACAAAAGACCATTCTTTATTTTTTTACACCATAAGGCACCTTTATTCTCTTAATAAAGTTGCAAACATATTCCATCTTCAACACCATTGTTTCAGTCGACACATAAAGGCTCAAGAAAAGGGTGAACGAGGGTCGTGTAAGGGCTGGAAAATTCGTGGTTGGTACGAGGTTTATTGGTGTTGATCGTGGGTCATTGTTACTGCTGCAGTCGTGGTGCTATAGGGTTCAAGAAGGATTCGTTTTGATTTGTTTCGATCATCGTTTTTCCTCTTCTTTTTCGCACGTTACAAGGTACATCAGGCCCTCGTTTCCTTTTCATTTTTCCGAGTTGGGTCGTGGCTTAGATCAGCCATAAGCTTTGCTCTTGTATCACCATCAACATGTTACATGAATGATAAAAACCAACCTATTATAGTGCTACATAAATCATGAAATAAACTTATATATATGTCGATCTATGCACCCACATATTCTGTTTGTATTCTGATTCTGGTCGTGAGTTTAAGACCCCATATGTTTACTCTTGGAACTTTAAAACATGTCATGTTTAATGTTAAACTCAAGCCATGAAAACTAGTGCTAAGCTACATGAAATTATGACTTAACCCACATGTATATGTTGATATAGTTGCATGAAATCTGGTCCCCATGAATCTGCTTGAAAACAGCCTATGCGCATGCCTTTTCATGCTTATGATGTATTCCTTAAAAATATTAAAAGAGGCTAGGACTAATCTATTATTTTGCTACACAAAAATCTTGAATCACTCCATATAGATATGTCGATATAAATGTATAAGCTGGCCCTCGAACCTGTTTTAAAAACACCACTCGACACACTTTATTTTGGTTCTTCAACATGCTTAAATGGAACTAAACTTAGAGCTTGAATTGGTTAAGTATGGGACGTACAAGAACCTGTTTTGGGTGAGGGTCACGAGTTCACACAAATGTTATGTAAACTTGTGTAATTTGACATAAATGATCCTTAAAGTATAATGATAATCGAGTAACCTAATATGTCCTTAAAATGCATCATAAACGGCTAAACCTACTAATTATGGAAATATACTATTTATGAAAGTTATTTAAAATATAAAGTACTTAAAATGGAAAGATTACTAAAAGTGGATACCTGCTAAAAATGGAAAGCCGTCTATAATGGGTAATCTGATTCTTAATAAGCGTTACCTAATTCATATAGGTTCCGGACGACGGGATTGGTTCATCGTGTGACCTTACTTTCTGATTTTGTTTGCTTCGATTAAGGTACAAATATTCTATCCCTTTTCAGTAGGGGTTTCTTATGACTTTCTGGTCCTTCGACTTTGTTTCGCTTATGATATTCATTGCTATGCTTTCCTTGCTATTGATCCTCTGATATTGAACTTTTGCTTACTGCTGACCCCTTTGATATTGAACCATTGCTATTGATCATTTCGTTATTGAACCCTTTGCTATTGAACTTTTGCTATTGACCGTGCTATTATATGTGCTATTGAAACTTTGTTATTGAAACATTGATATTGGACCTTGATGTTGAATTATTGCTATGAACCTCGAATTGTGAACTACCGATATTGCACCTTTGTTTATGAAGACCTATATATCGCTACACTTTGAACTTTTGTCTGACCCTTCGATTGATACCCGAGCCATTAACTAGGCATGGGGTTCAATGTCCGTGTCATTGATGCACCAATGGCATGACTTTAGTGTGGTTGAGTGATGTTCCACACCGTCCCTATTTTGTATTGATTATGCGCTCGGATATATTGTATGGCCACTATTGTTTTGCGGGCGTATGGATGCATCCTAGATTTGTATTGTATTGATATTGATATATTGTTTTGGTGATGCGGTGCGTGTGCAATACACCCTCACATTTTGGGAGCTAGCTACTCCACCTGTTACCGAGGTCTCCTCATATTGGTTTGGTATTCGAGGTCACCCTCCGAGGCTCGAATACAATGGTTACTATTGGTTACTTGGCTGCTATTGCCACTATTGATATGGTTTGTTTTGTTGGCTCGGGATAGATTTGACAACCCTTACACTTTTGATATACCTATATTGCACCTTCCGGACTCCTCACGCACCATATTATGAATTGACCGTCCTTTACCCAATACCCTTATATGACTCACTCGCTACCAAGATATATATGTTCCATTGCTTTGATCTCGTTACACTCTCATTCCATTACTTCGACTATCGCCCATTCACGCATCGGGTTATTATATGTTTATTGGATTGTTTATGCTATTTACGCTTTATGTGACTCACCGATTATCCCGCTATGAGGTGATTAATATGCGGTTATCTGAGTTACCTGTTTTCATCTGATGATATGTGATCTCATTGTTATGTGAACCTTTGCATTTGTTTATTGACCATGCTAATGTGTAATCGATAGTTTTGTTTATTTATTATGTGTACTTCGTAAGTTAATCTCGTGGACTGTGACTATTCGTTGTGTCCTTATCGGCTTATTGTTGACCTGCCATGTTTACATTTCTGTCTATGCTACGGTTTGATTGGGTAAATGTCCTAACTTGTGACGTCGGCTTGGTAATTTATTTAGTTGCTCGCTATGTCTTTAATTCATTTAATCATAATGTTCATCTGTATTTCCTACTTGTTACGTGTGATTGCCATGTTTTGACTCATTAGTATTTCCGCTGTTATGATCCCGGTTATGTTTATGACTAAGGGTTTTGACCTGTGTGAATTGCCATGCTCACTTATTATTAATTGCTTCCGCTTGTCTCAGATATCTGTTTTGCTTGTATGTCTTGATTTCTGAATTGATTGTATGACATATATGTTGTGTGGATGACGACTGCTATGTTTGCTTATGTTTCGATTCTCGTATGTCCGGTTCGTATGTGCTTGTTTATATGTCATCGATGCTTTGCTTTGTTTCGCTCTCCTTGTTATCTCTGCTCGTTTTGGATATCGTATAATTGTGTTCTGCAGGATCCTCATTGACTCATTGTTCTCTTTTCGCCGCGATCTTGTTATCAGCCTTTGTTTCATTTCGTTTCGCTTTTGTTTAGCTTTCGTTTTGTTATATCATTCTCACTGGGCTTTTAAGCTCACCGCATTTCTTTTCCCGCGGGGTTTTAGGTTTGAAGATGGGCTTTGATGGGTCGAGAGTTGGATTATTTGAGTGGACCAACCCTAGTTACCATATTATTTGGACTTATTTTGTCGGGCTATGGTTTCGAGATTTCAGTTTATTTTAGTCATCTTGAATTTTGTAATTTTCTTTGTAATCATTCACTATTTTGGCTTGGTACGTTATTCCTTAAGACTTCCGTTTGTAAAATTTTATTTGTTTGTTCTGATATGACACCAGAATGTGACACTTCTACCCTTGTCGGGTTGGGGTGTTACACTTACTCAGTTGCAGATACTTCGATCCTTCACTACATGGACTGGCTTAAAGTATGGATAACAAATGGATTTATATCTCATAACTCACGGGTTCAAGTAGCTCAACCTTGATATTCAATCTGCTATGACGTTTGAACACAACAGTTAAAGCCTCGTACTCTAAAGAAAAGAAATGTGTACGTTTCAGTGTGCATTATCTTCAAAAGAAGAGAAATCTTCTTTTGACATTTGAACACAACAGTTCAAGCCTCGTACTCTAAAAAAAAGAAAATTGTACGTCTCAGTGCGCTTTATCTTCGAAAGAAGAGAAATCTTCTTATGACGTTTGAACACAACAGTTCAAGCCTCGTACTCTAAAGAAAAGAAATGTACGCTTCCATGCATTATCTTCAAGAAGAGAAATCTTCTTATTATGACCATTCTCATCAACATGCTTCATACTTTTTCCATGCTGCACAATTATCAAGTGAACTAAACTACCAAGACTAGTCTCATTCCACTTGCTCAATTAAAATGGCGATGGCGACATCATTTGCAACCTTCGAGGGGGAGAAGTGTGAAGAAACTACATTATGAAGATAATCACTTGTTTAATCAAGAATGGCATCTCCGTATGCAATTCTTGAGGGGGAGAAGAAGTATGATAATTCTACATGTTGAGTTATATATGAGAATATATGGTCATCTGGCTCCTAACTCATGTAAGAACCGAGCTTCTTATCGGGTCATCTTTACATGGAGTTTCTTCTAAGAGCCGTTAGTTGACATCTTCTCACGGACCGATGAGTTTATTGACAAAGTGTTTCCGGTTAATGCTTCACGACACATCAACATGATGATTCCGAACAATCTCTGTTCTTGTTTGATGTGATTGGTAGTTTGGTATTACCATTTAGTGTGTTCGTTGCGGTGATTGTCGATTTCCTTGATGAACATCTTTCGTTCTTGTTTGATTGGGAGAGATTTGTGTTAAGGGATTGCAAGAGGTAAGTTAATTGGAATGTTTTTGGTGAGATGAAGATGTTAACTATCTATTCCCAACCGGACAATCTTGAAGAAGGTCGAGTCTACAATGGTTCTACATTTTTGCTACATGTTAGAAGACTAAAGACGAGTTGCATTTAACAATCTAAAGACTTCTTCTTAATCTAAGCATTCATCATAAAGATTGTCGGTTTAGGGAGAGCACTAATTGGGGAGAGTGAAATCGATTCAATCCCAATTAGACTTGCTCATATTCTTGAAGAAGTTGATTCTCACAAGAGTTCAAGTGTTCTTCTCAATGATTTCTAGTATACGGACTTATTATGTGTTCCGATTCAAGCATCAAAACCACAAGGGGAAGGAGACACGCATCTAAACGCGAGTAAACATTGATGAACTTAATGCTTCTAAATGACTCAAGATATCCGGGAAGACTAATGTCATTACCGCAGAAACTCAAGGTTTGACTCATGGCGCTTAGTGTTCTTATTCCAACTATGGGGAAGAGATGGAAGAGTTAGTTTCGGTGATAAAAGAGGTACCCAAGTGTGTGATGATTTCGATGCTATCGCAATCATCGGGGGAGAGATTGTGTACATTGGGGACGCCAATGTTTCACTTGAGTGCTTAATCGATGATTCGAGATATAATCACTTATTCGGAGTTGACATCCGCATAGATAATCGTGATTCGCCCGCTTCTTCAATGTTATCGGTTATTCTCTTTGGGCATTCGGGTAATTCGGGTTCTTGAGCTTCATACACTTTCTTTGGGAGAGAAAAGTATACATCGGGGTTATTCTTTGGCTATTGGACTTAACTGCTACTCGATGGTATAAGTTTCTCCGTCTTCTGTATATGTGTATTCGGGTTCGTGAGCTCTAGTCTAAGAGACCGACTTCATCAATTCATCTACTTGGGAAGTGGTCTCTTGACAACTTTTGGTATGGATCGCTTTAGACTTCATTGGAAAAGGAATTTGAGAAGATTATTTAAACGTGGGATGATACGTTGTCGTTCTTCTATTGGATGATATAACCTCGAATCTAAGAATCACAAAGATTATTCTTAAAAGAGCGAGAAGATCGATGATAATGGTGTGCTTCTTTATGCACTTGGCTAAGGCAAGCTTGAAATAGAGCTTCAATCGCTCAACAAAAGGATTTACGGTTTAAGGGAAGTCGCCAAAGTCTCACTTTCGGATGGTTCAATTCTCTCAATTCAGAGCCTCGAAGCTTTGGTGGTGAATGTTTAAGAGATGATGTCTTCTATCTTCTACAACGGGCTGCTCGATATCCTTATCTCGGTACTCGTATCATCATCTTCTTAAACTATATCATCTACTCTATCCGTGTATATATTTATCAAAAACAAAATACAAAAATATAAAACCAACAAAAAAATAGAAAATATAAAATCAACAAAAATCCATAAAAATTTTAAAAATCAGAAAATACCAAAAATATTGTTTTCTCAAGACTTGTCTTCTGGTATCGATAACATCTACAGTCTTAGAAATGTCTTTCAATAATGACACGAGACCATAGATGAAGTTCGAGCAGGAGGTGTAAATATTCTTTTCCAAAACATGTCTCAAAATATGGCTTACAGTTACTTCAGACTGTAACCCGTGCTAAAACTATGGTTTGCTATTACTTCTGATAGCAACCCGCTCCTCAAGAAGGAAAGTGCTGCGCTAAAACAATTTTCACAAATATCGAGCTCTTATCCTAAAACAAAACGAGGAAAGCATGTCGACAAAAAGACTGTCGTTCCTACTCAAATATTTTTCTTTCTAAAATTCTTCAGAAAAATATTTGTTTTACTAAATGGTGGAAAATGAGTTGCTTTAAAATCAATCGACTTGGATTTTTCATATTTGGAAACTCAATCAATAACTTCAGCGTTTTAAAAACTTTTCTTAAAATGAGTCATTGATTGAGGGGGAGAATGTTTTCAAATTTATATCATCTATCGAGCTTATCTAATTATCCTACGTGCTTAACTAAAAATGATATTTGCCTATGTCGAAGGACTAGGAATTTAGGATATGAGTGTTAGAATTAGATGACTATAGTTTGATAAACATGTTATTCCCATGCTTTACATGATCTGATTGATATGTTGAATTGACTTTTAATAGTCGATTGCTGTTTGGGTGATGTCGACCACCATATATCTGTATATGTGTTCACTAACGTATGCTGGTATATTGGTATATAAGAATGTTCCCTATCCGAATCCCACATAAGAAGATGATTGGATGCCGAAAGGAAAGGGTAACTATATCTTGGGTCGACAAAGAAGAAACGGGGCTGAATCAGATCTCTCCATGGATAGTTGGCACGATAGATGCAACTTCAGAGGTCTCGCTGCATCAGCAGACGATTTTCTTCCAACCTTCAACAACAACAACAAAAGCAACTCAACCACCTAACGTATCTTTGTGCAGAATAATAGTGATGATACCATTTTTAAACAATTTTGAAAATATTGTTTTGAAAATGATAAAAATATTGTTTTGAAAATAAATTGGACTAAATTTTGGAAATCACTGGACTTAATTTTATCAAAAATTAAGTCACTCAATCAACGACTACGGTCATCAATTGAGGGGGAGAGTGATTTAAAATAAAATATTTTCAAACGATATTTCTTCATAAAAAGTTCCGATTTGTACAATAATAAGTGGTGATATAAAGATTTAATGTTATGTCATGATATGATTCTCTTTAAAACTTAAAGATCTTTTTAAATAATTTTTTTTCTGTTCTTGTTTGATTGTGAAATTGTTTTATTTTACTTAAAGATCTCTTAAAAACTATCATACCTGACACTAACAATCTTTAATGTCTATAATTGGTCCTCATCAGTCAATTTCAAAAATTAAATCAAGCCACGTCTTTCCCCAAAATTTTCTAAATGATTTAAATCAATTGGGATCACAACTCTCAATTGGTTTGAAATTTTTGATCGGGGGAGAGATCGTGATTTAAATCTCAAATCGGTTTTAAAAGGGTGATTGTTTCAAAAGCACTTCTTCCTTCATGTGCCAAACGGTTTCAAATACATAATGCACATGATTGTGGAGGAGCATTTATCCATAAACCATGCATATTTTCTCCCATGTTTTCTAAACGTATTTAAATCTCTTGGGATCCAAAATCTCAAAGGATTTGATATTTTTGATCGGGGGAGAAAATGTGATTTAAATATGAAATTTGAAAACAAGTGATCGTTTTGACTCAAAAAGTGCAGGCTGCTCTCCCATATGTGCTAAACGCTTTTGAATCTCGAAGCACATATTAAGGGGGAGCATTTCTAAAGAAATTAAACTATCAAGGTACAAAGTTTCAACGTTTTATCATATGTACCTTGATTGAGTTTGAAATGGTTTTCTCTATGGAAAATGTGATCATGAAAGTACTTCTAAAACCTCTTGCCTCTATGTGCAAAACGATTTTCAAATATCCAACGCACATATTGAGGGGAACAATTTACCAATAAAATCAAATGGCTTTTTCTATGGAAATTCTGATCAAGAAATTATTTCAAAGAACTCTTGCCTCCATGTGCTAAATAATTTCAAAATCATATGCACATGTTGAGGGAGAGCATTTCTAAATGATCAAAACAATTAAGGTACAAAATGCTTTGATTTCATATCACAAGTACCTTGATTGATTTTCCAAATGATTTTTCAATTGGTTTCAAGAAGGAAAGAACTATACCAAAAGACCGACCAATTTACTTTATGCATGGTGTTATAAGGATGGTTAGGTTAGGTATTCGTTCCCACAATCCCGCCAGAGCTGGAGGGATCTACCTAGGGACAATCCACTAGTTAGTGTAGAAGTCCTTAGGTATGATGAAAAAAAAGAGAGGAGAAAAGTGAGATATGGGAAGAGACTGAGATAGAGCTAGAACTGGAATAAAACCACCAAGGTTCTAGTTATGAAGTCTCGGTAAGCACTGAAGGGGTTGAAGAATGAAAACGAAATGAATGTGAAAGGGTAAAAGAAATAGCCTCCAATAATTCAACCTTAAGGCGTAAAACGGGTTCAATTCATATGCTACCGTGGTTACTAAGGTAACACCGGTATTGAAGACAAGACGTCATGGACCCAGTGACGCACTGCACTAAACTTCCCAAGCTACTCAAGTTCCTCTTAAAAGAACTTGTTTCATTCTCACGGGGAACCTACATAATCTATCGACTTTCTCTTAGAGACTGTTGATATTGAAGAAGGGGAACCAAATGTGCACAATTGAGTCTAGAGCCAAGAGATCATCCACAATATCTCATTAGGACACAAAATTAATGAAGACTTGTTGTTTCACACAATGTGGAAAGTAAGTATATATTTGCAGTCCTACGCATTATCCTTGTGATATTGCCAGAACATCCGAGTGATATGTAAAAGTATTCACGATGAATATGGAAAAGATCAAGCTTGTGACAACTGGTGGGTGACATGTGAGATCTTGCAAAAGATCAAGCTGTTGGAATCACTCCTAAACTAGATTTCAAGTGTTAGTAATTAATATGTAATAGTTAGCTTAATTAGGCTTTTATGTTAGTAATTAAGGCAAGGCTTATGTAGAAAGCCCATAAGCCTTGGCCCAAGCCCAATAAGGAAAGGAAAGGAACTAGTGTGTTGCCCTAGCTCCTTCCCTATAAATAGTCTTGTAAACCTTCATTTGAAGGTTGGTTGTTCATTTTTCATTTCAATCTACGCATAACCTTTCTTATATTCATTCGTGTGTGTGTGTGTGTCTTGTTCAACCGATCACTCTCTTCTCTATTTCTTCATATTGATGCTTGTGTTACAAACATGGTGACCTAACAAGTGGTATCATTCGCCAAATAGTTGGGTGAAACGTTTTTTGTTTTTGAAGTTTTAGTGTATACGCGTAAGTTTCGGTATTCAACTTTCATACGCTTAAAAACTTAATTTTTACACTTTAAAACTCAAGATTCTTGTACTTTAAAGGTTATTTGGTGATAAAGTTTAAGTTTTTGGCAAAAGTTTGAAACTTTACGTGTATTTCATTGTTTTGAGCTTGGTTTTATCGTGTAGTCATTTCTACGCGTAAGGTGTATAAGAGTTTTGGATCATCAAGTTTCACACTTTTGTGTTATTTTGGTGATATTGAAGCTTTTTCATCATAAAAATCGGTTTAGAAACACTTTTGGGCGTAAAAATCGCTTTTGGCAAATTTTGGTAATTCCTACGCATAAGTAAAACCCTAGTTTTAGAAGAATTCAAAGTCTAAGATAAGCTTTCAAGGTTTGATCTTCAATGTTATTGGTTTACTCTGTTTTCTTGCTTGGATAAGCCCGAAAACACTTCGACTTTGGATATCTTTTACATCGAATAAGTGTAAAGGATTTTGGGCAAACCCTAGTTTTACGCCTAAGCTAAGCTAAAAGCTACGAGAATTCTTTACGCCTAAGCATTTTCTTACGCATAAGCAAGTCTTTACGATAAGCAAATCTTACGATAAGCATTCTACTACTAAGCCTTTGGTTTACGATAAGCTAAGGTTTCAAGTCTACGCAGAAGCTATTCCTACGCAGAAGCTCTATTCTTACGCCGTAAGTTGGTGTTTTTACGATAAGGTATTTTCTTTGCATAAGTCGGTTTTCACGCATAAGGATACTTCATCAACAAAGTTTCATTCGACTACAAAGATCCATCATCAACACAAGTTTCAAGATGTCTCAACCACCATACTCTAGCTACTTTCCTCATGTGTATCCTCAACAACAACAACAAACAACAACAACTCCATCAACAACAACAATTTTATCAACAACAACAACAACTTCAACAACAATTTCCTCAAGGAGCAATTCAACCACAAATGATTCAACCACCCCTAGTCTTCAAGTACAACCTTACACAAACTTTCAAAATCAACATCCATCCAGAATACTATGAAGGAACCGTCTTGGTTTGCAAAGATGTGTGAAGCTTTAAGTAGCCAACAATCCATTCATGAGGTCGGATCACTTGATAGACCTCCAATGCTCACTCCCGAAACTACGATCAATGGGTGATAAGGTTCTTTAGGTTTTGTGATCTAAAGAAGCCACATGGAAAGTTCTTGAAGAAGGTCATCCTTGAAGGTCCATTTCGATGCCTACTATCACCGCATCCGGAGATCCAAATGCTAATCCACCAAGAGATGATGTCACCAACGTTGTCGGTCTTAATGAACTTACCATCGATCAACTTCTACACTTTGAAGCCGATGAACTTGCAATGCAATATATCCTTTGGGATTACCCAATCCGATACTTCAAGTGTTGATGCTCAAAAGATCGCTAAAGCAATGTGGGAGCATATTCATCTTCTCATGGAAGGCACATAACTCAATCAAGAAGACATGGAATCCAAAATCTACTTAGCATATGAACACTTCATGATTGAACCAGGGAGACATTAGAGTCATATCATCATCGATTCTCGACATCATCAATGACTTGGAAAACATAACATCATTATGCCAAGAATTGCGTCAACACTAAGTTCCCGAGTAGTCTTGGTCCCGATTGGGAAAAGTATGTCATTTTCATCCGCTGCTTAAGAATCTTCATCATGCTACATACGGATTGTTGTACGACTATTTGAAGCCCCACCAAAAGGAAGTTGACATAGAAAGGGTTATCCGTGGACTCCCTGTTTCGCCTTCACTTCTGGATAATCAAACTCTAGCTTTGTGGGCTCAAACTTGTTATCCTCAATTCCCTACTTTACAAACTGCCTTCACAAATCCTCCACAACCAATCGCAACAATTACACCATATGATCCGTCACAAGACCAATCTCAAGAAACTCAATTGGTTCCATACAACAACAACAATGATCAAGCACTTTAAGTTGAATCTAATGAGGATACGTAAGCTTTGATGCATTGCAACAAGGGTTTGTCATGATTGCTAGAGCCTTCGGCCGATATTCAAACAAATCCAACAATCGCATTCGCACCTCATCAAACACAAGGAATCAGTCGTTGTTAACAATGGACGTGTTGAAGTTCGTAATCGTGGTAATGTTCGCCGATGGGTAGTGGTCAAGGGTTTAATGCTAATGGAAGGAATAACATGGGTGCTCCACAACAACGAGCTCAAGTGGTTGAACAGGAAATGCTCGAATGGGGTTAATGGTCTTCGTTGTTATAATCAGAATGAGAAGGGTCATCCGCTAATGCATGCCCAAAGCCGAGGACAAGAGGCGCGCTTATCACAAAGAGGCTTTACTCTTGGCTCTTAAGGATGAAGTCGGTGGAACTCTTACCAACAAGGAACAGAGCTTCATGGCAAATGCGATTCGATGATGACATGGAGGACTTGCAGCTAATGCAGAATGATGTTAATGGCAAACATGCAAGAACTCCACATGAGTGATACAGCCCCAGTATGACATCGACGGCTTGTCTCGTGTACCGGATCAAACTATATTCATTATCGATCCGATATCTCCGCCAACATCCGCATCCGACAAGGATCGAGTGTTCAACATGAGCCATCTACATCTCATTCGATGATAATCAAATAGATCCCGTAGTTATATTTGACGATCAAGATGACCTTATGGTTAATATTGATAATCAAGTTGACTCCGTGGTTATATTTGAGGATCTAAATAATGATCATGTTGAGACTCACGCTGAACAAGTCGAACTTTTGTCTAATCCAGATATTGAGCTCATGACCTTACTTAAAGACCAAAAATCTCGAATGGAAAAATGCCTTGACATCAATAAGCAATTAAAGGATAAAAATGCATCACGACTAAGGATAATGAATGCTTAAAATTTCAACTCAACATTTTTCAAACACAAGAAAACGTGAAAAGGTTTTGAAGTCGCTTTGCTAAATCTTACCAAAACGAAAAATCTTTGGAAAACAGATATGTGATCTAGTTGCATCTAAGAATGCTTTGTTGTCTCAAATAGAACAACCGAAATATGATCATAAACAACAACTTAACGCCTCACTTTGGAAACTCAAAAGCCAAGTCCGAGTTGTTAACTTGTCAAAAAACAGTTCTGTGAGTACAAAAGCATTCAAAGAAACGAATAGATGACTATCTTGAAGAAATTGTCGACTTACAAAACAAAATCAAAGAGTTTCAAATGTTGTTTATAAACATGGTGAGTCAATCACAACTATTCAAAAGTTTACTTTTAAACCAAATCCAAATGGATATGGACCGAATCTTGCCGATTACAAACCAAAGTTTTCAAATAGAGCATTCAAACCAAATCCTCAAGTTTACAAAAAGTAACATAGAATTGATGATTCCATTATGAGTGTTGTTGAATATAATCGCATGGAGGAATTAGATGCGTAAGACGAGAGTCGGTCAAAATTAGAAAATGTTGTTTATAACAAACCATTTAACTATTCAAAAGCCATCACTTTCGTCACACAACAGATAATTCTAACACACCTTGGGTTATCACACCTATTTCTCGAGTCTTCTAATGTTGGTCCCCAACCCAATATCGCACAAATTAATGGTCCTTTACCTTCACTCTGAAGTAAAAACATTACCGAACAATGTCAAATTCTTAAATATTTTGAAACATTCTTATCGGACATCAAACTTTTGGAACGTGAAATTGAAATCAATTTCAAATAAAAGTTGAACATTTTCAATCGCCTCATGCGCGAGAACAAAGAGATATTTTTCAGAAAAGAATTTTACCTCATGTCCGAAATTTGAAAATGTGTGCAATATATTGGGAAAGGGATTTTCACAAGGAGCTTGGACTTATGAAAAGAGTTTTCGAACAAACAGAAACATCGATTTCAAATACAAAACGTAAAAAGAAAATGTTAAGAAAAGATGTTGATCGACTCTTGGAAGATGTTATCTGTGCTGATACCAATAATGTTGTGTTATTACATTCGCTGCATATGCATTTGATTATATCTCGCCGATTCTGTTGATTTCGTTGAAAATGTTGAGAATACCGACATCGTGTCACAAATCAAGTCTTTAAAAGTTGAAAATGAGCGATTGTTAAACGAGCTTTCAAATGCAAAACGTCGCCTTCAATGGTGTCAAAAGATTGTCAAAATCGAGAACTCGCTTTGCAAAACAAAATCAACCAGCTTGCATACAAAAACTCTTAATCCAAAACTTGAGCAACGGATGATGAAAACGTGTCTTTGAAGTGTCAAATTTCAAAATATGAACAAGAAATTTCAAAAGTTAAAAGGAATATGGTGTCATATTTGATTTACTCAAAAGACTCGTGCTCAAGCGCCAAAAGATGTTGATGATCATCTTGCATATACCAAAGATGTTTTACGACGAGATGGACTCACTGCTCGAAAATCTAGATTTGTTACACACTATCCATGATCTAAAAGCAGAGTTGGTGAAACTTAAGCAAGATAGGAATAGTAACACAACAGTAACTGCACCTAGACAGATTCAAACTGACTCTAGAACATCTAATGACAAACCACAAGAAACTAATGTGCTTCCCTCTACTGAAACAGGAATAGTTGCCTCTTTTCCCAACGCCTGCACTTCACAGCCTAAGAGCAATACAAGGAAGAATAGGAAGTTGCGACGTAAGAAAAGAACAATAAAGACCTCTGAAGTAGAAGAACACCTTAGGACTTTGAATAAAACTCAAGTTGCACCCACTTTAGATATTGCGTCTGGACAAATGTAATGGAAAAGTGATGTAACGAATGTTGAATCTTTAAGTACTTTAAATGTTATGTTTGAAGCTTCTTGTGTTGGTTGTCGAAAAGCATGTTTTCTCGTTGTCATGATAAATGTGTTGCTAAGGCTATCTTGAATCGTAAGCGGAATAATAGAAAACGGAATACCTCTAGGCCCACTAATGCTTCTAAGTCTCGTGCTAGGTAAACCACCCTCTAGTGTTCCGCTACGATCATTGATGTACCCATAGAACCCCTTCACCTCCTAGGAAGAACTTATCACCTAGTGCATTTACTAAGACCAAAGCTAAGACTAGTTGGAGATGGCGTAAATGGTTACATAATACACTTGGCTTTAAATGGATACCTAAAATCATAAACATGTGTGTTTCAACTATAATCGCATCGAACCTCTAACTCTTCGGGTTCCACATCTACTTCTATTCCATCCGTGTCGTCTCGTGTGTAATGCAGTGATATGATCATCCTCTGGATTGTTGATAGCGGATGTTCCCGACACATGACAGCAATCTCAAATCGTTATCAAACTTTGTTTCAAAGTTCATTGGCATCGTGTGTTCGGAATGATCACTGCAGCCTATCATGGGCTACGGAGATTACATCAATGGTAACATCGAAATTAGCGTGGTTTATTATGTGGAAGGTCTCGGTCACAATCTCTTCTCGCTTGGTCAATTTTGTGATGGAGATTTGGAAGTTGCTTTTCGGGAGAAAACTTGTTTCATTCGTGATCTACAAGGAAACGATCTTATGTCCGGTACCCGCACATCAAGTCTTTATACAATCTCAATGCAAGACATGATTGCTTCATCTCCCATCCTGCTCTACTTTCAAAGGCAACATCTACAAAATCTTGGCTATGGCACCGCCGCCTCTCACATTTAAACTTTCAAACCATAACCAATCTTGCACGATACAAACTTGTTGAAGGTCTCCCAAGATTTCGGTATTCTAAAGATCACCTATGCTCACCTTGTGAACAAGGGAAAAGCACTCGTGCTCACTTTCCTTCAAAGGTGGAACACACTCACAAAGATGTGCTTCATCTTCTTCACATGGATTTGTGTGGCCCCGCGCTGCAGCACGATTAATGGCAAACGCTACATCTTGGTAATTGTAGATGACTACTCAAGATGGACTTGGGTTTATTTTCTTCAAGTAAAGATCAAGCTCCACAGATGATCATCACCTTCTCACGAAAATTCAAGTTCACCCCGAACACAATCGACAAATCGTAATGCATAAAGGAACCGAATTTGTGAATCAAACTCTTCGTGCATATTATGAGAAAGTGGGAATTGAGCATCAAACATCAATTGCACGAACACCGAACAAAACGGAGTTGTTGAAAGACGAAACCGACGTTAGTGGAAGTCGCAAGAACGATGTTAATAAATGCAAAACTTCCAGACACTTGTGGGTCAAGCCGTGTCAATCGCATGCTACACTCGTAATCGCTCAATGATTACCAAACGCCACAACAAAACACCTTATGAGCTTATCCACAACCAGAACCGAATCTCAAACACTTTCATGTATTTGGATCCCTTTGTTACCCGAATAATGATCGTGATGACTTTGGTAAGCTCAAAGCCAAAGTCGACATTGGAGTCTTTGTTGGATATTGTGAAAACTCTAAGGGTTACCGGATCCGAATCGTCGTACAAGGGAGATTATGGAAACGATTCATGCAAATTTCGATGAGCTTACGAAATGGCTTCGAGCAAAAACTTGGAACCCGGACATAACCGCTAAACTTCCCCAAACCCCATCATCACCGAACCAAGTTTACAACTTACTCGACAACAAATGGAACAACTATTTGCTCCTCGCTTAGTGATGATATTGATGAACGTGCTCAGATGTATCAAATGTTTCACCGCTCAACCCGATAATAATCCAATACCGATATTGATGAACGTGCTCAGATGTATCAAATGTTTCACCGCTCAACCCGATAATAATCCAATACCGATACACCGCAACAACAACAATCGTTGAGGAAGCACCACCAATTGATTCTACAACAACAATGAACAAACCGCATCCAATGACGCCGAACCACCGATGATCTTCTCGAACAATGAAGTACCCCACCGCAGATTATGATCCAAATGCGTTCTTCAACCCTTTTGCTAATGAAACCGCCACACCGATGTTGCGGAATCATCTACAAGCCATTTGAATCCTCCTAATCTGCGTAATGTATATCAACATCAACCCTCCACACATCGTTGGACTAAAGACCATCCTCTTGTGAACATTATTGGAAACCCGAATCAACCAACAGAATTAGACAACGCCTTCAGATCGACGGTGAACATTGCATTTATGCACTTACCGTCCGCCAAGTCGAACCCAAAACATTAAGGAAGCCATGACATATGACAACCGGATTGAATCCATGCAAGAAGAACTTAATCGCTTTAAACGTCTTGAAGTATGGGAATTGGTTGAAAACCAACTGGGTCTATGTTATTGGTCTCAAATGGATTTGGAAAACAAGTTGGATGTCAAGGTACGGTTATCGTAAATAAGTCACGTCCGGTGGCTAAGGGTTATAGACAAGAAGAAGGATTGATTACGAGGAATCATTCGCACCGTTGCTAGACTTGAGGTCGTTCGGATTTTTCTCGCATTCGCGGCTCACATGAACATCACGGTCTTCGATGGACGCCAAACCGCTTTTCTCAATGGAAAACCGAAGAAACGGTCTATGTTAGTCACCGTAAGGATTTGTTGATCCGTAGTTCCCTAATCACGCCTACAAACCGAACAAGGCTCTCTACGGTCTCAAACAAGCCCCTCGGGCGTGGTATGATAAGTTATCATCCTTTCTTATTGCTAATAATTTCATCAAAGGATCGGTCGACCCAACACTATTCATACAATATCACGGGCACACATTTTAATCGCTCAAATTTATGTGGATGACATCATTTTGGGTCAACACATCTAAAGTACTCAAACGCTTTTTCAAAACTTATGAAAAACATTTTGAAATGTCCATGATGGGTGAACTTACATTCTTTCTAGGACCGCAAGTTCATCAATCACCCCGTGGTATTTTCTTGAGTCACCCAAATATGCTCTTGAAATTTTAAACAAAATGGAATGCAAAACTGTGATACCTATGCCACACCAATGGCACATACCAAGAAACCGGATGTCGATTTGCATGGGAAATTGGTTGACCCTACCAAATACCAAGTATCATTGGGTCTCTCATGTATCTAACAACCAAGAGACCCGATATTGTCTTTGTTGTATATCTTTGCTCCCGCTATCGTCAAGACCAATCGAAACTCACCTCTCGAGGCTAAAAGAATCCTCCGATACATCAAGGGAACCATTAACTTGGGGATCCGTATCCAAGGATTTCGGTTTTGAACTAATAGCTTTTCAGACCGATCACGCAGTTGCTTAGATTCTCTGAAAAGTACTTCAGAGCTCTACAATTTCTTGGTGATAAACCGTGTCATGGCAATCAAGAAGCAGGATTGTACATCGTCGTCCTCAATCAAGGTAATATGTAGCCATGTCGGCGTGTTGTGCTCAAGTCATTTGGATGAGAACACAACTCAAAGACTATGGTTTACGATTTGATGTAATCCCGATGTATCGCGACAATCGAAGTGCTATTGCGATCTCGCAACTCGCTCAACATTCAAATCAAAGCACATCGATCTTCGATATCATTTCATCAAGGAGCATGTGGAAAAGGGTACCGTTGAATTATATTTTGTGGGTATCGAATACCAATTGGCGCATCTTCTCACCAAAGCCTTAGCTCCCGCTAGGTTTATCGAGTTGGTCCACCGGATTGGTATGCGGTGTTTGACTCCGAGGAACCGGATGAACTTTTAAAACAATCTTAAAACCAACAAACACCAAAACCTCTTTTGTAAATATTTTTCAAAACAAAATACAAAAATATAAAATTTATAAAATTCAAAAATATTCTTCTATCTAAATTTCTTTCAAACATGGCAAGTACAAATCTTCCGTCAACACTTTACTCTTTCAAACTTTTCAAGATTTTTACGGTCAAGTGTTGAGGGGAGAAAGTAAATATTTTCTGTTTCATAAAACCTTGTACTTGCATGTTACCTTATACCGGTTGTATCTTTGATAATGGTGGTCACATTTTTGTTTATTGACACCCCGGACTCAAATTTGTAAAATTTCATTATTTCTAAAGTCGAGGGGAGTGTCGTCAAGTTTCTTTCCAAATATCATGCTTTACGTAACCAAAATGGAAGTTATGGGCTATGGATGAAAATGGTTGAGGTGGAGGGACCAAAGTTGTCAAAAGCTTAAACTATTTTTAACAAAACCTCTCCACCTAACTATTTTTTTCACATTTATTACTAACATTTAATTTTCTCACCTACCCATCCCACGCCTAAGATTCAATCTTCAAATCCGTGCTTTAAACTTCAAATTTGTAAGTGGTTTAATGATCTTTATGTATTTCTAAACATTGGTTTTGAATTTCATAAAAATCCAACGGTTAGATTTTGAGTTAGGATGATTTTGTGTTTCTACGATATGCGTATGAACACAAAATCATCATTGGGTGTTTATGATGATAAATATTGTGTCAAAATGCTTAAAATCAAGTGTTATAAACATTTTCAACATCAAAATCCACCCGTAAAACGCTTTTAATCATTTTTCAAGAATTAGGGTTTATGCGTGGATTTAGGGTTTTCATTTGAGAGTGTTTCGATAATTAGTTGGTTGTATGATGTTTTATACATGTTTAATTGACCAAAACCACACTTGAATCATGCCCGTAAACATGAAATTTTGAGAAATTGAGATTTAGGGTTTATGCTCATATGAATTGGGTATTTTTGATTCATAAGGTTTTTGATGTTAAAACTTGTTAAAACAACTCATATAGGCCTCTAAGGTATCCCGTAAATTAATTTGGTGCAATTCCTATGGCTAAATTTCTTATTCGTAAAATTTGAAACTTAGGGTTTAAGTTTTACGATAAGAGAAATTTTACGCAGAATCATTTATGATTGTGATTTCATGTGAAATTGAAAAGGATTGAATAATATGTTAATGAATGATGTTATGATGAATTTATTTCGTGTTTTACGCGTGAAAATTCGTAATCAAGGTTAACCATTGATTCTCTACGCATAAGGATCACCTTACGCGTAGAATGTTATTCGAAGAGAAATCTTACGCGTAACCTTTACGCCGTAAGGTTCTACAAAGGGACCACGCGCGATCCCGTGAAGGATATGCGTGAACTTGAGTTACACGATAAGGTTCACTCACGAGTAAACCTTACGCATAAGCTCCAACATACGCCACGCGTAAGCCTTATGCCAAGGGCTCTTTCCCACGCTGTAATATTTCTTACGCGAAGTTAAGTTCCCACGCATAAGCTTATGCTACGCGTATGGTCAATCTGCTTACGCATAAGCTTGCAATTCCTACGCTTAAGCCTAAATTTTAACCATAATTATGAATTGTTACGCGTACAAACTTGTAAATAAATAAATCATAACGTCACGAAACCAAAATGTCACTAATAAGCTTAAATGGTTAATATGTTGTGAAAATAAGTGAAAATTTGGACTTTAAAACTCAAAATTAATAAATTCACGAAACTTATCACGACTACTTTGGACTATTGGACAAACAAGTGACGTTGGACTCAGAATATTCATCAACATAACATATTCAATAATTGGACAATAAAATCAACTTTGACTAACGTAATGTCTTTCGATATGTTGGTTCTTTTGGCTCAATATCTTCGATCACAATATGGACGCCCAAATGGAAAACGTTGATGCACCAAATGTTCTCACAATGGAAGACATCTTCCCCACCGGTTACATAATGAAGATTGGGAAGAACAATCTCAGAGTCGATTTTGATAACTTCACGTGTTCTGAGTCTTCTTGTCAAATTGTTGTGGATATTCTGAAGACTCATCCTTACAAGAATATGCTCACTAATTCTGCAACTGTGCCGGAGATTTATGTTCACCAATTCTGGCACACCATGCAGAAGGTCAAAGGTCAAGATGTTGTGACAGTGACACTCAACGACAAACAAGTCACCATCACTCCAGCAGACTTAAGGGCTATTCTCCTTCTTCCTACCATCCAGCCTGCCAACTATGTTGCTTCTCCTTCGGAAGAGGTCACTCTCCAGTTCATGGTCGACATTGGCTATGATGAAGCTGGGATCATCACAAAACACTCTTCGCTGATCTTAAGAACATTCCTCACCATGGAGAACCTCTACATCATGATTGCCAAACCGCTCGACGTGATAGTGGTTATGAGCATCCCAAGCTCATGGAACTACAAATATTTTGGGGCATGGTCAACATGATGCACATCGATTTGCAAGTCGATTTGGGATGACATGATGTCATATCTCGTAAAAGCCCGCACCAAGATCCCTTACATCGATACACAAAACTGTTGATCCAAAGGATTCTAGGAATAATCCGATATTCCTTGAGACTTGATGACCCCAACCATCACTCCGTGTTGTTTGAGCCCACACTCAATGTTGTCGATTCAAAGACTCAACAACGAAGAAACAAGGTGTTGTTTTGCCGATTGCCTTCTCATCGCCGATATCAAGGAACTTCAATCATACAAACGTTATCCGAAGCAAGTTGCATCGTGCAAAGTGGGGTTCATTGATGAAAAGTCTTCGTACACCGCCAAGAAGACAAGGAGAGAGGCAAGGTTGGAAGTGTTGCAAGCACCGAGAGTACACGAAGTATCCAAAGAGGACTCACTCAAAAGGAGAGTTCCATCAAAGGGTGCCATCCCTAATCCCAAACCGTAACCAAAATTGATGGACGAGGACTCGAGGACACCGAAATGATGAAGAGGTTATCTACTCGTAAACCGCAATGATGATACACTAACAGTTGCAAAACCTCTAAGTCCCAAACCGATAAAAAGGAAAACTCAGCTGCAAGAGCAGAAGAAGAGAGCTCGATGAAGAGCCACAGGATGAAGACAAAGATTACCGAAAGAAATTGAAGAATCTCTCGACTTCAACATGTTGCTAAGGAGTTCAACCTACAACAAACTCGTGGCCCTCGAGGGTCAAGTGGTGGTGCACTAACTAACACACACCAGCTCGATGCGGTTAATCAACCCGATAAGGAAACTGGTACCACCACCCACGAATCAGAACAACAGCAACTAGAGGATGAGATTATCTTTGACTTTGAGGAACCAGAAAAGAAGAAGGAGAAGACTGAGAAAATTACTGATGAAGATGTTGAGGCTGCTGCTAAAGAAAAAGCAGAAGAAGAAGCTCAAGCTCAAGCAGATGAAGAAGCTAGGGTTAAGGCGGAAGAAAAGGCTAAAGCCGAAAAGGAAGCCGATGATTATCTTCTAGATAGTCCCGAACGTAGCAAGGAACAAACTTCTGAGCCACCAAAGGACCC
The DNA here is from genome assembly GCA_022545495.1 of Chrysanthemum lavandulifolium. NCBI lineage: Eukaryota > Viridiplantae > Streptophyta > Magnoliopsida > Asterales > Asteraceae > Chrysanthemum > Chrysanthemum lavandulifolium. Next base: position 164,216,380 of record CM040241.1, read on the forward strand.
TGAGCCTCCTCATGACTCATCATCGTCAGACTCATCTTCTCATTCATCACCACCACCATCCAAAGCCACCACCAGATCCGCATCCAAATCGGTAAAGAAACCAACCGATACTTGGGCATCACGAGCAAAGACAAAGATTGTCAAAGTCGCAGCAAGTAAGGAAGAAAACGTGGTCAACAAGAAACCGAATCAACTTGCCGATGTAATCAATCTTCTTCAAGACGTGATAAACGAGATTTTGGAAGAAAGGGAACAGATTCAACAAGTTTCTAAATAGAGATATGTGGGGAAATGGACAAGACGATCGAGAATACACTCACAAGTTTCTTCTCGACACCGCCCCCGGAGTGACAAGAGAGATGTTCACCGACAACTTTATCCAAATCTCATGCAATTGGTCAAGCAAACAATGCAAATCTACTCCGTAGCAATGCAAATCAATCCAATTGAGCCGCAGGTTGTCTCCGATGCGAGTTGATTTCAAGCTTGTGTTACAAATGTCTAAACGATCGCAACGCTTACTCGACGAAGCTAAACTATTTGAGGCATTGCCGAATATCAACTCAAAACTTCATGCAAAGCGGCAATGAAAAGGCTAAGCGCCCAAGAGACGATGATGATGCGGATAAGGACTCGAACCAAAACGAAAGAAGAAAATGATGATTCATCCTCTATGCCTCCACCACCCCAAAGGACCTCCACCCAAAGAAGATCTCCACCACGCTCTCCTCGCATCGACAAACCTCAGACTCGAGTCACCACCACAAACAGAGAAAACCGTGATCACTTTGAATACACTGGTGGTGACGATGAAGAAATTCCTGAGCCCCAACAACAACCTACTTCTTCTACATCAACAAAGAAACCAACATCATCATCAAAGCCAAAGAAGAAGAAAAAGACCAATGTTGTGTCATGACTAGATGAAGATGACACTGAAGAGTATGACTGGTTTTCTAAACTCGTTGATGCTACCCCTCAGCTACCGGAAGGTCAAGAAATGGTAGATGGTTGCACAATGGAGCATGTGAAGCTTATACAAGAAAAGTTCAAAGTGAAGAAGATGACTAAAGCAGAGTTGAGGCGAATCAAGAACGATGCCTTTCAACTACTTAAGGACAGCTCAGACAGTGCCATTGAAGTCGAATATCATCTCGACAACATAGCACGAGCCATGTCTAACAACATTGATTGGCTCAACTCGAATCAAACATTGACTTCACCGCACAAGATAAAGCTCCATACTACATCGACCGACCAAACCACTACCTACCATTGGCCGACCGGATCAACCCAAGATTCCCTACCGCTATTTCTTCAACAACGACTTGAATTTCTTCTACACGGTAGCGATGTTACCAAGAAATACGCTACATCACTCACCTTCCCTTTCCTACAAAGAATATACTCAAACAGCATAGCCATCGAGGAAGAAGCCACACACATGTTTGTTGACAAAGTGGAAAAGTATGACCTCGATGCACTGTATGGGATTCATCATTGGCCAGAACGAAGAAGAATCTACTACAGAAGCTGCCAGGTTCTAAAGTCGAAAAAGGAAGTGTTCAGTGACAAACGGATCGTTGCAATTATGCATGTTACCCTGTCGTCGAAGTGGGACTACACATTCCTAAAGAAAATAGTGGTCAAACGACAAGACGAAGAGGAATATGACTTTACAGAAGCAGATTTCCCGAGATTGTCGCTCAATGACATTGAAGACATGTATCTTGCCAAGGTACAAGGACGAATGCGACAATTCTCTACAAATATCCAACGCGAGTACATCAAGTCATTGCTAATATTCATCGAAGCATCGTTAATCAAGGAACGTGTAGAAGATATTCAACTTGCCGTGGAATCATACCAGAAACGTGTTAATCTCACAAAACCACAGCTAGACCTTCCCGACATAAACCAACTTGCTCAATACACCCTTATCAAGAAACCATTTGGGGTAGTTTACCGTAGTGAACTACACCACAATTGCTTCATGGCGTGCAAAGAGCTTCATAAGTTTGGGGATCACACATTAAAGAAGGTTCGGATGGGTTAGCTTATCGGTTAAAGGAGATCCATGAAGGCATAGGGTCACCAAAGAGATGGAATTCGAGAGGATAGGAGGATGTGAAGAAGATCATCACCGGATTGATGAAAGGTTGTTCAGACGGGATCGATAAGAACGTTGGAGAGTTTCGTAGGTGGTCATCCAAGCATATCTCTCACAGGCTACCAACGTCCAGAACGCATTCCCGGTGTTATTGACGGACTTCCCGGTACCCCCGATTCTCCTTGATTTGTTTCTCTTATCATTATTTGGATGTGTGATTTATATCTGACAATGGCTTGTGCACACATAATGTTGTACAACCCGTACTTGTAATGAAAGGACCCCGTGGTACGATCGCTGCCACAATCCTATAAAAGGAGCGAAAGCTTCTTACTTTTGAGTAAAACTAATCAAAACTTTCAATTTTCAAAGTTTTGCTCAAAAGAACAAGTACTTCCCCATATGATTTTTCAAACCTCAAAAGTTAATATCACTTGTTGAGGGGGAGTATTTGACTTAAAACTTTGTTCACAAAATTGTTCTTCGTGGTAATCTTCCCACAAAACTCGAAATGGACATATTCGATATCAAAATTTCATCAAAATAACATTTATATGCCATTTTGAGGGGAGAAAATTATGTGATAAGAAATATGTTGTGAATTGCTATTGAATCGTCGTGCTAAAGACTTAACCAATGAATTGACGAGATCTTAAATGTTAGTAACTCGAAAAGACTTGTCCGGACGGGTAATAATTTCAAGCTAGTTCGCTAGTGATGTAAACGTGTCTCGCAAAGGACTTGTCCTAGTAGAATGTACCATTCGAGAAACTCTTGGTAGACATGAACTTTGACGGGTTTGACAACCTTCGAGGTTTGTCCACACCTTCAAGGTAGTTATTAGAGCTAGTTGTCACTAAAAGTCGACAATGTAAGTCTTTAACTATGCATGTAACCGTGTCTCATGGGAATTGTCTATCTTGAGTTGATCAATTCAAAAGCGCGCGCTTTTCTCTCACCGTGCGATTTTATCAAAATACTTAAGCACGTGTGGAGGGGAGTATTTTGCAAAATATAAAACTCTTTCAAGTGGTACAAAATGTTTTTAATCATAACCACTTTGAGAGATTTTCATGAAAATGGTTTTATGGCAACATAGGTTAGTCATGGAGTTATAAGGTGACTAAGGTTAGGAATAACCGTCTTATGATCCGCCAGAGCCGGAGGGATCAACCCAAGGACACCAGCAATAGTTAGAACTTAGAAGTCCTTAGGTATGATTATAAAAAGGAGAAAATGAGAATCAGAGAAAGAAGGAGTTGAAGAATTAAAAGAAAAGTAAAGAAAAGGGTGAAAAGAAATAGCCCTCCAGATTATTCAACTTAGGGCGTATACCGGGTTCAATTCATATGCTACCGGTTGTCACTTGATGACACCGTATTGAAGATCAAAGTCGTCATGGACCCAAAGGACGCATGCACTAAACCTTCTTAGCCACTCAAGTTTCTCTCAATGTAAGCTTGTTTCATTCTCACAGGAACCCTACGTAAACTATCGGCTTTCTTAGAGATTGCCGGTATTGAAGAAGGAGACCTCTCCCTAGTCTCCGTCAGAAAACCAAAGCGCACTATTGAGTCTAGAGCCACGAGATTCATCAAAAGATCTCTTAGGTACACTTGACATTTCATCACTTGTCGCTCAACATTAAGGACGCAAGTGATACATTATCGAGTCCTACATGATCTTAGCAACTGTCGAGAACATTTATGAGAGGTTCACACATGTGATCCTCGTGATTGAATGGAAACTCCCGCCGTGGTCAACATCAAACAACCCCGACAAGCAGTCACTTGTAACTCCTTGTGGGTTACGCTTAGTGTGTCTCAAACGGTCTACAATCGTGGGTGATGCTTCGTGTACCTCAACGACTCACCGAATCAGAGGTGTACTTCTGACATCGCGTTATCTCACTTGTGGGACTCCAGCTCAGAATGCCTTTGTGAGAATTAGAGACGTGTTTTCACACTATGTGTTAACACACTCAAGTTCAAACTTGTAAGTTACCGGATTATTTCTAACCCATGTTTTATGTTTTCTTCTTATGGATGCTCATGGAGGAAAAGATCGTGCGATTCTTCACATGCTCATACCAACAACAACACTAATTGAAGTTCTCTCAAAAGGCAACAACAAAGTCGTAATGATTCTTCATCAAAGTCAAAGAATCTACAAAGTTTAAAGACTAAGAGAACTACATCAAGATCGAAATTCAACGTTAAAAAGGTGTTAGTGTAACATATTGGATTTCACAAACACACTAAACCATACAATCAAATAGGCGTATTATGAGTTCTAGAGAGAAAGTTAGAGGTTTAGGGAACTTTAGTGAGAGAAATAAAATCTTATTATGAGCTCCAACTCTACCTTGGGAGGTAGAGTATTTATAGTCATTACATAAATCGCCACCTATCGGTGTGGATCGGGCATATAGTGGGTAAAGACCGTTGTCCTCACGGTGTTACATAAACTATATACTACTTAACTTATGATAATCTACGACTATCACGAGCTTTCTAACGATTACATATACTTGAGGTGACCGACTCTTTAATACATGGATTTACTAAATCCTAACAATCTCCCTATGGAGGTCACCTCAAACACACATTAAACATATATTGAATACAAACAGATATTACATTAAAAATTGTTCTTGCATTCTTGATGTTGTACTTTGTTCTGAAGCTCGTAGTAATTGATTCTTCTCATTGCATGTTTGGTTAATCCAAGTGGAGGTCTTAATCTGATCCCCGTGATGATGAGTTTTGAGCAAGCTTTGAGATCATCAACAATAATACATCTCTAATTCTTCCATTGTGGTGTTGTGACATATGGACCGACATGCTCACATTCTGGATCATGATATATTCTCATCGAGTAGCGGAAGCTTTCGTTGATTCATGATATTGGCAACAGCGTAGGTAAGCATGGAGTGAAAATATCGAGTCATTGATGCACTAATCATGATTTCTTTTGAGATGAATGTGTTGAGTGAGCATGCGGCTATGGATTGACCGCTTCATTACGATCAACCGCAAACGTAGGGCGTACCTACATACAACAGCTTAGCAATAAATCGCACGAAAGTGTCTTTGATCACTTCGTTGAATTAAGGTACACGCCCACGGTTCCCCGCTGATCAAGACAAGTATCGCATGTGATCAAGTATAATTCAAAGAATTTCCTTGACAGGTTTCAGCAAATGCTCTAGCTGTTCTCAAACCGAACATCTCAAAGAAGACAACACGGAGTGAGTGAACCAACGAATAGAGATTCACTGATTGATGAAAAGAGATTTGAAAAACAATCGTGTATTGCTCAATAGAAATTGATTTTGCAATACAACGAAGGTTTTAATGAAAATCAATTATCAATCACAAAACACTTTTTGATTTGAAATATTCGTACACGGTCGATGTGCTAAAGAAAAGAGTGTTTAAGCACAATGACCGGTTTTTCAAAGGTATCCGTCAATCCATAACTTGAACCAGGATTGATTCAAAAGATTTAATCGCCCCATTGTTTACATTCGCTTGTCACATGGTTGATCTATTGAATAGATCTCACATGCCACCCACCGTGAGCTTGTTTGATGTTGGCTCTAGAAGGCTTTCCATCTTCATTGTGAATATGTTTGCATATCACTCGGATGTTCGGCAATACCACAAGGATAATGCGTGGGACTCAAGATATAATCTCTCTTTCCACATTGAGTGAAAAGAGAGTCTTCATTGAAAGTGTCCTAATGAGATTTATTGACGATCTCGTGGCTCTAGACTCAATTTGTGCATATTTGGATCCTATATGGAGACTAGAGAGGGTCTCCTTCTTCAATACCGACAATCTCTAAGAGAAAGTCGATAGATAATATCGGTTCCTATGAGAATGAAACAAGTCCTTTCAAGAGGAACTTGAGTGGTTTGGGAAGTTGAAGTGCAAGTGCGTCCATCGGGTCCATGACGCCTTGTCTTCAATACCAATGTTACCTTGGTAACCATCAAGAGCATATGAATTGAACTCGTATATCGCCCTAAGGTTGAATAATTGAGGGCTATTTGTTTTCACCCTTTTCATTCAATTCTTTTCATTCTTCAACCCTTCATGCTTATCGAGACTTCATAACTAGAACCTTGTTGGGTTTATTCCAAGACTAATTCAGTCTCAGTCCGCACTCTTCTCATATCTCATTTTTTTCTCCTTTTTTCAATATACCTAAGGACTCTACACTATCTAGTGGATTGTCCCTGGGTAGATCCCTCCGGTTCTGGCAGATCGTGGGAACAAATACCTAACCATATCCTCCTTATATCACCATACATAAAGTAAAGTTGGTCGGTCTATTTGGTATTGTTCATCTGCCATTAGAACCAATTGAAAACTATTTGAAAATCAATCCAGATACTTATGATATATTATCAAAGTATTTTGTACCGTAATTGTTTTGATATTTTAGAACAAGAGCTCCCCTCAACATGTGCATCAAGTGTTTGAAATCGTTTTGCACATGGAGGCAAGAGAAAGAATTAACTTCTTTGATTACTATTTTCTAAAGATATCAACATCACTTCCCGATCAAAACAAGTAGATAAAGCATATAAGGGAAGGATGAGGTTTTCATAACTTGCTCCCCTCAATATGTGCCTTGAGGTTTTAAAGAGTTTTGCACATACAGAGAGGAACCCCGCACATTGATAAAAATTGATCACGTTTCGATCTTTGTGGTTTAAGATAGATGCTACCCTCAACATGTGCATGGAAAATTTGAAATCGTTTGGCACACATGTGGGAAGGAGAGCTTGTACATCCTTATAAAACCATTTACCGAATTATTAGTTTAAATTCAATTTAAATCACAAATTCTCCCCCGATCACAATTATCAAATCATTTGAGATTTGTGATCTCTGTAGATTTAAATTGATTTTGAAAGCTTTTTTTTAAGGAGAATTGTGACTTGATTATGAAAGCGTTTTAACTGATAAGGATCGGATTTTAAGACTTTAACCTCCATTGAATAAACATGCATGATTATCTTGTGAAAACAATTGAATAACAAATAACCCTTTAATTTAATTGAAATCATTCTCCCCCTCAATCAATGACCTAAGTTGTTGATTGAGAGATAGATAGTTTGACACACTTTAAGTCCAAATGATTTCCAAAAATAGAGTCCGAGTTATTTTTCAAAGCAATTAGTTTTTATAAGATAGTAAGGATTTTGTTTAAAGAATCAGAGCATGAGATTTGAAAACCAAGATAAAGCATGGCTCTGTTCTTTCTTTCTATAACGAGTTACCGCTCGAAATGACAATAAACCATTGTTTCTCTTTCTCCCAAAAATATTTTTGATTTTTGATTTTTTTTTTTTTTTTTTATAAAATTCAACAACATCTAAAGTCCCGTGTCGGTCTTTGAATGACAACAACAAGACCGTAGATATTATCGAATCGAGAGAAACATGACAAAATAACAATATATTTTGAAGATTTTTCAAATTTTCAAATTTTATGGATTTTAAAGTTTTATATTTTTCTATTTGATTTTTAAGGTTTTATAATTTTGTATTTTGTTTTGAAAAAAATATTTACGAGGGATAGATGAAGGAAACCTTTATCGCTCTTCTTCCTCTTGAAGACGTTTGAGTGTTTCGGTTGTAGGCTCTTAAGACCCAGTCGTGGAAGAATAAACTCAAAACGTTCTCTAGGAAGAGCTTTGGTGAAGATGTCGCTAACCGGTATTCGGGTCCTCACAAAGTAAAGTTCCACCACACCGCTTTCAACTTGCTCTCGATGAAATGATGTCGAATGTCGATGTGCTTTGCTCTTGAGTGTTGTACGTTGTTGCATGAGAGAGCAATAGCACTTTTATTATCACAATCGAGAGGATTTTATTGAATTCAAAGCCATAGTCGATAATGGGATCTCATCCATAGGATTTGAGCACAACAAGATGACATGGCTATGTATTCCGCCTGTGAGAGGAAATAGAAGTACTCATTTGCTTCTTTGAAGACCACTCACAAGCTTATCACCCAAAACCGAGCACCTCGGGCGTATTTCGACGAGTATCTTGACATCCTGCATGATCAACATATGCATAGGTCTGTTAGTGACATACACGGTGTCCTTGGTACCAAAGTCCCATATTGATGGTTCCTTGGAGATACCGAAAGACCCGCTTAACCGCTTCAAGGTGCTTTTTAGTAGGCTTAGCACGGTATCTAGCACACATGTAAGCAACGAAAAGATGTCGGTCTACTAGTTGTGAGGTACATCGGGATCCAATCATACTACGATATTTCGCTTGGTCTACCATGATCCCCGAGTGGTCCTCATCTAGTTTAGTACGCTCAATCATGGGAGTGTCAACAGGTCACTAGAATCGAATCCAAATTTCTTTAAAATCTCATTTGCATATTTAGATTGATTTATAAAATGCCTCCGGACTTTGTGAAATTTGTAATCCCAAGAAAATGACATTTGTCCCATCATTGACATTTGAAATTTAGAACCCATTTCTTTTGAAAATGGTCACACTCATTAGGGTCGATCGAGGCAAAGATGATATCATCAACATAAATTTGAACATGAATTAAATGTTTGCTCGACTTCCGGTGAACAATGTTGGATCAACTACACCTTCTTGAATCGGTAGATAGAAGAAACTTTGATAGCGTATCATACCATGCCTTGGAGCTTGCTTTAAACCGTAAAGAGCCTTCTTCAAACGATAGACGTGAGTAGGATGCTCGATTCACAAAGCCTTCACTTTACGACGAGACGACTTCTTTAAGATCTCCATTCTAAATGCCGTCTTTACATCCATCGATAGACTACCATGTTCTTACTAGCAACATTAGCCAAGAAGATTTCGATTGCCTCGATACGAGCAAACAGAGCAAATGATTCTTCAAAGTCAATACCTCCTCTTGACCGTATCCTTTAGCAACCAATCGAGCCTTGTTCTTTAAGACATCACCATGCTCATCAAGTTTCACCTTGAAGATCCATTTAGAGCAATGATCATAGCACAATCTGGAGCGTGTACTAATTCCCATACATCAAGTCGATCAAACTCATGAATTTCTTCTTGCATGGCATTGAACCAAATTGTCTTCATTCATGGCGGTTTTAACATCTTTTGGTTCGATCTTAGAGAGTACGGAGTGAAGAAGCACCATAAGGCATCGGTTGCAAGTTGTTTCCGTGTTGATCTTGGACGAGAGGATTTCCAATGATGTTGTCTAATGGATGATCGTGAGTCCATTTTCTAAGGTGTTCATGTGGCGCTTGTTGAGGGACCGAGGTAGCAGAGTCGATGTCTCCCAAGAAGATGGTTCGATGATGATTCAGAGCAAATATGTTTTCAAATGGAGCATCTTCGTGGAGTAGCAAAGGGATTAACTTCATCATTGATGCGTAAATAGTTCCATGATGTACATTCAAGATTGATGATTTGTTGATGAGATCGAGTTATCGCAGCAGTGCTTCTTGACTTAATGATATTGAGACCAAGGATTGACTTCATTCTCGTGGATATGTGCAGCCTCTGTTGTGGAATTGACAGTTCATTAGCACTTGGCTCATAGTGTTCATCAAACATCGGATCAAACAATTTCTTCAAATCATCTTGATTGAGGTACATATGGAGTAGCCGAGAGGAATTTTGTACAAGGGATGAACCAATGGACTGTTTTGAAGTGCGGGTCCGAATCGGGTTGTCCAGAGCCATTTGACCGTCACTCATCGAACGTAACGTGAATTGTTTCCATGATATTTCGGGTTCTCTTGTTGTAGATTCGGTAACCTTCTTGTTTGGTGCATACCCAACAAAAACCCAATATCCGCTTTTGCTCTTAATTTACCTAAATCTTGACCGTCATTTGTTGGATATCACAAAGCACCAAACACACGAAGGTAGGAGAGATCGATTTTCGTTTATGAACATGTTCATATGGAGTTTTTCCATGAGAGGTGTGTATAAGGAACGATTTTGGGTGTAGCATGCGGTGGCAATGGCTTCACCCATAGAAACATTGGAACCTTTGAATAAATAAGCATTGTTCTTGCGGCTTCTACAATAGTTCGATTTCGTCTTTCAACTACATCGCATTGAGGAGTTTGTGGAACACTTCTTTGATGACCGATTCCAACACTTTCATAAAGCGAATTAAGTCTTTGTTGACAAACTCGTGCCATTGTGCATTCGAACAATTCGAACTGTGTTGTTGAGTCGAACTCAAGTTGTTTGATTAGTTTGATGATGACATCGTAGTTTCATCCTTTGTCCTCAAAAACTTTACCCAAGTAAATCGAGTAGTCATCAACAACTACTAGAATGTATTTCTTCCCATTTATCGTTTGCACTCTCATTGGTCCGCACGGATCCATATGAAGGGTATGAAGAACCTCCATTCTGTAATTTGTGGGTTTTGGTTTGTGGGCATATTTCGTGCTTTTACCCAATTGGCAAGTGAACAAAGATGATCTTTTCATATTTTAACTGGGTAAGCCTCGACAAGATCCTTTCTCGAAAGATTGTTTATGGTGCCAAAGTTCAAGTGATTGAGACGACGATGCCATAACCAAGATTTTGTTTTAGAAGCCTTTGATAGCAAGCATATTGGAGAGGACTTCATCATGTCATCGATAGAGATGGTGTATAGGTTAGAACCTCGAGTACCTCTAAATAATTCTACATCATCAAGTTCTCTAACGAAGCAAGTATGTTTTCTAAAAGCCACTTCTAGATCGGAATCACAGAATTGACCAACAGAGAACAGATTGTGACCAAGACCTTCCACATAATATACCCTGGAAATCACACTTTTACCAACCACATAATCTCCATAACCCATAATAGCTCCAAAATGGTCGGTTCGAATCTAACTGTCCCAATGAATTTACTCACGAAGTTCATGAGCATGACCGGTCTCCAAATATATGCTTGGAACAACTGAGTCCAGTACCACGTAACGATTTGAACGATCCGCAGTTGAACACGCATAAGAATGGATAAGCGGATAATTGGGATCCCCATGCAAGAATGGGTTCCATTTGGTTAGTAATGATGATTGGCACACCCACATCGTAGAAAAATAGAAGCAATGGAATCATTATGAATAGATGCAACTAGTGTCCAGATTTTCCCTATTCAAAGTATGTTCACTTCTTAAGGAATAGTTCTACCAAGAGGCATCCATTTTCTAGTGGGCATTGTCTTCGATTAACCTTATGGCCAACATGTATCCATTGATAACCTATCTTACTAAATGTTCTTCCGTGGGTTTCCATTGTTTTCTAACTTTCTTTCGCCTTTGCCTTTTAGCCTTCTTAGAATAATTTTTGCATTAAAAAATTAATCGGGGATTTGACCGCATTAGACAAAGCATTCACACCACATTCATGATTAGTAATGTAATTCAGCGGACATCATTACAAGGTTTGCAAATAGTATCGAATTGAATTAATTACAAGACGCCTATGGCTAATACTAGAATCAACACGATTCATTTTATTAACTCAAACTTAAAGTTCCTAGGTTGGTCTTCTACTTTCTTCCAATGTACACTCTTAGCTTGCGAGGTCCTATCATTCCTTGTATTGTCTTGAGACTTTGACACGCTTGCTTTAATGTCATGATTACTCTGTAGAGGAATGGGAACATTAGTTGGTTTTGCTACTCTTTGCATCTCTGTTTAGATGTGCTAGGATCCGAACTACATGCGAGCACATTAAGGTTCACTTTCTTAACACAAGAAGTGCTGGGATTTGTACTCCTAGAAGGCACACTAGAGTTCGCTTTCTTAGCACTAACAGATCTGGAATCTGAACTACTTGAAGGCACACTAAGGTTCACATTCATAACATTGGGCATCGAATGGATTTCATACTTGGCACTAGGCATAGAACACGGAATCAAAGGATTAACTCTCTCACCTAAGGACTTAAGGCATATTGTGATTAAGCATTCTAGAAGTTCTTGAGATCGTTTGGCATATAATCATGCATGCCCAATTGCATTATCAAGTGGTTTCTCTAACTTATCCTCTTCAACAATCTCACGGAGATATTCTAGACAGTCCTTAAGAGATGAGAAATATGTTTGAATTGCAAGTTTATTATTCCTAAGATGAGGGGAACATATTTCACAGACAAAGCATATTTATTACAAGAGTGAACCTTTGATACACCATTCTCCTCATTGGTCATTGGCATTTTCCCTTTTACCTAGCTCTTCAGATTCTCAATTTCCTTTTGCAATGAAGCTATTTGTTCGTTATTTTTGTTATGAGTGACCTTTATTGATTCAAATAACTCATTGAAATGACGTTTAACCTTTTCATTTTCTTCTAGAAAACTTTCGTTTTCCTTTTGTAATGCATTTACTAAGTTTTGAAGATGAAAGCGTTTGAGAATTCCGAGAATCTAAAGGAGGAGGCATTTGGGAGCAGTCACATTTTCTTTTGACCCTTTAATTGAGAGATTTGGGCTTTCAACTTTTTGATCGTGTTACAATGAGCTTGAATCATTCATCACGTTTGTTAATTTGAAAAGCGCATCAAACTCGGAGCATCCGAGGATGTCTTGATATTTGAAGTTTTGACATTTTCTTTAAGATGTTGATATTTTAGTTGTAAATTAAAATGCTCAACCTCTTGTTTAGAAAATGTTTAACCAAATTGTCATGATCATCCAGTTCAATTTTCTCATTTAGTTTAGAATTAGTATTTTCAAGCTCAATGACACGATCATGGGAGACTTTCAAGGCAACAGATAATTCATGAAATTGAGAAGCATTAATGGAACAATTTGTAGTAGTGAAAAACACATCTTGAGCAACACATTCAGTAATAAGAGTCTCATTCAATGTATGCAAGTTCTTCCTCTCAATCTCATTATATTTTAGTGCTCGCTCATAGTCACTAACCTCAACTATCATTGCATCAAATTCCTTTTCCATTTCTTTAATGTCTAAATTCATTCCCTTTTAAGACTTTCAAAATGATCTTTTAGTTGTTTAAAGAAAGGCATGACTTCAGTTAAATAACATTCTTTCGTTTGCTCAAAACCCTTTCCCTTGAGTTATACTAGTGGGTGTGATCATTTTCTTACAAGTTTTCTCAAAATCAACAAATAGTTGAAAAATAACATATTGATGATTAAGGTCTTGCTTTTAGTGGCAATAGTCCTAGGAACTAAATGCATTGGTGTATTGGGAGGATACACGCTCTTGAAGGCATTTTCCTAAAGGGGTTTGTTACAACAAGATTCTCTCGCTTTTGCTTATCTAAATCCTTTTCGAACACTTGTTCGGGTGTTAACAACGTCTGAGGCTTAAACATGTTCAAGGAAATCCAATTCTCCTTCTTGTAATCATGGGGTGTAATATTTATTTTCTTCTCTTTACATTTAGGATCATCTAGTTTCTTATTCATCTTTTCCTAGTGACTTCATCGATTTCTTATCTTCCTCGATTGCACTCAACGCAACTAGGTTTCATCTAGGCTTAAGGATTTCATTGCCATCATAAAGAACCTTATGAGCATTTCTAGCCTTTTAATGACCTCTGGATTTGGTTCCTCAACAAGGGAATGCTATGCTTATCGCTTAAGACTCTATGCTTAGTGATTAAGTGAGCGATCGAATGGTATTTCCTTGTACGTACAACTTATTTTCAAGCTTGTTTTCAAGGTTTTAGATTAGAAAAATCATTCAAAAGTTTTGATTCCTTAGCACCGAATTCTTGCTTAAGCATTTTAACATTTTCTTGAAGTTCTTGTTTTTGCTTAGCGCTTTAGAAAGCTTTTCTTGTAAAGAGTTTAACTCTTGTTTTAATACTTCTTCTCTAAACCTACTTTTCTAATAGTTATACGCATTTGGTCATCCATTTCCCGCTCACGGGTGGTCAACTCAAATTTTGCACGTTGTTCATAAATAGCAACACGTTCATTATAGGCATTCGATTCGAGATAGCGAGAATCATCGAGGGCACATGCGGTGAATTCATCAAAACATAATCATTGTTGATCGCAGAAGATGCATCACTTGGTACAATCTCACTTTCACTTTGTTTCACATATTGATCATATGGGACAACATTGATATTACCCATATTTTTAATATCGACTCAATAATTCAGATTGATTGTACCGTTATGTATCTTTGCTCATCAACTTCATCGTATAATTTTAATACCTCGAAATGATTTTGTCTTTGGATGGACCACTTGTGATGATGAAGAAACTTTAGGAGAGACCATTGGAGAAATGCTAGCCATGAAAATGGTTTGTGCGATGGGTTCTTCATCAATATCAGTCGTATGCATCACAATCGACTACTTGAAAGGCATTCGATGATTATGGCCTATCTCACGAATTGATTGCTCATCACATACGCATCATATGTCTTAGCATTTCCTTGACCAAAACAACAACTCCTCTTCATCCAAAGTTGCACCATTATCACGAGCTTGCACAAGCAACATCTTATCTCGAAATACTACGCATTCTGAGGCGTTTTGGCGATGTGTAGTTCCTTGCAATGTGTCCTCACCTCCACAGTTGTAACATTTGATTGGTTTTGCTTAACCACGGTTTCCATTCCTTCCCTATTCGATTTGCGGCATAACCTCTACCACTCCACCTCTTCCTTGTTTGTCTTGCCTTTCTTGAACCGTTGCACCATAACCTTCCATCTCGACGGTGGCTTGATTGTGTGGATTGGATGCGGTTACGAGATTGTTGTTGGTGTGTGGAAGAGAGTTCATGTTTTGACTAATCGGAGAGCGGTTGATTAATGAAGTTTTCCACGTGTGCATCGGCATCGACTTGTTTGAACATAGGATCGGGAATGAGTTTGTGATTACCATTACCCATGGGTATAACTTGAGATGCTTTGGTGGTAATTCCAATGTTTGAGTAGAAGGCGGTTGAATCATTAGATGAACTTGTTTCTCCCGATTGGTTTGAAGCTGTTCCGAATCCTTTTTCAAACATAGCATGTCTCTCATTCCAAGAAGGAAGGCATCTGATTGCTCATAGTTTGTATTCTTCAATCCTTTAGTGAGCTTCACGAGTGACAAACTTGTGCCATTCGAGATTCATGTTGTTCACAAATTTTGAGTTCGGTGAATGTTAGGCATAGTCATTTGATGTTCCTCATGTCATTCACAAGCTTATGGAATCTCACATAGTACTCATAGACACTCTCATCGAGGTTTCATCTTGAAATGCTCAAATTCATCATATAGTTGTGATTCTCTATCTTCCATAGTCAATTCGAACCCGAGAGAAGCATCTTGACATTATCCCATCTGACCTTTGCTTGATGTTGTGATTGATAAGCTTGTAGATGTCTTTTGGAAGACCTTGCGGTATAATGTTAGAAGCCACGATATCGCATCGAATCTCTTCTTCTCCTTATCATCGAGCTCATCATACATCTTTGGTGCATCCATTCCAGTAAATCAATGTTCCATCTTCATACGTATCAATTATGTCTCTAGTAGTCTCAACCCGATATGGTCCTTCATCAATGGATTTGAGAATGTTAACCCCATTTTCCTTTCCAAGACAAGACAATCGATTCGTTGAGCCCAAGAGTCGTAGTCGATTACATCAAGCATGGGTGGACGAGTATCCGAACCGGTTGCTTGAACATCCTCGACCACGATGGAGATGATTGTAGGAGCGTTGGTAGACATGTTGTGATTAAGCGGTTTTATAACTCTATGATTAAATCGGAAATAGATTCTTTCACGAGTTTTACTAAATCAAAGAAAACCGTATTAGAGACGAGTCAACCAAGTCGCTAAGCACCAAGTCGCTATAATACCAAGTTGCTAAGACACGGTCAAGTCGCTAAATAACAACTCGCTAAGCACCAAGTCGCTAGCAAAATTTTGTGACAAGTCGCTAAGCACCAAGTCGCTAAGTTGTCAAGTCACTAAAGAGAAACTCGCTAAGCACCAAATCGCTAACACCAAGTCGCTAACAAACTTAAGTACAAGTCGCTAACTTTTACCAAGTCGCTGGCCGTAGTGGAGAATCTACTAAGTGTCTTGTTTGTCGACTTGTCTCAATGAACAAGTCGCTAGCTCAACTCGCTAAGACCTTCGCACTACAACTCGCTACGAAATTACAAAGCAAGTCGCTATGAAGACAACTTATCTATGGCTCAAGTCGCTAGCTAGAAAACACAAAACACCACTTTTCAATCCAAAACAACCAAACCACCATGATTCAAGGTTACCAAATCAAAACCCAAGCACATACAATGATTCTAAACACAAAACTACACCCAAGATTCAAACTTTAACACTAGAAATGATCCAATGATGCAAAACCACTAAACTTTTTCAAACTCTAAAACCACCTAAAAGTCACTAGAAATCCAAAGATATGTAAGAGATGATCAAACCATGGCTCTTGATACCATTTGTAACATATTGATTTCACAAACATACTAAACCATACAATCAAATAGGCGTAGAGATGAGTTCTAGAGAGAGAAAGTTAGAGGTTTAGGGAACTTTAGTGAGACAAAGAAAAATCTTATTATGAGCTCTAACTCTACCTTGGGAGGTAGAGAGTATTTATAGTCATTACATAAATCGCCACCTATCGGGTGTGGATCGGGCATCTGTGGGTAAGACCGTCCAGTCCTCCACGGTGTTACATAAACTATATACTACTTAACTTATGATAATCTCGACTACGAGCTTTCTAACGATTACATATACTTGAGGTGACCGACTCTTTAATACATGGATTTACTAAATCCTAACGAGATTAGCATGTTGGAGAAAGGCGTGGAGACCGATTCTTCAAGCAACAAAGCGGACACGATCTCGAGATAAACACAACATACTATCACTACCACCACCAAGGACAAAGATCTAAGAACAAAGATAATGAATACGTCAAAGACGCGGAAAACTTCAAAGTAAACAAGATCCCTACCTTTGGGAGATTGTTGGAATCAAGACACTTCTTCTCACAAGAAAGAAGAATGTCAAAAGATGTCAAAGCTACTATTACATCAGCACCTACAACATTTTTCACTCTAATCATTAGTTACCAACACTTAGGGGGATATTGTTGGAATCACTCCTAAATTATATTTCAAGTGTTTGTAATCAATATGTAATAGTGTGCTTAATTAGGCTTTTATGTTTGCAATTAAGGCAAGGCTTATGTAGAAAGCCCATGAGCCTTGACCCAAGCCCAATAAGGAAAGGAAGGGAACTTGCATGTTGCCCTAGTTCCTTCCCTATAAATAATGTTGTAAACTCCCATTTAGGAGTTGGTTGCTCATTTTACATAAAACCTTACACCTAAAGGTTTGTATTCGTGTGTGTGTTTTGTGTGACTTGTTCAACCGATCACTTCTCTATCTCATTTCTTCATATTGATGCTTGTGTTACAAACATGGTGACCTAACACCGTGGTTCTTGCAACTATATTCATCGAAAGTGAACAAAGACATTTTCGTATGTTTTAGTGCTAACTGTTGTTTGCAAGAACATTGGACGGTTGGAGCTGATCGTTATTGAGAAGTCAATTCACAACCGCATGCTCACAGCTTACACCAATATAATTGAAGAAAATCATGACATTCAAAGTCATATAAAGATGCTTTCGCTACTCTGATGAAAAGATGTCATGATCCAGAAAGTGTGAGCATGTCGGTCCAAAAGTCACAACATCACATGAAGGCAACACAACAAAGGGTGATCCAGAGATTTACTGTGGCTGATGATCTCAAAGTAAGCTTGAAGATCATCAAGATGTGGATCAGATCAAAGACCTCCACTTAAAGTACAAAGTAATCGGACTTTGAAGAATCACTACTAAAGCACAAAGATGCAGATGTTGAAGAATTAAAGTCTACGAGCTCAAGACTGAAGATTAAATAGAATGCAAAGATTCAAAATGTAAAACAATGGGTGACCTCCCTTAGGGGGAGATTGTTAGGAATTAGAAATTCCATGTTGAAGAGTTGGCCACCTCAATTCTAGTCTAGCATATGTTAGCTCGTAGACATTACGTTATTTACTAGTTATTTAGTTAGTCATTTAGTTTAGTGCAACACCGTGGAGGACGGACGGTCTTTACCCTTGTATGCACGATCACGGTCCAGAAGGAGGACGTTTAGTATGTAAGTATAAATACCTCTACCTCCCAGGTAGAGGTTGGACCTTTCACTCAATCTAACCTTTCTTTCTTTTGTTTACTTTCTCTCTCTAGAAAGGATCCCATCTTCTACTTTCTCTCTCTAAACTCTTGTATAATTTGACTCTATATGTGATTGATAGTGTGTTTATGAAAACCAATATCTAACAGCTCATATTCCACAGGAGGCGATTTATGTTTTAGAAGTGAGAAGTGAGTTGTGTAGTGTGAGAGTTTGTGTGTTCAACAAAAGGTCTTAGGTGTTTATATAGAGGAAGATGGTAAGAAAAAGAGAAGATGGAGTTTTTGAGCGTGCATATTATGGCAACCAAGGGATGGCTCGTCTTGTGTTGTCCTTGTCAAGTGAGAGAGATGGTTCAAAGGGCATGTTGTGAATTCAACATCATCTAGAGGCACGCTTGGTGAGGTCAAACTAGGATTCTTAGGTCTTAGGTTAGACGCATGATATGATAGATCAATTTTCATGTTTGTTTTTGCATGCTTTGTTGAGTGGTCACAGAAACAAAGAAAGGAAACAAATTTTCTATTTTCTTGTACTAACATAATAATAGGGTGGCTTGTTTAGGCTTGTAGGTAGTTAGGGTGGTTTAGGTTAGTCTTGTTTTCTTCTTTACAAACACACACATGTGATAAAATGGCTAAGGGTGATGTTGGTTTATGCTTGTGTTTGTCTCGTGATGTACACAGAAAACAAAGAAATCATATGTCAACTTTTGTATTATTAAATATAGGATGCACTAGTTTGTTTCCACGCATGAAACTTAGACCAAGGTTGACATTTTAATTTGTGTTGTCACTCACCAAGTTGTGCTTTTGCTCTTTTGCTTTGTGTGGTACGGGGTCACAGAATTTGTAGGACACAAGTTTCAATTTTTTTTATACTTGTCAGTCTTCTGAGTCACAAGGTTAAAATAGAGTGTGTTCTTGAGGCGTTAGTGATCACAAAAACATGGTAATATTACCACAAAAGACTTGCAACCAATTTTGTTATCTCGAATATTTGAGGAACGCTGGGTTGAGCAGGAAGAAACAAATGGGCTAGGCCTAATGGGAGATTTAAGTTGGTTGGGTTAGTTGTTCATACGCGAGCCCAAGAGGCATGACATAAAGATGGATCGGGTTGGGCTTAAAGGCCCGGTAGAAAATAAGAATATAAAAATTCATTATATATTTATTTTATGTAATTTTTTATTATCGAGGTCGAGGTGAAAAATATTTCGTGACGCGTTTAAAGTTCGAAACGAAAGAAAAAAAATTAGCCGCGAAAACGGGTAGGGAAATTCATGAGTTGTTACAGTACCTAGCCCTTAAAAGAAACCACGTCCTCATGGTTTAAGATGCGGGAATCGTCGAGGTCGCTATAGTGACAAGATGTGAGTATATACTATTAAAACGTGATGTGAGAAAAGGGCTAGTCATTCAAGAGAGATTTAGTGACATCAGGCGGTAGTTGAGTTCAAAACAGAAAGAACAGATTCATATGAGGTTATGAAGGATAGAGCATAAGAGTGAAATAAGAGGATGTGACTAGTGACAGAGGTGGTTTAAATACGTGTGTGAAAATAATATATATCAAGTAGTTGTATGTTACATAAAGAAATAACATAAAAGCGATTATGTTAGATATTAACTTTTCACATACACATCAAACCATAACACAAAGTAGCATATAGATGGAATTCTAGAGAGAAAGTTAGAGGTTTAGGGAACTTAGTGAGAGAAAGTGAAAGATATTATTATGAGCTCCAACTCTACCTTGGAAGGTAGAGAGTATTTATAGTCTTACATAACTCGCCACACTATGGGTGTGGATCGGGCATCTGGTGGGTAAAGACCCGTCCGTCCTCCACGGTGTTACTTAACTAAATTACTACTTAACTAAAAGAACTACGACTACGAGCTTTCTAACGATTACATATACTTGAGGTGACCGACTCTTTAACACAGGAATTTCTAATTCTAACAATCTCCCCAAGGAGGTCACCTCAATCACGTACCAAAATTACATAGAATACAAATAGATATTACATTAACACTTGATCTTGCATTCTTGATGTAGTTCTTTGCACTTAAACTCGTAGTCATTGATTCTTCACATTGCATGTTTGGTTGTTCCAAGTGGAGGTCTTTTCTTGATCCACGTGATGATAATTTTGAGCCATCATTTGAGATCATCACTATCAACAATCTACGAGACATCCATTGTGGTGTTGTGACTTTGGGACCGACATGCTCACATTCATGAAATCTTCACATCGAGTGGCGGAAGCTTTTGTTGAATCATGATATTGGCGGCGTAGCGAAGCATGGAGTGAAAATATCGAGTCATTGATGCTGCGATCATGATTTCTTTGAGTTGAATGTGTTAAGTGAGCATGCGGTGTGGATTGACCGCTTCATTACGATCGGTTTGCAAGCGTCGGGCGTACTGCATATGTGATTAGCAACAAATCGCACGAAAGTGTCTTTGATCACTTCGTTGAATTGAGTACACGGCCCACGGTTCCCGTTGATCGATACAATCTTTTGTGATCGGTAGGATTCCTAAGAATCTCCTTGACGGGGTTTCGCTTGTTGTTCTATTTGTTCTCAAACGGAACATCTCAAAGAAGACAACACGGAGTGAGTGAACCGGTAATTTTAAGTCCAGCGATTGATGAAAAGAGATTTGAAAAACAATCGTGTATTGCTCAATAGAAATTGTTTTGCAATACAACGAAGGTTTTATTGAAAATCAATTATCAATCATAAAACACCTTTGGTTTGAAAAATGAGTACACGATCGATGTGCTAATGAAAAGAGTTTTTAAGCACAAAGGCGGTTTTCAAAGGTATCCGTCAATCCATAACTGAACGAGATTGATTCAAGAGATTGAATCGCCCCATTGTTTACATTCGGTTGTCACATGGTTGATCTATATAATAGATCTCACATGCCACCTACCAGGAGCTTGTTTGATGTTGGCTCGAGGCTTTCCATCTTCATTGTGAATATGTAAACACATCACTCGGATGTTACGGCAATACCACAAGGATAATCGTGGGACTCAAGATATAATCTCTCTTTCCACATTGTGTGAAAGCAGAGTCTTCATTGAAAGTGTCCTAATGAGATTTATTGATGATCTCGTGGCTCTAGACTCAATTTGTGCATATTTGGATCCTATAACGGAGACTAGGAGAGGTCTCCTTCTTCAATATCAACCATCTCTAAGAAAGTCGATAGATAATGTCGGTTCCCGTGAGAATGAAACAAGTCCTTTTAAGAGGAACTTGAGTGGTTTGGAAAGTTGAAGTGCGATCGTCCTTTGGGTCCATGACGTCTTGTCTTCAATACCGATGTTACCATCGGTAGCATATGAAGTGAACCCGGTTTACGCCCTAAGGTTGAATTAATGGAGGGCTATTTGTTTTCACCCTTTTCTCATTCAATTCTTTTAATTCTTCAACCCCTTGATTGCTTACCGAGACTTCATAGCTAGAACCTTGTTGGGTTTATTCGATTACTAGCTCGGTCTTAGTCCGCACTCTTCCCATATCTCATTTTCTCCTTTTATCATCATACCTAAGGACTTCTACACTAACTAGTGGATTGTCCTGGTAGATCCCTCCGGTTACGGCGGATCATGGGAACCAATACCTAACCTTATCATCCTTATATCACCGTACATAAAGTAAAGTTGGTAGGTCAATTTGGTATTGTTCATCGCCATTGGATCAATTGAAAACCATTTGAAAATCAATTCGGATACTTGTGATATATTATCAAAGCTTTTGTACTGAATTGTTTTGATATTTTAAACGAGAACTCCCCTCAACATGTGCATCAAGTATTTGAAAATGTTTTGCACACGGAGGCGGGAGAAAGAATTAACTTCTTTTGATTACCATTTTCTAAAAGATATCAACATCACTTCCTCCACGGATCAAGTGGGTATAGCATTTCGGGAAGGATGAGGTTTCCATAAATTTGCTCCCCTCAATATGTGCCTCGAGGTTTGAAAAGAGTTTTGCACATACTAGAGGAACACACATGGGATAAATGATCACGTTTCAAATCAAAGGTTTTAAGATAGATGCTCCCCTCAACATGTGCATGGAAAATTTGAAATCGTTTGTCACATGTGGGAAGGACGACATGTACATTCTTATGAAACCATTTACGAATTATCGGTCTAAATCCAATTTAAATCACACATTCTCCCGATCACAATTATCAAAACATTTGAGATTTGTGATCTCGTATAAATTAAATTGATTTGAAAGTTTTAAGGAGAATTGTGACTTGATTGTGAAAGCGTTTGAGCGATAAGGATCGGATTTTAAGACTTTAAACTCCATTTATAAAACATGCATGTATATCTTTTGAAAACAATTTAATGCCAAATAACTTTTAATTTAATTGAAATCATTCTCCCCTCAATCAATAGCGTAGGTTGTTGATTGAGAGATAAGATTTTGACAAATAAGTCGATGATTATCAAAAATAGAGATTGAGTTATTTTCAAAGCATTTAGTTTTTAATGAGATAGGAGTTTATAGAATCGAGCATAGGATTTGAAAACATGGTAAAACATGGCTCTGTTCTTTCTTTAAAGCGGGTTATTGCTGAAGATGACAATAAACCATTTCTCTTTCTCCCAAAAATTTTTTTTTTTTTTTTTTTTTTTTTTTTTTTGGAATTGAACAACATCTAAAGTCCGTGTCATTCTTTGGTGACATCACAAAGACCGTAGATATTGTCGAACCAGAAAAACATGACAAATTGACAATTTTTTTTTTTTTTTTTTTTTTTTTTTTTTTTTTGAAGATTTTTGAATTTTTGATTTTGTGGATTTTGAAAGTTTTATAATTTTCTATTTTGTTTTTCGAATAGATATTTACAAGGAATAGATGAAGATAGACCTTTACTCCTCGTCTTCCTCACGAAGGCGTTTGAGGGTTTCGGTTGAAGGCTTTTCAAGCCAAGGCGGGAAGAATAAACTCAAGCGTTCTCTTGGAAGAGCTTTGGTGAAGATGTCGACTAATTGATATTTAGACCTCACAAAATATAGTTCCACCACCCTTTTCTACTTGTTCCACGATGAAATGATGTCGAATGTCGATGTGCTTTGCTCTTGAGTGTTGAGCGTTGTTGCATGAGAGCAATAGCACTTTATTATCACGATCTGGAGGATTTTGTTGAATTCATAGCCATAGTCGGATAATTGAGATCTCATCCATAAGATTTGGCGCAACAAGATGACATGGCTATGTATTCAACCTCTGTAGAGGAAATAGAAGTACTCATTTGCTTCTTTGAAGACCACTCACAAGCTTATCACCCAGCGAGCACCTCGGCGTGCTTGACGTGTATCTTGACAACTGCATGATCGGCATACGCATAGGCCGTTAGTGACATACCGGTGTCCTTGGTACCATAGTCCCATATTGATGGTTCCTTGGAGATCCGAAAGACCCGTTTAAGCGCTTCAAGGTGCTTTTAGTAGGCAGCACGGTATCTAGCACACATGCACGAGAGAACAAAATGTACGGTCTACTAGCGGTGAGATACATCGGGATCCAATCATACTCCGATATTTAGTGCGGTCAATCATGATCCACGAGAGGTCCTCATCTAGTTTGGTTCGGTCAATCATTGGGGTGTCAACGAGGTCACTTGAATCAAATCAAATTTCTTTAAGATCTCATTGCATATTTAGATTGATTTATGAAAATGCCTCGGGACTTTGAGAAATTTGTAATCCCAGAAAAATGACATTTGTCCCATCATTGACATTTGAAACTTTGAACTCATTTCATTTGAAAACGATCACATTCCATTGGGTCGGATCGAGGCAAAGATAATATCATCAACATAAATTTGAACATGAATCAAATGTTTGCTGACTTCACGGTGAACAATGTAGGATCAATGCTCCTTTGATGAATCCGGTTGATAGAAGAAACTTTGTGATGTATCATACCATGCCCTTGGAGCTTGCTTTAAACCGTAAAGAGCCTTCTTGAGACGATAAGCGTGAGTAGGATGCTCTTGATTAACAAATCCTTGGGTTGGTGGCGTGAGCGACTTCTTTAAGATCTCCGTTCGAAATGCCGTCTTTACATCCATCGATAAACTACCATGTTCTTACTAGCCGCATTAGCGAAAGATTACGATTGCCTCGATTCGAGCAGCTGGAGCAAACGATTCTTCAAAGTCTATACCCTCCTCTTGGCGATATCCTTTAGCAACTAATCGAGCCTTGTTCTTCAACACATCACCATGCTCATCAAGTTTTACTTTGAAGATCCATTTTAGAGCTATAATCATAGCACGATCTGGAGCGGTACTAACTCCCATACATCAAGGCGATCAAACTCATGAATTTCATCTTGCATAGCATTGAACCGTTGTCTTCATTCATGGCGGTTTTAACATCTTTGGTTCGATCTTAGATAGTACGGAGTTGAAGAAACACCATAAGGCATCGGTTGCAAGTTGTTTCGGGTAGATCTTGGACGAGAGGATTACCAATGATGTTGTCTAATGGGTGATCGTGAGTCCATTTTACGAGGTGTTCATGTGGCATTTGTTGAGGCGAGGTAGCAGTGGTCGATGTCTCTGAAGAAGATGGTTCGATGATGATTCGGGAGTAGCAAATATGTTTTCAAATGGAGCATCTTGAGAGTCGCAAAGGGATTAACTTCATCATTGATGCGAAACATTTCCATGATGTACATTTGAAGAATGATGATTTGTTGATGAGGCGAAGGATCGGACGGTGCTTCGTGACTAACGAGATATTGAGGCGATGGATTGACTTCATTCACTTTGGAATATGAGCATCCTCTGTTGTAGGGATCGGCACCTCATTAGTAGTAGACTCATCTGAGTTCATCAAACATGGGATCAAACAATTTCTTTACATCATCTTGGATGGAGGTACATATGGAGTTTCTTGAGAGGAGTTTGGAACAAGGGATGAACCAATAGGATTGTTTTGAAGTGCGGGTCTGGTGGAGTGTCGAGGAGCCATTTGACGTCGACTCATCAAGCGTAACATGAATTGTTTCCATGATATTTCGGGTTCTTTTGTTGTAGATTCGGTATCCCTTTTTGTTTGATGCATATCCTACAAATACTCAATGTCGACTTTGGCCCTAAGTTTGCCTAAGTCTTGACCCTTATTAGTTGGATAGCACAATGCACCGAACACACGAAGGAAGATAGATTAGGTTTTCTGTTGTGGACAAGTTCATATGGAGTTTTTCCATGAATAGTGTGAATCGAGGAGCGATTTTGTGTGTAGCATGCGGTGGCAATAGCTTGACCCGGAGAAACATTGGAACCTTTGAGTAGATCGGCATTGTTCTAGCGACTTCAACAAGAGTGCGATTTAGTCTTTCAACTACACCGTTACATTGAGGGGTTCGTGGAACACTTCTTTGATGGTGATTCAATGCTTTCATAGAATTCACTAAGTTGTTTGTTGACAAACTCGGTTCCATTATGCATTACGATAATTACGGCGGTTTTGTTAAGTCTAACTGCGGTTGTTTGATGAGTTTGATGATGATATCGGAGTTTCATCCTTTGTCCTTAAGAACTTGACCCGGTGAATCTAGGTAATCATCAACCACAACTAACACATATTTCTTCCCAAAGATATTACGCACCTCATTGGTCCACATAAATCCATATGAATCATATGAAGAACTTACGTGACGAGTTAGTAGGTTTGGATTTATGGGCAAACATCTTGCTTTTTCCCAATTGACATCTTGAACAAAGATGATCCTTTTCATACTTTAGTCTAGGTAAACCTACAACTAAGTCCTTTACGGAAAGATCGTTGATGGTGCCGAAGTTCAAGTGATTGAGGCAGCGATGCCATAACCATGACTTTGTTTTTGAAGCCTTAGATAACAAGCAGTTGGTGAGGCTCTCATCATGTCATCGATAGAGATGGTGTAAAGGTTTGAGCCACGAGTTCCTTTCAGCAGTTCCTTACCATTAAGATCTCTAACAAAGCGGTATGTTTTCGAAGGCTACTTCTAGATCGAGTCACGAAATTGACCAGCAGAGCAGTTATGACCTAAACCTTCCACATAATACACTACGGAGATGACACTATCACCAACAACATAATCTCCATAACCCATAATAGCACCAAAATGATCATTACCAAATCTAACGGTCCGATGAATTTGCTCACGAAGTTCATGAGCCGTGACGGTCTCGGTCATATGCTTGGAGCGACTGAGTCCGGTACCACGAGCGATTTGAGCGATCTGCGGTTGAACACAGACAAGAATGGATAAGCGGATAATTGGGATCCCCATGCAAGAATGGGTTCCATTTGGTTAGTAGCAGTTGGAACACCCACATCGAAATAGAAGCATTCATATCGAGACGGTGAGGTAATGGAATCATTGTGAGTAGATGCAATACTAGTGTCGATATTAGCCACATTTACGGTGTGACCACTTCTTAAGGGAATAGTTCTACCGGTAGGCATCCATTTTCTAGTGGGCATTATCGATTGGTCTTATGACCAACGGTATCAATAAAACCTATTCTGTTGAATGTTCTTCTGTGGGTTTCCATTGTTTTCTAACTTTCTTTCGCTTTTGCCTTTTAGCCTTTTTAGCATGAATTTTAGCATTAACAATATTAAGCTGGACAATTAACATCATTAGGCAAAACATTGACATCACAACCATGATTAGAAAGCGAATTCAAGCAATCATCGGTACAAGTTTTGCAAATAGTGTCGAATTGAATTAATTACGATGCGCCTATGGCTAATACTAGAATCAACACGATTCGTTTTATTCGATTCAAACTTAAGGTTCCTAGATTGTTCTTCTACTTTCTTCCGGTGCACATTCTTAGCTTGAGAGGTCCTATCATTCCTTGTATTGTCTTGAGACTTTGACTGCTCCCTTTAATATCACCGATTACTCTGTAGAGGGAATGGGAACATTAGTTTGTTTTACTACTCTTTGCACCACTGTTTAGATGTCTTTGGGATCGAACTACATGCGGTGCACTACGGTTCACTTTCATAAAGCTAGATGTCTTGAGATTAGTACTCCTAGGCGGCACATTTGAGTTCTCTTTCCTAGCATTGGCGGATCTAAAATCGAACCACTCAATGGTACACTACTCCTCACATTCAAACCATTGGGAATCGAGTGCATGTCATGTTTGGCCTTAGGCATTGAGCATGGAATCAAGGGTTAACTCTCTCACCTAATGTCTTTGGGCATATTGTGATCAAACATTCTAAGATTTCTTGAGATCGTTTGGCATATAAGCATGCATGTCCAATTGCATTATCATGAGGTTTCTCTAGCTTATCCTCTTCAACAATCTCACGCGAGCATTCTAAGCAATCCTTAAGGGATGAGAAATATGTTTGAATGGCAAGTTTGTTGTTCCTTAGGTGAGGGGACATATGTCACGAGATAAAGCATATTTATTACGAGTGAACCTTTGATACAACATTTTCCTCATTGATCATTGGCATTTTCCCTTTTACACGACTCTTGATTCTCAATTTCCTTTTGCAATGAAGTTATTTGTTCGTTGTTTTTGTTCTGAGTGACTTTAATTGATTCAAACAACTCATTGAAATGACGTTTAACCTTTTCATTCTCTTCTAGAAAACTTTCGTTTTCCTTTTGTAAAGCATTTACTAGGTTTTGAAGATGAAACGTTTGAGAATTCGAGAATCTAAAGAAGGAGGCATTTGGGAGCTGTCATATTGTTCGTTTGACCTTTTAATTGAGAGATTTGGGCTTTCAACTTTACGATCGTGTTGCGGTGAGCTTGGATCATTCATCACGTTTGTTAATTGAAAAGCGCATCAAACTCGGAGCATCGAAGATGTCTTGACATTTGAAGTTTTGACATTTTCTTTGAGATGTTGATATTTTAGTTGTAGATTAAAATACTCAACTTCTAGTTTAGAAAAATGTTTAACCAAATTATCATGATCATCGGTTCAATTTTCTCATTTAGTTTAGAATTAGTTTTTCAAGCTCAATGACACGATCATGGGAGACTTTCGGGGCCGCGAGATAGTTCATGAAATTTGGAAGCATTAATAGAGCAATTTGAGCGATGAAAAAGACATCTTGAGCAACACATTCGATAATAAGATTCTCATTTAATGTATCGGGTTCTTTCTCTCAATCTCATTATATTTTAGTGCGCTCATAGTCATTAATTTCAACTATTATTGCATCAAATTCCTTTTCCATTCCCTTAATATCCGTTTCCATCCCTTTTAAGACTCTCAAAGTGATCCTTTAGAAGTTTAAAGAAAGGCATGACCTCGGTTAAATAACATTCTTTCATTTGTTCAAAACCCTTTCTCCTTGATTATGCCGATGGGTGTGATCCTTTTCTTACAAGTTTTCTCAAAATCAACAAATAGTTGAAAAATAACGTATTGGCTAATTAAGGTCTTGCTTTTAGTGGCAATTGTTCTAGGAACAAGATGCATTGGTGTGTTAGGAGGATACACGGTTGCTCTAGGCATTTTCAAAGGGAGGGTTTATTCTTGCAATATTTTCGACTTTACGCTTATCTAAATCCATTTTCGAGAAGACTTGTTGGGAGTCAACAATGTCACGAGTCTTAAACTTGTTCAAGAAATCCAGTTTTCCTTCTTGTAGTCATGGGGAGTGATAATTACTTTCTTCTCTTTGCACTTAGGATCATTTAGTTTCTTATTCATCTTCTCCTAGTTACTTCATCTAATTTTTGTCATCCTCGGTGCACTCAACGCAACTAGGTTTTTGTCTAGGTTTAAGAATCTCATTTCCATCATAGATAACACTTTGAGTGCTTTTGCTATCTTTCCATACTCGGGGTTGGGTTTATCTATAATGGGAACACTATGCTTATCGCTTAGAACTCTATGCTTAGTGATCATGTGAGCGATCTGAATGGTGTTTCCTTGCATGTACAACTTGTTTTCAAGTTTGTTTTCAAAGTTTTGATTAGAAAAATCTCTCAAGAGCTTTGATTCTTTTGCATTAAATTCTTGCTTAAGCATTTTCACATTTTCTTGAAGTTCTTGTTTTGCTTATTTGTTTTAGAAAGTTTTTCTTGCAAAGAATTTAATTCTTGTTTCAATACTTCTTCTCTAAAATTACTTTTTCTAATTCTTTGTCGTGCTTGGTCATCCATTTCACCGCTCACAGTGGTCAACTCAAATTTTGCACGTTGTTCATAAATGGCAACACGTTCCTTATAGGCATTTAATTCGAAATTATGGAATCATCGGGGAGCACATGCGGTGTATTCATCAAAGACATAGTCATTGTTGATTGCGAAGATGCATCACTTGGTACAACTTCACTTTCACTTTGTTTCACGTATTGATAGTATGGGACAATGTTGATATTACCCATATTTTCAATATTTGATTCAATAGTTTCGATTGGTTGTACTTTGTCATGCATCTGTTGCACATCGACATCATCATATAACTTTAATACCTACGAGATGAGTTTGTCCTTGGATGGGCGACTTGTGGTGAAGAAGAGATCTTGGGAGAAACCATTGGAGAGATGCTAGCCATAAAGATTGTGTGTGCGATGGGTCCATCATCTACATCAGTCGTATGCATCACGATCGGCGACTTGAAAGGCGTTCGATGATTGTGACCTATCTCACGAATAAGTTGCTCATCCACATCGCATCATAGGTCTTGGCATTACCCTCGGCAAAAGCAGCAATTCCTCTTCATCCAACGGCACCATTGTCACGAGCTTGTGCGGTAACATCTTATCTCTGAAATGTCGGCGATGCGTGGGACGCTTTGGAGATGTGCGGTTCCTTGCAATGTGTCCCTCACCACCACGGTTATAGCATTTGATCGGCTTAGCTTGACCTTGGTTACCATTCCTTCCTCGATTACGATTGCCCGCATATCCTCTACCGGCACCACCCTTCCACGATCATCTTGTCTTTCTGAGCTGGTTGCACCACAATCCTTCCATCTTTAACGGTGGCTTGATTATGTGGGTTAGATGCGATTCGAGGTTGTTGTTGGTTTGTGGGAGAGAATTCGTGTTTTGACTAATGAGTAGAGCTAGTTGATTAATGATGTTACCAGCGTGCATCGGCATCGACTTGTTTGAACATAGGATCGGGAATGAGTTTGTGATTACCATTACCCCAGGGTATGACTTGTGATGCTTTGGTTGTGATTCCAATGTTTGAGTAGAAAGTTGTTGAGTCATTAGGCGAACTTGTCTCTCCACTGGTTGGTTTTGAGCGATTGAGAATCAATTTTTCAAACATGGCATGTCTCTCATTACGAAGGAGGAAGGCATAGAGTTGCTCATAGTTTGTATTCTTCAATCCTTTAGTGAGCTTCAATTTGTGACAAACTTGTGCCATTCGGGATTCATGTTGTTCACAAATTTTGAGTTGGTGAATATTAGGCATAGTCATTCGATGTTCCTCATGTCATTCACTAACTTATGAAATCTCACATAGTACTCATAGACACTCTCATCTGGTTTCATCTTGAAGTGCTCAAATTCGTCATAGAGTTGGGATTCTCTGTCTTCCACAGTTAGTTACGAACACGAGAGAAGCATCTTAACATTATCCCAAAGCGCCTTTGCTTGATGTTATGATTGATCGACTTGTAGATGTCTTTAGGAAGACCTTGAAGAACAATGTTTGAAGCCACGATATCGCATCAAATCTCTTTTCTCCTTATCATCAAGCTCATCATACATCTTAGGTGCATCCATACCGTAAATAGGAGTACCATCTTCATTAGTATCAAGTATGTCTCTAGTCGTTTCAACTCGATATGGTCCTTCATCAATGGATTTGAGAATATTGACACCATTTTCCTTTCCAAGGCAATACTGATCGATTCGTTGAGCCCAAGAGTCGTGTCGATTACATCGAGCATGGGTGGGCAGTATCTGAACCATTGCTTGTACATCCTCGACAACGATGGAGATGATAGTAGGGACGTTGGTAGACATGTTAACAGTTATACGAGTTTTATAACTCAATGATTAAACCGGAAATAGATTCTTTCACGGGTTTTACTAAATCAAGAAAACCGTAAACAATCACTCAAGTCGCTAGATGATAAAGCTCTAAGTCGCTAGGAACTAATTAGCTAGATAGCCAAGTCGCTAGAATCCCAAGTCGCTAACGGACCGACCAAGTCGCTAAGTAGTAACTCGCTACTGAACCAAGTCGCTAACCAAATTTTGGCGACAATTAGCTACTCAGTCGCCAACAATGCAAGTCGCTAAAAGCAACTCGCTCTGAGACCAAATCGCTACCACAAGTCGCTACCGTAGTGGAGAGTCCACTACTTGTACTTTAAGTCGCTAGATCTAACTCGCTAGATTTAACAACGTAACTCGCTACAATTTTGTGAAGCAAGTCGCTCTGAAGAAAACTTATCCGTGAACTAACTCGCTACCATGAAAACCATATAAACATCACTTTTCAATCCAAAACAATCCAACCAAGATGATTCAAGCTTACCAAATGAAAACCTAAACACTTTTGATGATTCTAAACACAAAAGTACCAACAAAATTCAACCTTTAACACACGAAATCAACCAAATGATGCAAAACCACTAAACCTTTTCAAACTCAAAACCACCTAAAACCACTATAAATCCAAAGATGTGCAAGATATGATCAAACCATGGCTCTTGATACCAATTGTTAGATATTAACTTTTCACATACACATCAAACCATAACACAAAGTAGCATATAGATGGAATTCTAGAGAGAAAGTTAGAGGTTTAGGGAACTTAGTGAGAGAAAGTGAAAGATATTATTATGAGCTCCACTCTCTACCTTGGAAGGTAGAGAGTATTTATAGTCTTACATAACTCGCCACACTATGGGTGTGGATCGGGGCATCTGAGTGGGTAAAGACCGTCTTTAAGTCCTCCACGGTGTTACTTAACTAAATTACTACTTAACTAAAAGAACTACGACTACGAGCTTTCTAACGATTACATATACTTGAGGTGACCGACTCTTTAACACCTTGGAGGAATTTCTAATTCCTAACAGGTTGGTGAGTTCATAGGTTTAAGTTAAGTATTCAAGCTAGACCATAGTTGTACATATAAGCATCTCCGAGAATGATACTATATGCAGTAAAAGGCTATTACGTTAGTACCAAGTTCATGCAACCGAAACTACGACAATGTGCATGCATCTAGAAGCATGATAAATAAGGGCCCGGCAAGTGTATTTCTAGTACACTTGGAAATGATATGATATACGCTCGACGTTTGCCTATCCGGTCAAACTCGAAAGGGGTGTCATCTCCAATAGATCTATTCATAACAATCGCGCTTCCCCAAAGGAAACTAACGGTAGCATAGTGAGATTCAAGGTTGTTTCACGTAATAGTGTAATCGAGTTTAGGTCGAAAGAGTTTTGCATGTTTCTCACCCCATAGTTTTATAAAACAAGTAATAAGAGTAAAAGTGGGGCTATAAACTCACCTTAGAAGTTCGGTAAATAAAGTACAAAGTGATCGAGTGTGATATAGCAGTGGCTCTACCCCGAATCTAAGAACAAGATGACAAGTATTAGAATAATGATAAGCGTTTGGTTTCGACCAAAAGATAGAGCATTGAATATAAAATTCAATAGGCGTTATTAGCATTAGTTTATAAATGTGTGATGTTTCCAAGGGGTTTTTATTTGCTTTAAGTTGTCTTTATTTTATAATGTTTCATATATTTATTTTCTTATATATATATATATATAAAGTTTAATTAGATATCGATGTAATAATTCTTGTTACGAATATTAGGTCATCAAAATACTCATTTCTATAAAGTCGTTATGAGTTTACAAGTTTTCTAGACATTTTCTAAATTTACACTTTTACCCTCGAGTTTAAAATATACAAGTTTGGCCTTAACTTTGGAAAAATGAAAATTTGTACCCGATTATGTTTCTCATTCAAATTTACGGTTTTTGACCCTTAGAAATCTATTTTCTGAAATTTGTCCAAAAGGTTGTAATTTCACTTTTAGTCCTTTAGTTTCAAAATTTGCATTTTGACATAAAATGTATTATTTCCTTTTACACTAGTTTCCATATTTACCAAATGGACCTTATACTTTTACATGCATACATAAAGGTTTCAAAGTGTTCACCAATTATCCATAATGTACATTTTATACCCATAGGTGTATATTTTGCAAAATAGATCCAAAGTTAAATTTCAAAGCTAGTTACTTATTTATCTTTAGCTTATTGTTAGCTTATTATGGCTTATGAACTTATTTTCATTGACGTTGGGTCGGTTAAGTATGGATTGGGCCACGGGTTTCTCGCTTGGGCTTTAAGGCCTAATGTGATCGGGTGTGTTTATATTAAGGTCGCGACTAGGGGTTTAAAGAATTTATTTAGATCGTTTTAGTATTGAAATTTATAGTTCTCTTTTGCAAAGAGTAAGGTGGTATGAATATGATACATGACTTAAATATTAAGGCGAGAAATGAAATGAGGTTGTGTGAAAGAACTTACGACACCCTAGAGGTGGTGATGATTCAAAGATAAAAGTATGTGACTAGCTAGGGCATTCTCGTCTCCTTATACCCACCAATGACCAAGCTCCCTTGCGACCGCTTCTCCTTAGCTCATATTCCACAGGAGGCGATTTATGTTTTAGAAGTGAAGTGAGTTGTGTAGTGTGAGTTTGTGTGTTCAACAAAAGGTCTTAGGTGTTTATATAGAGGAAGATGGTAAGAAAAAGACAAGATGGAGTTTTTGGCGTGCATATTATGGCGACCAAAGGATGGATCGTCTTGTGTTGTCTTTGTCAAGTAAGAGAGATGGTTCAAAGGGCATGTTGTGAATTCAACATCTTCTAGAGGCACGCTTGGTGAGGTCAAACTAGGATTCTTAGGTTTTAGGTTAGACGCATGATATGATAGATCAATTTTCATGCTTGTTTTTGCATGCATCGTTGAGTGGTCACAGAAACAAAGAAAGGAAACAAATTTTCTATTTTCTTGTACTAACATAATAATAGGGTGGCTTGTTTAGGCTTGTAGGTAGTTAGGGTGGTTTAGGTTAGGATTGTGTCCTTCTTTACACACACACATGTGATAAAATGGCTAAGGGTGATGTTGATTTATGCTTGTGTTTGTCTCGTGATGTACAGAAAACAAAGAAATCATATGTCAACTTTTGTATTATTAAAATAGGATGCACTAGTTTGTTTCACGCATGAAACTTAGACCAAGGTTGACATTTGATTTTGTGTTGTCACTCACCAAGTTGTGCTTTTGCTCTTTTGCTTTGTGTGGTGTTGGGGTCGCTTGAATTTGTAGGGCACAAGTTTCAATTTTTTATACTTGTCAATCTTTTTAGTCACAAGGTTAAAATAGGTGTGTTCTTGAGGCGTTAGTGATCACAGAAACATGGTAATATTACCACAAAAGGCAGCAACCAATTTTGTTATCTCAAATATTTGAGGAACAACTAGGCTAGCGAGGAAGAAACAAATGGGCTAGGCCGATGGGAGATTTAAGTTGGTTGGGTTAGTTGTTCATCTGCGAGCCAGAGGCATGACATAAAGATGGATCGGGTATGGCTTAAAGGCCGGTGAAAATAAGAATATAAAATTTATTATATATTTATTTTATGTAAATTTTTATTATCGAGGTCGGTGAAAAATATTCCGTGACTTGTCGCGTTTAAAGTTAAAGCGAAAGAAAAAATTAGTAGCAGCGGGTAGGAAATTCACGAGTTATTCTGATTACTACCGGTTTTATAATGATTTGGAACCCGGATTAAACATGGGGTTTCACTCAAACCAGTCGAACGAATCACTAGAACCGGTCGGGTTTCACTTTTGTTTGAAAAAATGAAACGAAACCAATTTTAATCCTATTTTAGATGCCATTGATAAATCATAAAGCCCGTTATTTCTATAATCTTAAAAATATTTTATTATAGTGCTTTATCAAGAGTTTTAAATGAACGAGACTGATAGTATTTTCATATTCGAGATAATGTTAATATGCAAAAGAAGTTCATAGTGTATCGAGAAATAAAGTCATGTACTCAAAGAGTTAATCACCGGTGAGAGTTATTACGGAATATGTTTTCAAATGAGATATTCTTGATGGAAAATTACGAAAACTAAATCTAAAGAAACAAAAATTTGTATGGTATGTTTAGACTTTTATATCAAATTATTAATAAGATAAATAGGAATATTAAATTTTGCTTTACGTTAAGAAAATCGGTTTGACCGGTGGTTGAACAGTTGACCAACAACACGGTAACCGGTGTCTTGGCCGAGTCAATAAGGAAACCGGTTTTTAAAATAATGGTTTAAGTTAAGCTTATTTATGTGCTCACAAGTTATATATGGATTACAAGCTCATAAGCTTATATTTTCCAGTTGTTTGAACTTATAAACTTAAATAAGTTCTAAGCTCAAACAAAAAAAGTCCGCTTATGTTAGGTCACCATAATGTAACACAAGTATCAATAAGTAAGAAATAAGAGGTGTTGATCCCAGTTGAGCAAGCGATCTAATATAAAGCCGGCTTAAACAAAGAACTTATCAAGTATTACGCGAATTTAACACTTGATCTTAAGAAGAAGAACAATTAACTTTCAACACCTCAATATTATTTATTAATGAATACTCTTACAGTATTAGGGTTTTGCAACCTTGAAGTGAAAACAACTTTAGATATCTAACACACGTATATCTAACCTAGCCAAGGACCTCCTTTTATAGGATAAGGAGTCCTATACAATATACAATCGTATCCTACAAGATAAATATCTTTCCATATTTATCGATACAATAAACTAACCGACTCTATAGAACTAGCGATGCTTACAATACTATCGTGATTACACAATACTACTAGCAGCGGTTATCTTCATCGATGGTTACTCTTCTTACATCGGTGGCTATCTTCAAGCTTGTCAGCGGTTCCATCACTTAAAGTAATTCATCATACAAGGAACCTAAAACCCAACAAGAGGTAAAGGTGATCGGTTGAACAAGAACAAACATACACAATGCACGATCATCTCCCGGGAGCATCCATAAGAAGAAAACATAAGAATTGGTTAGTGATAAACACCAATCGATCACGTGGTCGTCTTCTCTTAGAGAATTGACCACTACGATTGTTCTTCGATGAATGTCTTGATTCCATTCACCTTGGTCGGGCGAATCGGCCGTCCTAATCCCATAAGGGATAGTTGGCATTACATTGAACAAGTTCAAGTAATGACCCGCATCTTCGAGGACTCGATTCTTGAAAGGAATCTCCTTAGCGGATTTCCGGCACTTACAAGTTCGAACTTTGAGCGTGTTAACGACATAGTGTGAAAACACATCTCTAATTCTAGCAAAGTTATTCTGAGCTGGAGTCCCTCAAGTAGGATAACACGATGTACCGAAGTACATCTATAGTTCGGTGGTCGTTGGTACGAAGCATCACCCATGTGATGAGACCGTTTGAGACAACACTAAGCGTAACCCCGAGGAGTTACAGTGACCTGCTTTGTCGAGGTGTTTGATGTTGACCTGGCGGGAGTTTCCATTCAATCACGAGGATCAC
Source organism: Chrysanthemum lavandulifolium (assembly GCA_022545495.1). Taxonomy (NCBI): domain Eukaryota; kingdom Viridiplantae; phylum Streptophyta; class Magnoliopsida; order Asterales; family Asteraceae; genus Chrysanthemum; species Chrysanthemum lavandulifolium. The sequence goes on from CM040241.1 coordinate 164,253,302, forward strand.
GGTTGTGAACCCCTCATAAATGTTCTCGACAGTTGCTAAGATCGTGAAGGACTCGATAATGTTATCACTTGCGTCCTTAATGTTGAGCGACAAGTGATGAAATGTCAAGTGTTCTAAGAGATCTTTTGATGAATCTCGTGGCTCTAGACTCAATAGTGCGCTTTGGTTTTCTGAGCGGAGACTAGGAGAGGTCTCCTTCTTCAATACCGGCAATCTCTAAGAAAGCCGATGGTTTACGTAGGGTTCCTGTGAGAATGAAACAAGCTTCTGTTGAGAGAAACTTGAGTGGCTAAGAAGGTTTAGTGCATCGTCCTTTGGGTCCATGACGACTTTGATCTTCAATACCGGTGTCATCTAGTGACATTCGGTAGCATATGTATTGAACCCGATTATGCGCCCTAAGTTGAATAATTTGGAGGCTATTTCTTTTCACCCTTTTCTTTACTTTTCTTTTTAATTCTTCAACTCCTTCTTTCTCCGATTCTCATTTTCTCCTTTTATAATCATACCTAAGGACTTCTAAATTCTAACTATTGGTGGTGTCCTTGGGTAGATCCCTCGAACTCTGGCGGATCATAGGACGGTTATTCCTAATTTTAGTCATCTTATAACTCCATGACTATCCTTAGTTGCCATAAAACCATTTTCTTGAAAATCTCTCAAAGTGTTTATGAGTGAAAACATTTTGTAACACTTGAGAATTTTGTATTTTGAAATACTCCTCCTCGCATGTGCTCAAGTGTTTTGAAATCTGCGGTGAGGGTAGAACGCACTTTTGAATTGATCGACTCAAGATAGACAATTCCTGCGAGACACGGTTCGTTGCATAGTTAAAGAGTTGCATTGTCGACTTTTAGGTGACAACTAGCTCTAATAACTACCTTGAAGGTGTGGACAAACCTCGAAGGTTGTCAAACCCGTCAAAGTTCATGTCTATCAAGAGCTTCTCGAATAGGCACGATCTACTCGGATAAGTCTTGGAAGACAAATCTTTTCGATGTATGACAATTGGATCTCGTCAATTCATGGGTTAAGTCTTAGCACGAAGATTCAATCACATTTTACAACATATTTGTATCACACAATTTTCTCCCCTCAAAATGGCATATATGTTATTTTGATGAAATTTTGATATCGAATATGACCATTTTGAGTTTTGTGGGAAGAGATCCACGAAGAACAATTGAACTTGGCGGTGCGGTAGTAAATTCTTCTTCGTTCGGGCCAATGATGAATGCCATATTGTGCATCGAGATCATAATTTACCACATTATCAACAAACATTCTTGTGGCTTCTTCCTCGATGGCAACATTGTTGGAGAAGACGCTGCGGGATGTTGAAGGTGAGTGACGTAGCATACTTCTTCTTGACTTTGCTACCATGTTGAAGAAATTTCGGTCGTTGTTGAAGAAGTATTGGTAAGAATTCTAGGTTGATCGGTCGACCAATGGTTGGTAGTGGTTTGGTCGGTCGGTGTAGTATGGAGTCTTATCGGTCTTGTGAAGTCGATGTTTGATTCGGGTTGAGCCAATCAATATTGTTAGACATAGCTCGTGCAATGTTGTCGAGATGATATTCAACTTCAATAGCACTATCGGATCGTCCTTTAACAATTGGAAAGCATCGTTTTTGATTCGGCGTAATTCTCCTTCTTCGTCATCTTCTTCACTTTGAATTCATCTTGGATAATCTTAACATGCTCCATGGTTCGACCATCTACCGGTTCTTGGCCTTCCGTAATTGAGAGTAGCATCAACAAGCTTTTTGAACCGATCATATTCTGCGGTGTCATCTTCATCTAACCAAGATACAGCGAGTTGGATCTCTTCTTCTTAGGTGGCTTGGAGGATGGTCGATTGTTGCTTGGTTGATGTTTTAGGTGAGGGTTGTTGTTGGGGCTCGGGAATCTCTTCGTCATCACCACGGTGTATTGGAAATAGTCACCGAGTTTTCTCCTTTGGTGGTGAAGACTCGAGTCCGAGGTTTATCGAAGCGGGGAGGGCGTTGAGCAGTTCTTGTGGTGGTGGTGGTCTTTTGGGGTGGTGGAGGCATGGAAGAGGATTCGCTGTTTTCTTTTGACGTTTAGGCTCGGAATCCTTGTCTGCATCGTCATCATCTCTTGGTCGCTTAACCTGACCAGCCGACTCTTTACATGATGTCTTGAGTTGATATTCCAGTAATGCCTCAAAAAGTTTTGCTTCGTCAGAAGTGAAAGTTGCGGATCGTTGAGACATTTGCATAACCAACTTAGAGATCAATTCGACGCATCGGTGACAACGGAGGAGGCGGGCTGGTTTGATTTCCATGACCGCGGGGTATTTGACGATGTATGCTTGACCAATGACATGAGATGTGGATAGAGTTGTCTGGCGAACATCTCTCTTGTGACTCCAGGGACAGTGTCGAGGAGGAACTTATGAGTGTAGTCCCTAATCGTCTTGTCCATTTCACCCTGTATATCTCGGTTGAGAAATTGCTTGATCTGGTCTCTTTCCTCCGAGAACTCGTTTATCACATTTTGAAGTAGATTAACTCTGTCGGCAAGCTGATTCAATTTCTTGTTGACCACGTTGCGTTTCCTTGCTTGTCCTGACAGCCTTGACAATCTTGGTCTTGGCACGTGATGCCCAAGTGTCGGTCGGTTTCTTGGTGATTTGGATGTGGATCGGTGGTAGCATCTTTGGATGGTGGTGGTGATGAGTGAGGCGATGAATCGATGAAGATGAGTCATGAGAAGGCTCGGGTCTTTAGGTGGCTCGAAGTTTGTTCGGGGTTGTGTTCGGGATTATCTTGAAGATAATTATCGACTTCTTTGAGCTTTAGCCTCTTCTTGACCTTTAGCCCTAGCCTCTTCTTGACTCTTTCCTAGTTGCTTCCTCTATGTCTTCATCGGTTATCTTCTCATTCTTCTCCTTTTCTTCTTCTTCAAAATCGAAAATGATTTCATCCTCTTGCTGCTGTTGCTCTGTTGATTCCTGAGTGGTGGTACCAGTTCCCTTATCGGGTTGATTAACCGCATCGAGAACTGGTGTGGTTAGTGCACCACCACTGGAACCTCCAGGGCCTCTGGTTTGTTGAAGATTAAATTCTTTAGCAGCATGTTGAATCCTCAGATCTTTAAGAGTCTTGTGGTACTCTCTTTCTTCATCCTTTGGTTCATCATCAGAGCTTTCTTCTTCTTCTTCTTACCAGCTGGAGTCTTTCCCTTGTCGATTTGGGACTAAGTGGTTTATCTTCGGACCTTAGTGAGGTTGTATCATCGATGCGATTTTGAGTAGTGAACCACCTCTTCGGACTCGGTATCCTCGATGTCTTTGTCCTCTAGTTTGAGTGCGGTTTAGGGTTAGGGATGGCACCCTTAGATGGGACTTTTCTTTTGCGGGAGGATTCCTCTTAGGATACTTGAGGGCACTCCGGTGCTTTCTACACTTCAAGACTTGCTGATCTTACGGTCTTCTTGTGGGATAGTGAAGACTTTTCATCCATAAAACCGACTTTGCCTTTGCTCATTGCTTCTTGGTATCGCGATACGATGGAAGACTTTGATATCATCGGTGAGAAGGCGGTCAAATAATCTTGCACCTTGTTTCTTTGTTGATGAGTCCTTGAATCGACAATGTTTAGCGTGGGCTCATACAACGCAGAATGATTGTTGGGGTCATTAAGTCTCAAGGAATGTCCGATGTTTCCGAGAATATTACGGATCAACAACTTGGTGTATCGATAAAAGGAACCTTTGTCCGGGCTTCTTGAGATGGGACATCATGTCTTCCCATATCGGACTTGCAAAGTCGATGTGCATTTTGTTGACCATGCCCCGGAAGGTTTGTAGGTGCATTAGTTTTGGATGCTCATGACATTGTCTCTTAGGAAGCAGACTTGGCGATCATGATGTACAAAGTTCTCCACGGTTGAGGAATATTCTTTAAATCGACAGAAGAATGCTTGGTAATGATTCGGTAGCTTCATCATAGCCAATATCGACCATGAATTGTAGTGTAGCCTCTTCACTTGGAATTGGTACATACTCGGCGGGTTGGATAGCGGAAGAAGAAGAATTGCTCGTAGATCGACCTTGATGCGGTGACTTCCTTATCATTGAGAGTCACGGTGTGACATCTTGACCATCCACCTTTTTCATTGTGTGCCAAAATTGGTGAATGTAGATCTCAGCACGATTTTTGAGTTGGTGAGCATGTTGTTGTAGGGATGAGACTTGAGAATATCCACGACAATTCGGCATGAAGACTACGGCGGTGAAGTTCTCAAAGTCGACCTTGAGGTTGTTCTTTCCAATCTTCATCTTTATAATCGGTTGGGAATATATCTTCCATTGTGAGCTCATTTGGTGCGTTAACATTTTCCATGGTGATGTCCATATCGTGATCGAAAGATATTGAGACAAAAGTACCAACATATCGAAAGACATTATGTTAGTCAAAGTTGATTTTATTGTCCAATTTATTGAATATGTTATGTTAATGAATATTCTGAGTCCAAGGTCACTTGTTGTCCAATAGTCCAAAGTTGATGTGATAAGTTTCGTGAGTATATTAATTTTGAATTTTAAAGTCCAAATTTTCACTCATTCACACAACATTTTAACAATTATAGCTTATTAGTGACATTTTGGTCTTGTGGCGTTATGAGTAACTTATTACAAGTTTGTCGCGTAACATTTCATAAGTAAAGTTAAAATTTTGGCTTAAGCGTGGGATTGTAAGCTTATGCGTAAACATTGTAACCATACGCGTAGAACTAAGCTTATGCGTAGGAGTCCATCTTACGCGTAAGAAAGCTTACGCGTGGAATAGACTCTTGGCATAAAGCTTACAGCGTGGCGTGGGTTGGGAGCTTATGCGTAAGGTTTACTCGTAAGAGTAAGCCTTATGCGTAAGAATCAAGTTACGCATATCCTTCACGGGATCGCGTGGTCCCTTTGTAGAACCTTATGCGTAAGAGTTACGCGTAAGATTTCTCTTATGCGTAACATCTACGCGTAAGGTATTCCATAAGCGTAGAATCCATTTTACCCTTGATTACGAATTTTGCAGCGTAAAACACGAAATAGATCAATCATAACATTCCATTAACAATTTATTCAACCTCTTTCAAAATCACATGGCATCACAAGTTAATTATCGATTCTGGCGTAGAATTAAGTTATGCGTAAAGTTAAACCCTAACAATTCAAATCCTACGAGTAAACAATCTAGCCATGCAAAATCTACCAAATGATTTACGGGATGTCTTAGAGGCCATATGAGTTGTTTTCAACAAGTTTTAACATCAAACACCTCATGAATCAAAAGTACCCAAATATTCGAATACTTAAACCCTAAAATTCTAATTTCACCATTTTGTTGTTTACGGGTTAGATTCAAAGGTGTTATTGGTTAATTAAACACATGTATCAAACATATTTCAAGCCTCTAATTGTCCTAAAACACTCACAATAGAAAATACCCAAATTCACGCATAAACCCTAAATTTTGAAAAGTGATTAAAACTTGTTTACGGGTTGAATTTCTTGATGGAAATGGTTTTAAAACTTGATATTAGAACCTTTTTAACACAACCATTTCATCAAAAACAACCCAACATGATTACAAGTTCATACGCTTATGCGTAAAACTTAAATCACTCCTAGAGAAAAATCAAACCGTTGGATTTGCAAATGATTAAAAACCTATGTTTGAAATCACTCAAAGAAACTTTAAACACTTACAAATTTGAAGTTTATAACACGGTTTGAAGATTGAATTATAGGCGTGGATGATGGTGGTTGAAGACTTAAATGTTTGAAATAAATGTGAAAGAAAATTAGGTGGAGTGTTTTTGTAAAATTAAGTTTAAACTTTTGACAAGTATAGCCCTCCACCTCAACCATTTTCAACCATGACCCATAACTTCCATTTTGGTTAAGCAAGAAGTGAAAGTTTGGAAAGAAACTTGACGACACTCCCCTCGACTTTAGAAATAGTGAAATTTTACAAATTTGAGTCCGAGGTGTGTTTTGAAACAAAAGCGTATCCACCATTATCAAAGATACAACCAATATTGGGTAACATGCAAGTACAAGGTTTTATGAAACAGAAAAATATTTACTTTCTCCCCTCAACACTTGTCGTGAAAATATTGAATTGTTTGAAAGAGCAAAGTGTTGACGGAAGATTTGTACTTGCAATGTTGAAAGAAATTTAGATAGAAGAATATTTTTGTATTTTATGAAATTTTATATTTTTCTATTTTGTTTTGATAAAATATTTACAAAAGAGGTTTTGGTGTTTGGTGGTTTTAAGAATGTGTCAAAAGTTCGTCCGGTTCCTCGAGTCAAACACCTCATACCAATCCGGTGGATCAACTCGGTAAACCTAGCGAGGAGCTAAGGCTTTGGTGAGAAGGTCCGCCGATTGGTGTTCGATACCACAAAATATAATTCAACGGTACCCTTTTCCACATGCTCCTTTATGAAATGATATCGAAGATCGATGTGCTTGGACTTGAATGTTGGACGGAGTTGCGAGATCGCAATAGCACTTCGATTGTCGCGATACATCGGGATTACATCAAATACGTAACCATAGTCTTTGAGTTGTGTTCTCATCCAAATGACTTGAGCACAACACGCCGACATGGCTACATATTACTGCTTCGGTTGAGGACAACGATGTACAATCCTGCTTCTTTGATTGCCATGACACGGTTTATCACCAAGAAATTGTAGAGCACACGAAGTACTTTTCGAGAATCTAAGCAACTGCGTGATCGCGTCGAAAAAGCTATTAGTTCAAAACCGAATCCTTCGGATACGGATCCCAAATTAATGGTTCCCTTGATGTATCGGAGGATTCTTTTAGCCTCGAGAGGTGAGTTTCGGTTGGTCTCGTGATAGCGGGAGCAAAGATATACAACAAATACAATGTCGGGTCTCTTGGTTGTTAGATACATGAGAGACCCAATAATACTTGGTATTTGGTAGGGTCAACCAATTTCCCATGCAAATCGACATCCGGTTTCTTGGTATGTGCCATTGGTGTGGCATAGGTATCTGACTTTGCATTCCATGTTTGTTTAAAATTTCAAGAGCATATTTGGGTGACTTAGGAAAATACCACGGGGTGATTGATGAACTTGCGGTCCTAGAAAGAACGTAAGTTCACCCATCATGGACATTTCAAAATGTTTTTCATAAGTTTTGAAAAAGCGTTTGAGTACTTTTTATGTGTTGACCCAAAATGATGTCATCCACATAGATTTGAGCGATTAAAATGTGAGCCCGTGATATTGAATGAAAAGTGTTGGGTCGACCGATCCTTTAGTGAAATTATTGGCAATGAGAAAGGATGATAACTTATCATACCACGCCGAGGGCTTGTTTGAGACCGTAGAGAGCCTTTTTCGGTTTGTAGGCGTGATTAGGGAACTACGGATCAACAAATCCTTCCGGTGACTAACATATACCGTTTCCTTGGTTGACCATTCGAGCGGTTTTGACATCCATCGATAGACCGTGATGTTCATGTGAGCCGCGAATGCGGAAAAATCCGTCTGACCTCAAGTCTAGCAACCGGTGCGAATGATTCCTCGAAGTCAATCCCTCTTCTTGTCTATAACCCTTAGCCACGGGCGTGACTTATTTACGATAACCGTACCTTGACATCAACTTGTTTTCCAAATCCATTTAAGACCAATAACATAGACCCTGTTGGTTTTCAACCAATTCCCATACTTCAAGGCGTTTAAAGCGATTAAGTTCTTCTTGCATGGATTCAATCCGGTTGTCATAAGTCATTGCTTCTTTAATGTTTTGGGTTCGATTGGCAAGCGGTAAGTGCATAAATGCAATGTTCACCGTCGATCTGAAGGCGTTGTCTAATTCTGTTGGTTGATTCGGGTTTCCAATGATGTTCACAAGAGGATGGTCTTTAGTCCAACGATGTGTGGAGGGTTGATGTTGATATACATTGTGCAGATTAGGAGGATTCAAATGGCTTGTGGATGATTCCGCAACATCGAGTGGCGGTTTCATTAGCAAAAGGATTGAAGAAGCATTTGGATCATAATCTGCGGTGTAGGTACTTCTTGGTTGAGAAGATCATCATTTGGTCGGCGTCATTGGATGCGGTTTGTTAATTTGTTGTTGTAGAATCAATTGGAGGTGCTTCTTCAGCGAGTTGTTGTTGTTTCGGTGTATCGGTATTGGATTATTATCGGGTTGAGCGGTGAAACATTTGATACATCCGGAGCACGTTGATCAATATCATCACTAAGCGGAGGAGCAAATAGTTGTTCCATTTGACGACGAGTAATTTGTAGGCTTGGTTCGGTGATGATGGGGTTTGGGGAAGTTTAGCGGTTATGTCCGGGTTCCAAGTTGTTTTGCTCGAAGCCATTTTCGTAAGCTCATCGAAATTGGCATGAATCGTTTCCATAATCTCCCTTGTCGACGATTCCGGATCCGGTATCCTTTAGAGTTTTCACAGTATCCAACAAAGACTCCAATGTCAGCTTTAGCCTTGAGCTTACCAAAGTCATCACGATCATTATTTGGGTAACAAAGAGAACCAAATACATGAAAGTGTTTTAGATTCGGTTTGCGGTTATGGATAAGCTCATAAGGTGTTTTGTTGTGGCGTTTGGTAATCATTGAGCGGTTACGAGTGTAGCATGCGATTGACACGGCTTGACCCACAAGTGTCTGGAAGTTTTGCATTTATCAACATCGTTCTTGCGACTTCCACTAACGTCGGTTTCGTCTTTCAACAACTCCATTTTGTTACGGTGTTCGTGCAATTGATGTTTGATGCTCAATTCCCACTTTCTCATAGTATTCACGAAGAGTTTGATTCACAAATTCGGTTCCTTTATGCATTACGATTTGTCGATTGTGTTCGGGTGAACTTGAATTTTCGTGAGAAAGGTGATGATCATTTGTGGAGCTTGATCTTTACTTGAAGAAAATAAACCCAAGTCCATCTTGAGTAGTCATCAACAATTACTAGAATGTAGCGTTTGCCATTAATCGTCGCACTGCGCATCGGGCCACACAAATCCATGTGAAGAAGATGAAGCACATCTTTGGGGTTGTGTTCCACCTTTGAAGGAAAGTGAGCACGAGTGCTTTTCCTTGTTGTTCTGGTGAGCATAGATGATCTTTAGAATACCGAAATCTTGGGAGACCTTCAACAAGTTTGTAACGTGCAAGATTGGTTATGGTTTGAAAGTTTAAGTGTGAAAGGCAGCGGTGCCATAGCGAGGATTTTGTAGATGTTGCCTTAGAAAGTAGACGGATGGGAGATGAAGCAATCATGTCTTGCATTGAGATTGTGTAAAGACTTGATGTGCGGTTTCGGACATAAGATCGTTTCCTTGTAGATCACGAATGAAACAAGTTTTCTCCTAAAAGCAACTTCCAAATCTCCATCACAAAATTCCATCACAAAATTGACCGATTGAAAAGAGATTGTGACCGAGACCTTCCACATAATAAACTACGCTAATTTCGATGTTCCCATTGATGTAATCTCCGTAGCCCATGATAGCTGCTGAAGTGATCATTCCGAACACAGCGGTGCCAATGAACTTTGAAACAAAGTTTGATAATGATTTGAGATTGCTGTCATGTGTCGGGAACATCCGCTATCAACAATCCAGAGGATGATCTGTATATCACTGCATTACACACACGACGACACGGTGGAATAGAAGTAGAGGTGGAACCCGAAGAGTTAGAGGTTCCGTTACGATTACATTAGACACACACATGTTAATGATTTTGGGAATCCATTTAAAGCTGGTATGTTTTGTAACCATCTACGCCAAGTCCAACTAGTCTTAGCTTTGGTCTTAGTGAATGCACTAGGTGATATTCTCTTCCTAGGAGGTGAAGTGGGTTCTATGGGTACATCAATGATCGTAGCAGAAACATTAGTAGGCGGTTTACCTAGCACAGACTTAGAAGCATTAGTGGGCCTAGAGGTATTCCGTTTTCTATTGTTCCGCTTACGAGATAAGATAGCATTAGCAACACATTTATCATGACAACCAGAAAACATGCTTTTACGACAACCAACACAAGATGCTTCAAACATAACATTCAAAGTACTTAAAGGTTCAGCATTCGTTACATCACTTTTTCTATTACATTTGTCTAACGCAATGTCTAAAGTGGGTGCAACTTGAGTTTTATTCAAAGTCCTAAGGTGTTCTTCTACTTCAGAGGTCTTTATTGTTCTTCTCTTACGTTGCAACTTCCTATTCTTCCTTGTTTTGCTCTTAAGCTGTGAAGTGCTATCGTTGGGAAAAGAGGCAACTATTCCTGTTTCAGTGGAAGGAAGCACATTAGTATCTTGTGGTTTGTCATTAGGCGTTCTAGTGTCAATTTTAAGCATTCACAGGGCAAGTACATGTGTGTTACTAATCTTATCTTGTTTAAGTTTTACCAACTCCGCTTTTAAGTCATGGATAGTGTGTAACAAATCTTGATTTTTAGGCGAGTGTTTCCATTATTTCGTAAAACTTCTTTGGTATATGCAAGATGATCATCAACATCTTTTGATGCTTGAGCACGAGTCTTTTGAGTAAATCAAATATGACACCATATTCGGTTTTGACTTTGGCAATTTCTTGTTCATATTTTGAAATTTGACACTTTAAAGACACGTTTTCATCATCCGGTTGTTCTATTTTTGGATCAAGAGATTTTGAGCATAGCTGGTTGATCTTGTTTTGCAAAGCAAGTTCACGATTTTGACAATCTTTTTGACACCATTGAAGACGACGTTTTGCATTGGAAATCTCATTTAACAATCGCTCATTTTCAATTTTTAAAGATTTGATTTGTGACACATTATCGGTATTCTCAACATTTTCAACAGAATCAATAGAATCAACAGCAATATAATCAAATGCATATGCAGCGAGAATGTAGTAACACAACATTTATGGTATCGTACACAGATAACATCTTCAAGAGTCGGTCAACATGATTTCTTAACATTTTCTTTTCGTTTAGTATTTGAAATCGATGTTACATTTTGCTCGAAAACTTTTTCATAAGACCAATCTCCTTACGAAGATCCGTTCCCAATATATTGCACACATTTTAGATTTCGGACATGTGGTAAAGCCCTTTCTGAAAATATCCCTTTGTTGTCGCGCAAATGGCGATTGAAAATGTTCGACTTTTATTTTGAATTAACTTCAATTGCATGTTCCAAAAGTTTGATGTCGGACAAAGTGTCAAAGTATTTTAGAACGACGACATCGTTCGACTAATGGCTTTATTTCACTAAAAGAAGGTAAAGGACCATTAATTTGTGCAACATTGGGTGGGACCATCATTAGAAGAGGACTCGGAGGTGGTGTGATAACCCAAGGTGTGTTAGAATTATCTGTTGTGTGAATCTGTTGTGTGTGAAAGTTATGGCTTTTGAATAGTTAAATGGTTTGCAATAAACAACATTTTCCAATTTTGACCGACTCTCGTCTTACGCATCTAATTCCTCCATACGATTATATTCAACAACACTCATAATGGAGTCATCAATTCTATGTTTGCTTTGTAAACTTGAGGATTTGGTTTGAATGCTCTATGTGAAAACGTGGTTTATGTCGGCAAGATTTGGTCCATATCCATTAGGATTTGGTTTAAAAGAAAACTTTTGAATTGTTGTGATTGACTCACCATGTTTGTAAACAACATTTGAAACTCTTTGATTTTGTTTTGTAAGTCGACAATTTCCTCAAGATAGTCATCTATTTGTTTCCTCGAATGCTTTTGTACTCACAAAGCTGTTTTTGACAAGTTAACAACTCGGACTTGGCTTTTGAGTTTCGAAGTGAGGCGTTAAGTTGTTGTTTATGATCATATTTCAATTGTTCTATTTGAGACAACAAAGCATTCTTGGATGCAACTAGATCACAGATCTGTTTTTCCAAAGATTTTTCATTTTGGTAAGATTTAGCAAATGCGACTTCAAAACCTTTTCACGTTTCTCTTTAGGTTGAAAAATGTTGAGTTGGAACTTATAGCATTCATTATCCTTAGTCAACAGTGCAATTTTATCTTGCAATTTCTTATTGATGTCATTGCACTTTTCCAGTTGAGATTGGGTGGTCTTAATTAAGTTGGTCATGAGCTCAAGATCGGATTAGACAAAGGTTCATCTTGTTCAACTTGAGTCTCAACATGATCATTATTTAGATCCTCAAATATAACCACGAGTCAACTTGATTATCAATATTAACCATAAGGTCATCTTGATCGTCAAATATAACTACGGGATCCATTTGATTATCATCAGAATGAGATGTAGAAGATTCATGTTGAACACTCGAGCCTCGTCGGATCGAGATGTTGGCGGAGATATCGGATCATTAATGAGTATGTTTTGATCCGGTACACGAGACAAGCCGTCGATGTCATATACTTTGGGCTGTGTCACTCATGTGGAGCTCTTGCATGTTTGCCATTAACATCACAGTTGCATTAGCACTGCAAGTCCTCCATGTCATCATCGAATCTGCATTAGCCATGAAGCTCTGTTCCTTGTTGGTAAGAGTTCCACCGACTTCATCCTTGAGAGCCAAGAGTAAAGCCTCTTTGTGATAAGCGCCTCTTGTCCTCGGCTTTGGGCATGCATTAGCGGATGACCCTTCTCATTGCGGTTATAGCATCGGAGACCATTAACCCGGTCGAGCATTTCACGATCAACCACTTGAACCCGTTGTTGTGGAGCACCCATGTTATTCCTTCCATTAACATTAAACCCTTGACCACTATTCATCGGCGACCATTTCCACGATTACGAACCTCAACCCTTCCATTGTTAACAACGACTTGATTCCTTGTATTTGATGAGGTGCGAATGCGGTTGTTGGATTTGTTAGCAAATCGTCGAAGGCTCTTGCAATCATAACAAATCCTTGATTCAATGCATCGAAGGCACGCATCCTCATTTGATTCTTTGTAGAGTGCTTGATCATTGTTGTTGTTGTATGGAACCAATTGAGTTTCTTGGGATTGTTGTTGTGATGGATCATATGGTGTGATCTGAGCGAGTTGGTTGTGGAGGGTTTGTGAAGGTTGTTTGCAAGGTCGGGAATTGAGGATAACATGCTTGAGCCCATAAAGCAAGAGTTTGATTATCCGGGAGTGAAGGTGAAGCGAGGACCCACGGATGATTCTTTCTTTGTCAACTTCCTTTTGGTGGTGCTTCAAATAGTCATACAACAATCCGTATGTAGCTTGATGAAGATTCTTAAGCAGCGGATGAATATAACATACTTTTCCCAATCGGGACCAAGGCAGCTCGGGAACTTTGTGTTGATTGCAATCCTTGGCATAATGATATTATGTTTATCCAAGTCATTGATGATGTCTGAGAAACGATGATGATAAGACTCTAATGTCTCCCCTGGTTCAATCATGAAGTGTTCATATGCTAAGTAGATTTTTGATTCCATGTCTTCTTGATTGAGTTATGTGCCTTCCATTAGAAGATGAATGTGCTCCCACATTGCTTTAGCAGTCTTCTGAGCATCAACACTATGAAGTATCGGATTGGGTAATCCCAAAAGGATATATTGCATTGCAAGTTCATCGGCTTCCAAGTGTAGAAGTTGGTCAGTAGTAAGTTGATCAAGACCGACAACGTTGGTAACATCATCTCTTGGTGGAACAGCATTCGGATCTCCGATGCGGTGAGTAGGCATCGAAAAGGACCTTCAAGGATGACCTTCTTCAAAAACTTTCCATGTGGCTTCTTTAGATCACAAAACCTAAAGAACCTTATCACCCATTGATCGTAGTTTCGGGAGTGAGCATTGGAGGTGCATCGAGGATCCGACTTCATGAATGGATTGTTGGCTACTTAAAGCTTCACACATCTTTGCAAACCAAGAGGTTCCTTTGGTGTTGTAACATTCATAGCATACTTGGCGGGATCTTGATTTTGAAAGTATGTATAATGTTGTACTTGTTGACGAGGGTTTGGTGGAACCATTTGTGGTGGAAGAGGATTTGCTCCTTGAGGAAAGTGTTGAAATTGTTGTTGAAATTGTTGCAATTGTTGTGGAGATGGTGGAGGATATTGTTGATAGATTGTTGTTGTTGTTGTTGTTGAGGATACTCATGAGGAAAGTAGCTAGAGTATGGTGGTTGAGACATCTTGAAACTTGTGTTGATGATGGATCTTTGTAGTCGAATGAAACTTAGAGTTTGTTGATGAAGTAACCTTATGCGTAGAAACCGACTTAGGCGTAGAAAGTAACCTTACGCGTAATACCCAACTTACGCGTAAAGAGAACTTTACGCGTAGTGAATAGCTTCTGCGTAGACTTGAGAAAAACTTAGCTTAGGCGTAAACCAAAGACTTAGTAGTAGAATCCTTATCGTAATATTTCCTTAGGCGTAAGACAAGCTTAGGCGTAGGAAATGCTTAGGCAAAAAGTATTCTACGCGTAAGTATTTAGCTTAGGCGTAAAACTAGGGTTTGCCCAAAATCCTTTACACTTATACCGGTGTAAAAGATATCCAAAGTCGAAGTGTTTTCGGGCTTATCCAAGCAAGAAAACTTGAGTAAACCAAAACTTGAAGATCAAATGATGAAATGCTTACGCGTAAAGTCTTTGCTTAGGCGTAGACTTTGAGCTTCTGAGTAAAACTAGGGTTTTATTACGAGTAGAAAGTACAAACTATCACCAAAAGCGATTTTATGCCCAAAAGTGTTTAGAAACACGATTTTAATGATGAAATAGCTTCAATATCACCAAAATAACAAGAAAGTTTGAAACTTGATGATCCAAAACACTTTTTCACCCTTACGCGTAGAAAGAAGTACACGAACAAAACCAAGCTCAAAAACTATTCTACACACGTAAAGTTTCAAACTTGATGCTAAAAACTTAAACTTTAACACTAAATAAACCTTAAACCACAAAATCTTGAGTTTTAAGTGTAAAATTAAAGCTTTTAAGCGTATGAAAAGTTTAGAGCACAAAACCAGCGTATAATACAAAACTTCAAAAACAAATATGTTTCACCCAACTAGATGGCGATTGATACCTTTGTTAGGTCACCATAATGTAACACAAGCATCAATATGTAAGAAGAAAGATAGATAAGATGATCGGATGAACACACAAACACACACACACGTATGAATAAGAGAAAGTTATGCGTAGGATATATTGAAAGTGAACAACCAACCTTCAAATGAAGGTTTACAAGAGGTATTTATAGGGGAAGGGACTAGGGCAACACTACAAGTTCCTTCCTTCCTTATTGGACATGGGCCAAGGCTTATGGGCTTTCTACATAAGCCTTGCCATTAATACAAACATAAAAGCCTAATTAAGCAACCTATTACATATTGATTACAAACACTTGAAATATAGTTTAGGAGTGATTCCAACAACATCTAATCGTCTTAGTAACTAAACTGGTTCAGTTGATACCTAGAACTATCCAAAAGTACATTTGATGATGCATGTAAACTCCTAGGTTGATTAATCGGATGTCAAACTGGTCACCGTAACCACTATCCACTACTCATGTTACCTCGGCATCATTTTACATTATGAGAACACGTACTGGTCACTGCAAGTCTGCAACCACTGTCTAAGTACTACTCATGTTACCTCAACGCCATATCAACATACCCTTTCACAAGTTTCTCATCACTTCTAGTCGAAGATCGTGACTGCAACATGCCACTAACATTTCTTAAATAAGAAAGAGAAAGGAAAAAGAAAGTTGCTTTGTTCAGCTAGTGGTGGACGTGGTAGTGACCATTACCAAGTACTTGGGGGTGGTTTCTTTTGGAGGTTTCGGGTTAGAGGCTTGCCAATGGGGTTTTCTTTCTAGGCGAAACATAAAAAAAGAAGTGGAGTTTATTCTTCAAAAGTGAATGTTCGAGAAAGACATATATTTGAATGTCACTGCACGACTCGAACTATTAACTACTAACTAGCCGTTGTAAAATAAATAGATAAATAAAATTGGGTACTGAGAACAAAATTTGTATATAAGGTAAAATTATAAACATTAAAATTAGAAATAAAAGAAAGATATTTAATTATCAAGTGGGAAAAAATTCATACCGGACGAAGTAAGCGTGACTTCTCATTGAGTGAGGGGTATGTCATGCACCACCCCCAAAACATCATCACCACCTCACGCACGACCAAACCAAGAAAACGATATAAAAGGTGACCGGGTTGTCTTTGGTTACATTTGAAAAAAGTGGGCTCATTTTGTGTTTTAATGTTTTTTATTTAGTTTATTAGTGTGTGTGAGGTATATTTTGTATAAAATGAGTACTTTAATGAAAGGTGAAAAGTAATATGACCACTACAAGTGAAAGATGAAAAGAAGTAAACGGAAAAAAAAAATTAAAATGACACTAATATAAAATATGAAAAAAAAGTGACCGCTACCTTTAGACTTACCGTGATAAACATTGTGTTTATCCATGATTCCATGTCACAATGACAATATGTGTACCGCTTATAATGACCGAGTCAAGGTCTACCCTTCGGAAAAGTCAAAAAAACGAAAACGCACCATCATTTCTACCAAAAGACATGTAATAAAATCAACAAGGTACGCTCATTTCAATGGTGATTCATAATATGGCCAATCCCATTACATCAAGTTTTGTTGTCAGTTTGAAATATAAAACCCCATATACTAACTCTTGAATTATTATTATTATTATATTTTTTTAATATTTTTTTTTGAACAATTTTTTTTAAAGATTAACAAACACGAAACTAGACATTTCAACATGAAGTGTGACAAAATTATTTAAAACATGAAAGTATACACAAGAACATCAAATATATATGTATATAAAAAAAGAAAAAAAAAATAAAAGAAAAAGAAAAGAAAGATACATTTTCAAACCGTGTTAAACCTTATTGAATTCACAAATGTGAATCATGAACAAACTACTAAACAAAACGATGTTAACATACATATGTCATGCATCAACGTAGTTCTGCCCTTGACTCGAGGTAGGACTGCTCATCTTCTTCAACCAAATCTGAAATCGCCTTGTTATCAGGATTCCTAATTGAGCAATGCGCACAATTTCACCTTTGCCGCCTGTCAACACTTCCATTTGTCCCATTTTGATCATGGCTTTCACAAATTTCTCAAAGAACAACTTCTCATCATGTGCAAAACTTTCAACAATTGGTTTAGTGTCTTTATGTGTGTATAAATCTTGGTCCGAGGTAAAAAGACTCGACGAAATACTTGTTATCAAACTTGATTGGAGAAAGAATGTCCATGACGGTTGTGGCATCGGTTGTGTTTGTGGGACAAACTTCTTTAAGTCCATGAGCAAAGGTTTTCTCCATTGTGGGGTCTTGGGTTGGATAGAGACGAGGCATGAAGGATGTGCAGTGACTAATACCGATGGTGTGACCTCCAGAAAGGGCTACTACATCGGTAGGAGTGAGGTTTTTGGTTGCAAGGGCCGAGAGGATGGTGCTCGCGTTGCTTGTTGGTGCGGGAAGGTTGGCTAAGGTTGCGTTTTGCGTGGCAAATGTGAGTCCATCCTTTCTACCCAAAGGAACATCATAATCGGGTCCACCTGACTATAAAAGTGTACAAAAGAAACACGATTATTTATGTGTACTTTGAATAATTAGGTGTAAAAGAAGTTCATAAGCTATTCGATTTAATTAGATGTATTTTGCGTGGTTTATTTAGATGTTTGTACCAAATGAACAGCATCACGAGCCGCAATAGCTACAATATCAGAGCAAGACACCACTCTCCCGCATTCTCTATGGATTAGGCCTCGAAGATCTTGATGATTGTGAGCGCCTGTTTCCTTAGACTTTGGTTTGGTGGTGCGGTTTGTTCACTTGGACCACCGTGGGATCCATCCAGCAGGACGGACCCGTCACAACCCTACGCGCAATTTAGCAAATGCATAGTCAATAAATGTAGAACAAAGTTACGTGAACAAAAGCTTAACATGACAAAATTTTGTAACCATCAAAATTAGCATCCGGTGAACCCGGCTAGCTATATTTTCATGAGAGTTTTATGTTGCAAATAACCATTATGTAACATCACTTATTGTAAGCTTATTTACGGGTTTATAGTATTTTAGCTATATAGTGTAACAAAACATAAAGAATGTGCTAATTAACTATATACCTGAACAAAGCAATCGTGAAAGTGAAGACGAAGCAAGCCAGCCGCTTGACCGATATCTTCCTTAAATACTTTCTTAAGATGTTTTCTAACAATCTTTTCGACCTTGTGACATGTCTTATGGTGATAATCCCATGACAATCCTTTCACAATGGGTGCCGAGTAATCGGCCTCAGATACATAAAGAAGAGAGGAGAATATCAAGAGTGATGAGGAAAGAATTAGAAACAAAGAAGCTGAAGAAGAAGAAGAAGAAGTCATGATTGAATAATGATGAAGGTGGTTTGGATGTGAATGAATGTAAAGAAAACTTGAAGAATATTTATAGGGATATATTAAGCAATGACCCAAGAAATACTTGGTAAAAAATAGTGTACGTATATGTTAGTGGGCGGCTTGGTCATGTGTAAGTAAGTATTTTGAAATTTTGTGAGTATTTGTATGGTATTGTTAAATCAATATTGACATTGTTTATCGATGGAGGTTATCTGGATTTAGCAAAGGAAAAGTAGATATGATGTCGTTTTCTCTAAAAATGTACCATATGAGCATGCACGAAAATGTTTTAAAGGAGGCAAATTTAGATCGACATGTTTAATATAAAACCTGAAAATCTAAAATCTGATTAAAGACTAAAATACCTTTGGAATCGAAATTTGTAAACTACGTAAAATACATTTATATCATTTAACGAATTTAAAACTTAACTTGCGAATAAATAAAACTTAACGAATATATTACGTAATCGATTTTGGTACGACGAAGATTGGACGTTTCGCAAATAACTTGGGCCGTGTTGTTTTGTGTCGTGTGGATTCAAGAGCCCAAGGGCGTGTGTTTGTTTGAGTTCGGTTGGGCCAAGCCGAAAACCCAAGGCCTCCTCAAGCCTAAATCAAAAATAATACTACTATATATACAACACATAAACACAAAAGTGAAACCCTAGTTTATTGTTGCCTCTCTTCTTTTTTCTTTTGCTCTCTACTCGGCCGAATATCAACACCCATTGGTGTCGAGATTTTTGCTTCAACCAAGTCAAGGTATAACCTATTCTTGTTTTCCTTTGATGTACCTTATGTTATTGTATTGTAACTTGATTCGTTTGGTCGACTTGTGTTTCTTTTTTTTCTTTGTGTCGAGCCGAATAGAACCAAAACAAGGCAAACCCTAATGATTAAACCTTACAAGTATTAAAGAGCTATGTACGTAATATGTAATATTGAATCGGGTCATGTATATGTCGAGTTGAATAAGGACCGAACCTTATGTGTTATAACCGAACCATGCATATAATTCGACTAAAGTATAAAACATGATAACTTGAATGAGTTAAGTACGTAGATGAGTTAAGACTTGCGTAATAACCTATTAGTTGAAACCCTAGATTGAACCGAACCACATATGAGTTTTTAAGTATATTAAGTAAGTAAAGGTCATGTAAACGTAAACCCTAGTTTGATATGTAAATTGAATAAGGTATGCCAAACCCTAATGGTTTGTGAATCGTGTCTCATATGTGTGCGTAATTATAAGTCAAGAGAATTTGTAAGTGTGTAAACGTGTAATTAATTCGAGTAATAAGTAACTTGTATGTCACATAAAATCATAAACGTATATGGTGAAACATAAAAGGAAAGATTATTTTTATGACGTGTTAGGTTAAGTAACGAGTCATTAAAAGACGTAACATGTAAGTAAATGCATATTAATGAGATATTAAAGAATGAGAAAACCCTAGAACATAAATGAGAGTCGATTAGGGTTTTGAAACTAAGTGTGTGTTAATTCGTTATTTCATGTGTGAGTTATGATGTTTAAACTATTTTCACATTTAACCCTAAACTTTAATAAATAACATAATGAACCCTAATCTACGATATAAATTATAAAACCCTAAAGTATTAAGATCATTAAATATACTAAGTATGAAAGCCAAATATTAAAAGATCATTTCGATGATTATGGAATCATTAATAATATATACGACCGTTAATGTGTATAGGTTCTGTGAAGAAGGAGTAATCCTTTGCTTTCCTGTTTACGATTTTCGATCATTTGCTTTGGAATAAGGTGCAGATATTCGACCTTTTCGATAAAGTTTCTTGTAATGTTTTCTTTTCGTTAACTTTTATATTAGGATTTCCTAAGCCTTTGCTATGAACCCTAATGTGTCTATTTGAGCTGTTGCTTATCTGAACTTTGATTTTTGAATCATAAAACCTTTGATTTTGAAAACATGATTAAACATTTGATAAAATATGATCTATGTCAGTTATGACATTCTAATTTGACCTAAGATAGTTTGACACCCGAGCCAATTATTAACTAGTCATGGGGGTTCCATGTCCGTGTCAGTAATGCACTTCGACATGACTACAAGGCGATGAGTGAAGTTACGCCACGTCCCCTTATCATTAATTGTTATGAGCTCAATTTATATTATATTATCAATGTATGTTTGTGGGGCGTATGAGTGCATCCTAGATCATTATATGTTATATATTATATGTTATATGCTATATGTTGTTTGATGATTGATCTTTGCGTGCATGCACGTCCTTCATAACTCTGGTAGGTCTCCCACAAATGTTGCCTTATGTGATTATGAATATGTTTATGATATGGCATATGTGTACAGGCTCGAGGTAGTTAGCTATAAAACTTATTCTATTATCACGATTTATCTTTTGAAATGATTATGATTTCACTATCTTTCTTTCACTATATCTCGTATTCGTTTTAGTTTCGTATTCGTTTTGCTTGTATATCATTCATTGGGCTTTTGAAGCTCGCCGCATTTCTTTTCTTCCGGCGGTATCTAAGCATTGGAGTGGGTATTGCTTTGGGATGAGTCTTTGTGTGGACTTACCTTAGAGATTTTAGCTTTGATCTTATGATGCCATTTAGACTTTATATTATAGACATTTCATTTGGAGTTTATTTTCATTTGGGACCTATGTATTGAAGTCATTTGACTTGGATTATTTCAATATTTATGTTGAGATTTCTTTTGGATATTTATGTTTGCTTTGATATGACACCATTACTTGTGATTCCTTTACCCTTGTCGGGTGGGCGTTACAATTTATGGCATCAGAGCCCAGGTTTACGACTTGTAGTCGGGACTTGTGACATATGGAGCCTAGGTTTTGAGACCTTAGAGCTTAGGATTTGACTGTGAGGATTTGGGTGACTTTAGGATTCCTTGCGTACTTCCATTTCGTATCTCACCTTTGTTCATTTGCTAATCGTTCGGATGGTTCGAACTCGTACTACCGGTGGCGTGGATGGAGACGATGATGCCACTAACATGGATGCTGCGATTGCTAATGCTCTCAACTCTCTTTTCCCCGGTCTTACTACACGAGATGATGGAACAAGTGATCAACAACATTCGTAATCGAATGGTGCTTCGGTAGTGGTGGAGGAAATCAACCCTTGGTATTCACACTTGGCTCGAGCGTTTGAAGCTCAAGCCTCTTTCGTTTAGCAACGCTGCTACTCCCTCGAGGCCGAGGACTGGATCACTCATATTGAGAATTTGTTTGAAATCTTGGGTTGTGGAGCGAGTTTAAGACTCGTTTGGTGCATTCAAATTGGAAGGTGATGCTTTAAATTGGTGGAAGGCACTCAAACAAGCAAGAGGAGGAGATGCTTTTGTTGTGACTTGTACAGGTGAGTTTGGACTATCTTCTATAACCGTTACTTCCACGATCTTTGGCGACAAAGGTATGAGAGGATTATCGGGCAATCTACCGGTTTGATTATGAGAATTCAATGAGTACATGAGTAGGTTTATGATTTGGTGAGTTTTGTGGGAGTGATTCTTTGGAGATGGTAGGCGTCAAGCTAAGCACTTCAAGTGGGGACCGAAGAAGTGGGTGTTGGACCATCGCTTAATATTGAGTATGAGAATGTGTCGACTGCAATGATGCGGCTCGTAACATTGAGATCTTTCATGAGGTTTGGGTTCCAACAAGCGTAATCGCGATGGTGATCGGATTCAAGGTAGGACTCAAGGCAATGACTATAAGGGAAATTCGGTAGGAGTTATGATTCGAGGGTCAGTGGATAGGAGTTATGATCGGGAATTGATCGGGAAGGAATGTTGACCTTGGGCATACACGAGGGGTCAAGATAATAGAAATCTTTGGTAAGAATGGAAATGATCTTGAACCAAGGTAACAATAACCAGTTACAACAAGGATCGATCATTTCGAGGAACGAATCGGTCGTGCTTGAGATCTTCAGTCAATGAGAGGGTGAGGTTTTGCCACCCCACCTATCTCTGTACTACTTGTGGAAAGGCTCATCCGGACGGTGTTTCAAGGCCACTTGGTGGTTGTTTTGCTTGTGGTTCCACTGCTCACAAGATTAAAGATTGCCTAAGAAGAACCCGCGATTCACGGAAACTACATCAATGCCGACTCTTGGGCGTGTTTATGCTACTACTCGAACCAAAGTGAGCGCACTTGAGTACCATTACGGGCGCTCTTTTCATTGATGATTATGATGTCTTCATTTTATTTGATACCGGTGCCACACTCCATTATATCTATCACATTTGCTAAGAAACTTAATATGAAGCCCAAAAGCGTTAACAAATCACTTATCGATTTCACGCCTATGAAAAACCACGTGATCATTGATCATAAATCGTTAAGTGTCCTCTTCGTTTTGATGATCGTATTCGCTTTTGCAAATCTGTATCCTCTCGATATGGTCGACTTTGATATCATTCTAGGCATGGATTGGTTGGCTTATCATAGAGCTTCAATTGAGCGCCATGCTAGAACGGTGATCTTTGGAGACATAAAACATCTGAATTCGTTTATCACGGTTCTCAACCTCTTAAATTTGTTAAGCTCATTTCCGCTATGAAGGCACGGACCATGATTGCTCATGGGTGCCAAGGTTTTCTAGCATCCGTTAGGACATATCTTTGGAGAGTCCTAACATTGAAAATATTTCGGTTGTTTGCGAATTTATCGGCGTTTTCGATGAACTCCTGGACTTCCCCAGCTAGAAGTTGAGTTTAGCATTGAGTTAATTCACAGTCTTGAACCGATTTGAAGGCTCCGCATCGTATGGCACTGTAGAGGGCGAAGGAGTTGAAGGAGCAGCTACAAGAGATGATAGAAAGTGGATTTATTAAGCGGTGTTTCTCCATGGGGTGCACTGTCTTGTTTGTGAAGAAGAAGGATGGAAGCATGCGTTTATGTATCGACTATCGTGAACTCAACCGTATTACTATTCGTAACCGTTATCCTCTGCGCGTATTGATGATTTGTTTGATCAAGCGCAAGGAGCTAAGTTCTTTTGAAGATTGACTTGAGGTCCGGTTACCATCGATTCACGTGTAAAGGAGCAAGATGTTCCTAAGACCGCGTTTCGTACGGATATGGTCATTCGAATTCCTCGTTATGCCTTTTGGTTTGACCAATGCGCTTTCTTTGTGTTTATGGACACGATGAATCGTGTTTTCCATGAGTTCCTCGACAAGTTCGTTATTGTTTTCATCGGCGACATTTTAGTTTACTCAAGTCTCGAAGAAGAGCATGAAGAACATCTCCGTATAGTTTTGGAGATTTTGAGGAAGAAGAAGTTGTACGCCAAATTTTGAAGTCGAATTTTGGTTAAGACAAGTCGCTTTCCTTGGTCATATTGTATCGGTGATGGTATCACCATGGATCCGTCTAAAGTTTAGGCTATCACCAAATGGCCAAGACCTCTGACGATGGTGAGTCGGAGTTTTCTTGGACTTCTTGGTTACTACAGACGTTTTGTTGAAGGTTTCTCTCGCTTAGCTCTACCCCTAACCTAGCGATGAGGAAAGGTGAAAAGTTTGTATGGAAGGATGAGCGAGAAGAGTTTTGAAGAGTTGAAACGGAGATTTGTGTCGACTCTATTTTGACTCTTCCAATTTGGTTCGGAGGATTTCAAATTCTGATGATGCATCTAAGAAAGGATTAGGGCGTGTTTTGATGCAACATGGAAAGGTAATAGCTTATGCTTGAGGCGCTAAAACCTTATGAGGAGAATTACCCAACTCATGACCTTGAATTAGGCTGCGGTGGTGTTTGCGTTGAAGATCCGGAGACATTACTTGTATGGAGGCGTGTGATATATTCATCGATCATAAGAGTCTCAGTATATTTTCACTCGGAAGGAACTTAACATGAGACAAAGAAGATGGTTAGAACTTCTTAAGGATTATGACACCAACATTCATTACCATCCGGTAAGGCTAACGTAGTTCTTGACGACTTAGCCGGAAATCGGGCATTCTTGCAGTATCAAGATTGAGCCTAGGATTTTGCGTGACTTAGAGAGTTTGAATGTTGAGTTGTGCGTACGAGGTTTTGATGGATCTTGGGCAGAGTATGAAGGTGGAGTCGAACCTTATCTTGCAAATTAAAGAAGCTCGAGAAGATGATGGCGCGGTGTGGGCCGTGGCGCAAAATGTTGAAGAAGGTAAGCAGACGGAGTTTAAGGTTGATAATGACGGTATTGTATGGTATGGAGATAGGCTTTGTGTTCCCAATGATCGGTGCCATTGAGAAAGTTATGGTGAAGCTCATAGTTCTCCTTTCACTATCCATCTGGTTCTACCAAGATGTATAGGATTTGAAGCGATACTTTTGGTGGAATGGCATGAAGCAAGATGTGGCGACGTTTGTGTGAAGTGTATGATTTGTCGGCGGTTAAGATTGAACATCAAAGGGCTAGTGGTTATTACGACCATTGGATATTCCAAGATGGAAGTGGGATAAGATATCTATGGATTTTGTGGTGGACTACCTCTTACTAGGAAGAAGCATGATGCGATTTGGGTAGTTGTTGATCGATTAACCAAATCTGCTCATTTTTGCCAATCGAAAGGATTATGGTATTGGTAAATTGGCGGAGATTTTTCAACAAGAGATCGTTAGACTTCATGGTACTCGGCATCTATTGTGTCCGACGAGATCCGCATTTACTTCTCGTTTACGGAAAGGTTTGCAAAGCTTGGGGTACTCGACTTAACTTTAGTACGGCATTTCATCCTCAAGCAGATGGTCGATCGAGAGGACTATCTGAGACCTTAGAGGATATGCCAAAGGCTTGTGCTTTAGAATGGTGCGGTTGGGATGAATATTTATGTTTAGTAGAGTTTGCATACAACAAGGTTGGCATGCTAGCATTAAAGCGACCTTGTTTGAACTTCTTTATGGAAGGAAATGTAGAGCACCTATTTCTTTGGGATGAAGTAGGTGGCGCTTGATTGAAGGTCCGGAAATGATCGAGATCACTAATGAGAAAGTAGTTGTTGCTAGAGAAAAATTGAAGGAAGCTAGGTCTCGTCGAGAAAAGTTATCTTGACAAGCATCGTCGTGATTTAGAGTTTCGGGTTGGAGATCGTGTATTTTTGAAAGTTTCGCCGTTTAGAGGTGTGAAACGTTTTGGAATCAAGGGCAAGCTCGGTCCTCGATTTATTGGACCTTTGAAATTCTAGAGCGTATAGGAGAAGTTTCGTATCGATTAGCACTTCCGCCTCGGTTATCGCATGTTCATGGCGTTTTCCATGTATCACCCTAAGGGGATATAACTATCATCCGTTACACGTTGCTTCTTATCCGTTTGATCAAATTCAATCCGATATGTCTTTATCTGAAGAACCAGAAGCTATTTTAGAAAGACAAGAAAGAGTTATGAGAAATCAAGTCATTCCGTTCGTTAAGATTCTTTGGAAAAATCATCTGAAACGTGAGGCTACTTGGGAAACCGAGGAGTCGATGCGAGCTAGTTATCCCCATTTCTTTGAATAGTTTGGTATGTTCTCATTTCGTTTTCGTTTCCATTTCGTTTCATTTCAATTTTCGAGGACGAAAATTTTTCTTTAGAGGGGAAGAATTGTAAAACACGAAAATCTAAAATCGATTAAAGACTAAAATACCCTTGGAATCGAAATTTGTAAACTACGTAAAATACATTTATATCATTTAGCAATTTAAAACTTAACTATGAATAAATAAAACTTAACGAATATATTACGTAATCGATTTTGATACGACGAAGATTGGACGTTCGCAAATAACTTGGGCGTGTTGTTTTGTGTCGTGTGGATTCAAGAGCCCAAGGCGTGTGTTTGTTTGAGTTCGGTTGGGCCAAGCCGAAAACCCAAGGCCTCCTCAAGCCTAAATCAAAATAATACTACTATATATACAACACATAAACACAAAAGTGAAACCCTAGT
The DNA here is from genome assembly GCA_022545495.1 of Chrysanthemum lavandulifolium. Classification (NCBI taxonomy): domain Eukaryota; kingdom Viridiplantae; phylum Streptophyta; class Magnoliopsida; order Asterales; family Asteraceae; genus Chrysanthemum; species Chrysanthemum lavandulifolium. The sequence goes on from CM040241.1 coordinate 164,279,717, forward strand.
TTATTGTTGCCTCTCTTTTTTTCTTTTGCTCTCTACTCGGCGAATATCAACACCCATTGGTGTCGAGATTTTGCTTCAACCAAGTCAAGGTATAACCTATTCTTGTTTTCCTTTGATGTACCTTATGTTATTGTATTGTAACTTGATTCGTTTGGTCGACTTGTGTTTCTTTTTTCTTTGTGTCGGTCGAATAGAACCAAAACAAGGAAAACCCTAATGATTAAACCTTACAAGTATTAAAGAGCTATGTCGTAATATGTAATATTGAATCGGGTCATGTATATGTCGAGTTGAATAAGGACCGAACCTTATGTGTTATAACGAACCATGCATATAATTCGACTAAAGTGTAAAACATGATAACTTGAATGAGTTAAGTACGTAGATGAGTTAAGACTTGCGTAATAACCTATTAGTTGAAACCCTAGATTGAACCAACCACATATGAGTTTTAAGTATATTAAGTAAGTAAAGGTCATATAGCGTAAACCCTAGTTTGATATGTAAATTGAATAAGGTATGCCAAACCCTAATGGTTTGTGAATCGTGTCTCATATGTGCGTAATTATAAGTCAAGAGAATTTGTAAGTGTGTAAACGTGTAATTAATTCGAGTAATAAGTAACTTGTATGTCACATAAAGCCATAAACGTATATGGTGAAACATAAAAGGAAAGATTATTTTTATGACGTGTTAGGTTAAGTAACGAGTCATTAAAAGACGTAACAAGTAAGTAAATGCATATTAATGAGATATTAAAGAATGAGAAAACCCTAGAACATAAATGAGAGTCGATTAGGGTTTTGAAACTAAGTGTGTGTTAATTCGTTATTTCATGTGTGAGTTATGACGTTTAAACTATTTTCACATTTAACCCTAAACTTTAATAAATAACATAATGAACCCTAATCTACGATATAAATTATAAAACCCTAAAGTATTAAGATCGTTAAATATACTAAGTATGAAAGCCAAATATTAAAAGATCATTTCAATGATTATGGAATCATTAATAATATATACGACCGTTAATGTGTATAGGTTCTGTGAAGAAGGAGTAATCCTTTGCTTTCCCTGTTTTTGCTTTTCAATCATTTGCTTTGGAATAAGGTACAGATATTCTGACCTTTTCAGTAAAGGTTTCTTATAATGTTTTCTTTTCGTTAACTTTTATATTAGGATTTCCTAAGCCTTTGCTATGAACCCTAATGTGTCTATTTGTTATTGCTTATCGAACTTTGATTTTGAATCATAAAACCTTTGATTTTGAAAACATGATTAAACATTTGATAAAATATGATCTATATGGGTTATGATATTCTAATTTGACCTAAGATAGTTTGACACCAGCCAATTATTAACTAGTCATGGGGTTCCATGTCCGTGTCGAATGCACTTCGACATGACTCTAGGGCGATAGAGTGAAGTTACGCCACGTCCCTTATCTCATTAATTCTTATGAGCTCAATTTATATTATATTATCAATGTATGTTTGTGGGGCGTATGGGTGCATCCTAGATCCATTATATGTTATATATTATATGTTATATGCTATATGTTGTTTGATGATTGATCTTTGCGTGCATGCACGTCCTTCATAACTGGTAGGTCTCCCTACAAATGTTGCCTTATGTGATTATGAATATGTTTATGATATGGCATATGTATGCGGGCTCGAGGTAGTTAGCTATAAAACTTATTCTATTATCACGATTTATCTTTTGAAATGATTATGATTTCACTATCTTTCTTTCACTATATCTCGTATTCGTTTTCGTTTCGTATTCGTTTTGCTTGTATATCATTCCTTGGGCTTTTGAAGCTCGGTAGCATTTCTTTTCTTCATGGCGGTATCTAAGCATTGAGCTGAGTATTGCTTTGGGATGAGTCTTTGTGTGGACTTACCTTAGAGATTTTTAGCTTTGATCTTATGATGCCATTTAGACTTTATATTATAGACATTTCATTTGGAGTTTATTTTCCGTTGGGACCTATGTATTGAAGTCATTTGACTTGGATTATTTCAATATTTATGTTGAGATTTCTTTTGGATATTTATGTTTGCTTTGATATGACACCATTACTTGTGATTCCTTTACCCTTGTCGGGTCGGGGCGTTACATTTAATTTATTGACTCACTGATGAAGATATAGATAAAAAAATTCGTAAGCTAGTGAGAACAATTAGTCACCTCTAAAAATTAATATCGAAGCCATTTTTTATTAGCTAAGTGGCTCATTAAGTAATACGTTTTCGGTTTAAGTCTAGTTTAAGTCTCACTTAAAGCATATATAAAATGTTGGTGGTTATTCGTCCCAAAGCAGGGTGAAGATAATCAATTCAGCAGAAATGTGCAACTCTTCAGCAGAAACAAACAAATTGTTAGTAGTAACAAATACCACTAGGTGGTTAACGGATATCACTTGTAATTATGTGATCACTTTCCAAAGTTAACTATTCGACCCTAATGCCTGGGTATCACGAATATCTACTTGGGATAAGACCAAATGCAGTTAGAGAATTAGGCACAATTCTATAACCCTTTCGCTTATAAGTATTTAGTGTTTTCTGTGTGTTATTCATGCATGTTCAGATCTCTTATTTATAGGAGGTTACTCTTGACCGTTCCAATGGAATTATGAGTAATCGGCCCATTAATAGCCTCATAATTATCCCCATTATAACCGTTAGTGGTTACATGACCAATTAAGCGTGGTCATAATGATGCAGTTATGCTTGTCATTTATCGATTACTTATATCGGTGCTTTCATAGTGCTTTCGGTGGTTACTGCTTTGCTTGATGGAAACGCCATCGCTTGATGTAAACACAACTTCGGTGAGATACCACGGTGGAAACACCACGCCGGTGAAAACATCGATCTGTGGAAATCTTGCCGGTGGAAACACCGATAATCAAGTGTTAACCACAACGATACTTTCACCAAGCACTACCAATACATACCACTTTTAGAGTCGAGGTGTTCATGGACCTTATGGGTGTACTCCGTACCTCTAACCCATTACAAGGTGTGAACCATCCCACAAGTGCACTAAATTTTCCAACAATCCTCCCAAATTTAGTTCACTCCTTTGCATGTAAAATAAACATCAAGCAAAACATGTGCATAAGCGAAAATGTCACGAGGTTGAATTTCCATCTTAGTAATTACACGTTCAAATATTCGAGAATCGTGGTGTTCTAAGAATTGAACCCTTCAACCCATTTGAATACACAAGATAACTACACAAGTTTTCAAACACTTAAAAGCTCCGACACTATACAAGCCATGTGTCCATATCCAAATTCATAAATGTTGTAGAAGCTAAAGTCCAAAGCTTCACAGGCGGCAAAACTTCAACATTTACATAGGTGGTTCCTCTTTATTCATGCTCACCGCCAAGCACTTTTCAAAGAAAAATAACCATTAAAGTAAAGACTTCATCCTCCTTTCAAAGAAGTTACGAGCACAACCTTGGGATGTAAATAAAACATGTGCTCCGGTCAGCTGAATATTGACTTTCCACATTGAACTCGGCTCCTAAGTTTCCTCGAGAGGAGTTGGGTGTCCTAGCATTCGATGACTAAGTTGGACTTAAACCCATCCCTTTAGAGACTTTATAACCAAGTCTCTATCCGGACCCTTCGTCAGTGATCGCCTAAGTTCTGTTGAGATCTCACAAACTCTATAGATACCACCCCATTCATGATAAGCTCGCGAATCATGCTATGTCCGACACCTAAGTGTCTAGACTTACCATTGTACATTTGGCTATAAGCCTTAGCCAATGTATTGCACTATCTCACCGGGATAGAAATAGGTGCTATAGGTTTAGCCACAATGGAATCTCAAGAAGCAAGTTTTCAACCATTCGACTTCTTTACCGGCAATGCTAGAGCCACAAATTGATTCCATTGTTGAACCTGGTGATGCAAGTTTGCTTCTTGGATGCCCAAGAAATTGCACCTCCACCAAGTAGAATACCCACCATCGGTAGGCGAGTTGTCTTGATTGTTATCGATCCAACTTGCATCGATGTAACCTTCCAACACCGATGGGTAACGATAGATGAGAGACTATAATCCATAGTTCTCTTCAAATACTCGATGACCCTTTGAAGCGCTTGCCGTTGATGAGCACTAGGATTACTAGTATACCGCTCAATTTTCCCACCGCAAAACCAATATCGGTCTTGTACAAGTCATGGCATACATCGGTGACCAATTACCTAGAATACTCAAGTTGAGATCTGACCTTGCCATGATTAGGCATCGACCTCTCACAAGTATCCATAGGAGTACTCATCGAGTACAATCAAAGTAATTGAATTTCCTCGGTACCTTCTCAATATAATGAGACCGAGATAGAAATTCTATTACTTTCATGTTTAATCCTTATACCAAGGATAACATCAACCTCCCCATGTCTTTCATGGAGAACCTTGATGACAAAAATTCCTTTGTCGGTCAACTGATTTTGGTCGGTGCCAAATATCAACATGTCATCAACATATAGACAAATGATGACTCCTTTACCGATTCATCAAATTTGCTATATACATATTTGTCGACTTGGTTAAGAACATAACCACTAGACAAAACCACTTCATCAAATTTTGATGCCATTGTTAGGTGCCCGCTTGATCCATAAGGAGACTTAATCGGTTTACACCTTGTTTTCATTGCACAGCATGATGAAGCCACGAGGTTGGTTCATATAAACCTCCTCTTCCAATTCACCATTCAAGAAAGTTTGTTTCACATCCATCGATGAATAACCAGATTGTGAATAGATGCCATAGCAATCAATGAGTCTTATGGCTTGTCGATACGAGCCACTGGGGCATAAGTATCAAAATAGTCTATTCCCGACTTTTGTTTAAAGCCCCGAATGACTAGTCTAGCCTTGAACTTTTCAATAGTTCCATCTACCTTCATTTTCCTTTTGAAAATCCATTTGCAACCCGGAGGTTTGCAACTAGGAGTAGATCAACCAACACCAAGTGTTGTTGCCCATGATGGAATCCATCTCATCATTGATTGCTTCTTTCCGAAAGCAATATCACGGGACTTCATTGCTTCTTCAAATGTCTTGGGATCATCCTCAACAATAAAGCAATAGGAGTATTGGTCGAGACCTCATCCCTTGTTCCTTCAACTAAGTATAGTTGAAACTCGGTCCAAATGACTTTGGAGTCCTAACCTTTTGCTCTTCCCGAGCACACGTTCGAGTTCTTGAACCACAACCTCATCGGGGACCATTGATGGTGCATCATCGGGACCTCTGCTACACCAAATGTCATGAGTTCCATTAGGAATCCTCCGACTTGGTCTAGGGACCGATGAGAATCTATTCTCATCAAAGTCGCATCCCTTGATTCAATTATTGAGTTAATCGAAACATGTTCATTAGGTTCAATAACATAGAACCTAAAAGCCTTGGAATGCTCAAGATATCCAACAAAGATGCGATCAATGCCTCTTTCACCCAAAGTCTTTTGCTTTGGATGGAGTCTTCAATGACCTACAACCCCAAACCTTGAGATAATTCAGTTGGGTTTCCTTTTAGTCCGAGTTCATAAGGGGTAACCTTGTTCCTTTTGTTGGGAACCCTATTTAATAAATAGCAAGTTGTTAACATAGCTTCACCCCGAACCTTTGACTCGGTCCGAAAAGGACAACATGGATTAACCATCTCCTTGAAGACTGTTTTTCCTTTCGAAATACCATTTTTGCCGAGGAGTATAAAGGCGATCGTTTCATGGATTATTCCAACAGATTGAAAATACCGAGTATCCATGTACTCACCTCCCTATCGTCCTTAATCTTTTGATCAAAGACCCAAGTTGTAATTCAACTTCTTTTTAAACACTTTGAATTTATCTAATGCTTCATCCTTGGTATGTAATAAATAGACATAACAAAATCTAGAAGCATCATCAATAAATGTCACAAAGTACTTCTTATTCCCAAAGAAGGAGTGGCATGCAAATCACAGTCATGTGAATAAGCTCCAAGATCTTAGTCTCACGACTAACACCACGAAAGGGTTTCTTGGTTATCTTGGTCAACATGCAAGTTTTACACTTTTCGGTGTCCATGTCAGCGAGGATTAAACCATCCCTAGACATATCTTGCATTCTTTTATAGTGAACATGACCAAGTCTAGCATGCCATGGGTAGAATCGGTCGATCATATGTGGTCACAAAAGTCGAAATAACACCGATTGGTAACATTAAGCCTGAACATTTGATTACATAAATAACCAAAACCAATAAAACACCATGCTTAGAAAGCACAAATTTATCGATTCAATAACTTGTTTATATCCATGATTATTCAAAACGCTACTTGAAACCAAGTTTTTCCTTATATCGTGAACATGAATAACATTAAACAAAGTTACAATCTTTCCGAACTAAACCTAAGATCTACACAACCACCAGTGCACCAAGGCGATTGACTCATTTCCCATGTGAAAAATAGAACCATCATTCGGTGACTCATAAGTCTTGAACCGACTTCTATCTTTACACATGAACTGCTGCACGAGTCAACCCACCACGCAACATCATCATCCCGCACATAAAAGATTCGAGATACATATGTAACATAATAAATCGAAAAGACTTATTAAACATATTACGACCTTCGGTGAGTTGGTTGAACCACCACTCCACGAACCATTAGTGCACGATCCATTGGCTTTACCACCAACTTTAACACCCTTTGCAACCTTTTAATGTGACCGGTCTTGCCACATTTCCAACAAGTAGGTGTTACCTTCTTGTTAAGATATGTCTTTGTGTTATCATGATATTTGCGTTTGCCTTTGTTTATCATTGTACACGGTGGAGTTGTTATGCTCCACCATATTGACAACAGAGATGGTCCAAAGAGCATTGCTACTCTTTGGCTTGTCATTATCCCGCACCTTGAGAGATTCCTCAATGTGCGATGACCGCCCAACTCAATAAGAGTTAACTCCTCCTTCATATGTTTCAAGGTATGCTTGAAATCTTTCCATGAAGGAGGAAATTTATCAATAACACAAGAGACTTGAATAGCCTCATCCATGTGCATATTGTATTGTGTAAACCTTCCAAGTATTCCAAGAAGTTTATTGTATTGTTCCATAACCGGTCTTGAATCGGTCATTTTGTAATTTGTGAAATTACTAACAAGGAACTTACTTGATGCATCCTCACCATATATTTGGCATCCAAGGAATCCACGTTCTTTGGAAGATTCAAAGTTCGATAAATATCAAGCGAGCATCGGACATACCATTGAGAATAAGACCTCTGCATATGTAGTCATCATTCTCCCATTTGCTCCTCCTCCGGATTTGCTCCACAGTAGCATCATCCCCATCATCGAGGAATAGGTGTAGTTAGCACATACACCACACTCATGCATGAAGAAGTGCATCTTCTTCGCCGCCTCCTAAAGTCCACCCTTCAAACTTGTCCGACTTAGCAAAGTTTGAAGCCATGTGTTTCATTACGCAATTGCCATTGATTATCACGAGAATAGTTTACTTTGATTGTTGGTGGTTATTCGTCCCAAAGTAGGGTGAAGATAATCAATTCAACAGAAATGTGCAACTCTTCACAGAAACAAACAAACTGTTAGTAGTAACAAATACCACTAGGTGGTTACCTGGATATCACTTGGAATCGTGTGATCACTTTCCAAAGTAAACTATTCGACCCTAATGCCCGGGTATCACGAATATCTACTGGGATAAGACCAAATGCGATTAGAGAATTAGGCACAATTCTATAACCCTTTCGCTTATAAGTATTTAGTGTTTTCGTGTGTTATTCATGCATGTTCGGATCTCCTATTTATAGGAGGTTACTCTTGACCGCTTCAATGGAATTATGAGTATTAATCGGCCCATTAATAGCCTCATAATTATCCCCATTATAATAGTTAGTGGTTACATGACCAATTAAGCGTGGTCATAATGATGCGATTGTAATCGTCATTTATCGAAGATTATATCAAGACTTTCATAGTGCTTTCGGTGGTTACATCGCTTGATTGGAAACGCCATCGCTTCGGTAAACACAACTCGGTGAGATACACCACTTGTGGAAACATCGATCTCGTCAAATCTTCGCTCAAGAGAAACACCGATAATCGGTGTTAACCATGATCTTTCACCAAGCACTACCAATACATACCACTTTTAGAGTCGGTGTTCGTGGACCTTATGGTGTACACTCTGCACTCCTAACCCATTACAAGGTGTGAACAATCCCATGAAGCACTAAATTTTCCAACATAAAATCTGAGTGGTTGTTCTATTTAGAGACTTTATGTTCGTTACAACCGGTTGGTTTATTTAGAGAAGAATCCAAATTGCTTAATAAGTGATCGCATTGTTAATGGCTTTTGGTCATGCGATTGGTGTAGACCGGTAAATAGAAGAAGATCACAAGTTGATCTCGATAACCTTTTGATTGACATAAGAAGAGAACTATTATTTTAAAATATTCAAAAATGAAAATATTTACTGTAATTTTGAAATAAGGAGAAAAGTATAAGATCGAAAGAATGGTATAAGTGTAGTAAACACGCATGTCTTTATTTGAATAGCTTTTTCTTTTTCTTAGTACGTTGGTTTATAAAAACATTTGGTGGGTGTGAATCTGACAAGTCAAAAAGTATGAAAGATTATATAATATATTTTTTTCATTAACTATATCACAAATCGCGTAAGCAAACCAAACCACTCCATTCAAGTTGCATTTAGGTATTCTCGATCGTTTACATTTCCAGGTAATTTAATACCAAAAACAAACAATGATTAATTACCCATTGATCACTGTTTAACCTTGTACTAGATGTTACAATTTTGGCGCACATATCCTTTTGCTTATAATTTTTTTACCGACAAAGAGATATATTAAAAAGAACTACCAAAGAATTGGAAAGAATTACAGACAAGTGGATATAGTGTTACAAGAATCACAACTTCACTCTATCCGATTGAGAGGATACGGTTTTTTGCCTACTAGAAATCAATGAAAGATGAAAGTTTTACATTGTCAAGGATTAGGTGTTTGTTTGGTTTTTTAAAAAGAAATACCATGTTATTACGGCACGCAGTGAAGTTTGTAGAGGGGATAATAGGCAAAAATGTGCGGTTTCGATGGCATACCAAGTACAAAGGGTCTGAATCCAAGTGAAATACCCGAGGGTAGGAAGCCTTAAGAGATGATTCAACAATACAATTGTCAAGCGAGAAGCTGATCGCCTATTGCCAAATTTCTTCTTGAAAAATGATGACAAGTTGATATTGCTAGAAATATTTGGTCAAATGATGAGTTTGAATAACAATTGATTGTCATCAAATACACTATTGAGAATTAACAAAAAGGTTAATGTTTGGTCGAATGCAACGACCCAGTTAATTTTGTATTCATCATGAGCTATTAGTATGATCATGAAGATTCCATGATCATACTTACGTTTTTTACAGAAAAATGAAAACAGATGGTACAAGATCGAAGTTCAATTAGCGATGTATAGGGTGACTAATTACGTAATTAACAAAGGGACCCAAATCCGATAATATCAATACGGTCGCATGTTACCATGCAATTGGACATATATTTGTTTAACACTAAAGTTCATGTTGAATACTACTAGTATATAAAATTGACCTTGAATGAATTTCAAATGGATTAGGTGGAAAGTTTATAATATTATCAAAAAGCAGAGGCTGCTATACTCTTATTAAAAAACAAGTTTTTAACCCGTCCCCACACGAGTTTGTTAAATAAATTTTTTATATGAACTTTTTTAAACTTGTATAGTTAAGAGGTGAGATTAATAGAAAACAAATCCAATAAAAAAAAACAAATTATAAGATCTTAACCATTCGTTTTCTTTTCATCCATTGAATGAGATTAAAAGCAAAATTGAAAGGAATGGCGAAATAGTCAATCTAACTCATTTAATAAAAACCCACTTTCCAATTTTTTTTTAAAATAACATATCTTATGACAAGTAAATCTTCAAGAACAAAAAATACACCATCGCGACGAGGAAAAAAATCATATTTCTATAGATATGCACTTTTATATACTTTCGACGAATTTTGTTTTCAAAATTTCCGTCCAGACAAATCACACGTGATCCGTACAAAAATCACATGTGATTTGTTATTTTTAAAAAATCACAAGTGATCCACCGAAAGAATCATACTAAAAAAGAATCACATGTGATCCACTAAAAAAATACATGTGGTTTGTTATTTTAAAAAAAATCATAAGTGATCCACAAAAAAATCACATGTGTACCACCAAAAAATCACATGTGATCCACCAAAAAAATCACATATGATCCACCAAAAGAATCACATTAAAAAATCACAAGTGACATGAGATCTTTAAAGTAATAAATCACACGTGATCTACAAAATTGTCACAATTCTCAATTTCCGGTCATTTCTCACATTTACTATTTCATCGTTTATCGTAAACTAGGTTTACAAGTATTAAATTGCGTAACCTTAGGGGTTTAGTCATGAATTCATGAACAATCATCAATGACATTTCATATAGACTAGATTTAGTCTACATATCATTAGCATCATTGTCATCATAGTAGTTCATGCATGATTTTGCATTCTACATTAAACGCGTAAATTTGATATTAAATAAACGCTATCGCGTAATTAATTATTTTGAACATTTGATCCGATACTACCAAAAATTATCCCGATATATTTTTGTACTCATATTAAGTTTATAAAAATATTATTATTAGTTTACCCGGTGTTTTAATATTTTTTTTTGTATATAAATTGTTATATTTATATAATTACGACGGTTTTCTTAAATATTACACGATAATTATTATTTCACTCAGTTCTTGTAAGAAATGTAATTTTTATAATTTTTATGACTTCAATATGTTTTATTTTGACCCGTTAAAATTTATTTTTAGTTAACGCTATCTTACAAGCTCAAATAAATACACAAGTTATTAATCATTCTTAAATAACTACACTTTACTCAACATAAATACACTTAATTATAACTAAATGCAAACTCTTTTATTTTTTCATGTTGGTCGACATTTTCAAGATGAGTCACTTCACTTTGTACAAAATATCTAACTTATACATTGCATATATTCATATTATACTCATTTACACACACAACTCATTTTCATAAGGTGTAAAAGATCTAAACACTCTCTTCTTCCTCTAGCACCATAACCGGCCACCTTGAAGGACCAAGAAGGAGATCATAAAAATTTTGCTAGTCAAGTTCATCACAATCTAGTATTACTCTTAATCAAGGTTTTGAAATAAAAACCTAGGGTGCTTAGGATTAATCCTTTGTTCATTTAACCTCATCAAGTTACTTGTAAGCATTTCATATTCATTTTATGATCATTTCATCATATTTAATAAAATCATGCAAGTCATATTGATGTTTGTACCACTTTTTATTGTTTTTAAGAGCTATAAGTTATATTTATCATCCTATAATTAATCCTTGAAACATATCACTTTTGGTGATGTCTAGGAACCCATGACACCCTAAGAGGGTGTATGGTAGGATTAGAATAGCTTCGGAGTTGGTTTGAATGGGTTAGAATAGGTTTTACGAGAAAAACTCATTTCGACAAGTTTTAAAAAGGGTCTGTCCTTATTGAAATCGGGAATTTTCGACAGTTGGATAAAAATTTTGGCCTATATATTTAGAAAATATACTTTAAAACGAAACCGTGGCCGCTTGAACGGGTTAAAACGGAGCTATAACGAAGAAGTTATGAATTTTTCAAGTTTGACGACGAAAACTATAAAATTCGAAAATTTCAGATGTTATGTCTATTTTGTACGAGTCAAAAATGAGGCTTAGGCGTTATAAATTATTTCGAATTATCAAAATATATTAGTATACTTTGATACGAAGCTAAGGACATATAAAACGAGAAAACGGACTTGTAACGATTAAATTACATGTTTAAACAAAGTTGCCGTAACTTTATTATATAAGCAAAACTATATTATTTCTAATAGACAAGTATTACGGCAAAACAAGTACCATGTTGAAAGTCGTTTTTAACATTGATGTAGAACTTTTTATAAAGTGATGTCTTTTAGTAAAAGTGAGTACGCCTAGCCTATTTTCCAAAATGTCCAACCGTTCGTTAAGCGGAGTTGTAATGAATAAAATATGGTTACTTAAACTTAGCCGAAAACCACCCTTAAACGATATTTTGGACACAAGTACCATACTTAACCTATATTTTTCTCTATGATCGAGACCTCTAGGATGAAAACTTAAATGCTAAAACTTTGAGATGATGATACAAGCTTCCCAAAACCATTGAGTTTGTTTCCTAACACTGATGTGTACCATTTTACGACTAGCTTTTCAAGGCCGTTTATTCACTTTCATGAAATTGCCAAATGACATTATTTTACGATTTAAAAGTTATAATTTCACAATAAATCACTAAATAACTATCGAGGATATCGTTTCAACGTAAACACTTGTAAAGTAATTTATAAATTCTCAAGAAGTTATAAGATTATTTCTACGATAAACTTTATATTTCAAAAGTGTACAAGTGGTATGGATATCATATGAGTTTGCATGCACGACATTGTTTCATGACTTATATTAGAGCATATCATTCATAATAGGTCGCGTTAGAGTGTTGCGTCTCATTTATGTGCATCCACTGTCATCATAACTATTGCAACAGTGAGTAATCACATCCCCTTTTACCGCTTTTACTATATTTTGGGGCTAAATGCATGAACCATACTTGAATTAAATTGATTCTTACTTTTGTGAACTCATTTGACTTGAACATTTGAACTTGAAACAAACCCTTGAACTTAATTACGAAATTATGCCTTGTTTGAACTTATTGAACCGTGACGTGTTATGACCTTGACCTAAAGTCTCCCATGATCGAGCATCACTATAAAGTCTCCCATGTTCGAGAGCATCACTTATAGTGTTCTCGCCTTGTTGGTGGAGTGTTCTCAATAATTCTCGCCTAGGGGTCGAGTGACAAAGGAGTCTCCCTTGTTGGAGCAAAGTGCAAAGTCTCCTATGTTCGAGCATCCTCGAATTATTATATACGTGGTACTATATTGTGAACTATTATGACCACTTATACTTGACAACTTGACACGCTATATCTTGTGCAATGGGTTGTGAACACACAGTGTTGCAAGTTTTGTATGGGCGGAACTTGAACCGAGTGGATTTACAATGCCTTTGCTTTGTGGACTATTTCGATGACCGAAACCTTTGAATATCTCTTACGAGTTTTCTTATTTTACTAAACGTATACTCACCAACTATTTTCATAGTTGACCCGCTTTTCTCTCATGCATTTCGTGTGATCGTTAGTAAGCTTTTCTTCCGTGTCTTGCAAATGAAGTTTTCACTTATCACTACAAATCGTTATGTAATAAAACATAATATTTTGGAATCAAAACTTTGTAATATATTTGCCGATGTCGGCTAAACTGGTATTGTAATGGTGTACTCTTTCTTTTAAATCTTAACGTTGGTATGTTCTATTATCTTGTGCTTATGTTCCTTCCGTTACACTCGTGTTTCCGCCTCCGGAGGGTGTGATGATTGGTATCGAGCTAAAGGTTATAGAGAATGCCGATTTTCAAAAATAAAAATCACAACTATAACCGAATAAAGTTTTATTAAACACCGAACATCATCCGAGTCAACTAGTCCTATCGTTGATCGTTAATCATAAATTATACATAGCCCGATCAACTATATCTAATTTATGAAGAACCATGCAATGATAAGAGTGGTAGTTTTAAATCATGTTTAGTCGAGTCTTTAGAGTCCGGTCACCAAGTTGCATTGGTCGGTGGGTATGCATAGCATGTTTTACGCTCACGCTAAATTACCGTATCTTGTTTATACCCTCTTTCCATCTTTCGACTTGTTAGACATAGCATGTCTCGTTCGCCATATTTCGATCACTATAACACATTACCACCGTTCTAAACCTCATCCGCCGTCCGAAGTGTCATTTACTCAACCCGATATTTTGGTCCATCGCAGATCATGGTCGCCGTAAACACACGCCAGAGTCAACAACAATGCCAACCCAAACAACAATGACAATCCAAACAACAACGTGATCGAATAGCGGATCTACTCACCCAAATTATGACGCACCTTGATGCTAGACGTAACCAACGCCGGAGAAGGTACTTCAAACACCGGTCATGGATGCGACTACAAGACTTTCATGACATGCAAGCCAATGGAATTTTATGGTACCGAGGGTGCCATTGATCGCTAACTCGGTTCGAGAATGTTGAGTCGAAACTTAGTATCACGAAATGTGTCAAGGAAACAAGGTGGAGTTCTCTGGTCTACTACAAGGTCGAGCATTGACCGGTGGAACAACCAACCATGCACTGTAGGAGAGGGGTCGCAAATGCGTTATCTTGGGAAGCATTCAAGAAACTACTAACCGATGAGTACCGCAGAAAGATGAAGTGCGTGTCGGAAGCGTAATTTTGGAACCACTTGATGGTTGGAGTAGAAGTCGACAAGTACACGATCCGCTTCCACGAGTTAACTAGGATGGTTCTCTCATGGTTTCCACCGTGAGAAGTTGATCGACCGATATATATGGGGATTGATACCGAAATTGGGAGGATGTCACCGTCGAACCCAACCACTCGCAAGTCTGTGGGCATGGCGTATCGCTTGACAAATGATGTGATCAGTCCGGAGAACTAACAAAAGCAAACGACAATGGACGGAAGCGGCAGGAGGATCACCAGGAAGCCGAGACCAGACCAAGAAAACAAGAGAGCGAATAACCGGGAACTATGGAGCGACCACCATGAGCGCAAAGGATATACAGTCCACATCCTATGTGTACTGATGTAACTATCATCACTCGTGAGATTGCCCAGTGCAACAAATGTGGACGGACGGGTCACTCGCGGAATTGCTCAACAAGATCGAGAACCAAGGACAAAGAAAAGCATGTTATGAGTGTGGAAGTTCGGATCACCTTCGAATACCGTCCAAAGTTGAAAAGAACTCCCAACCAAGAAGGTAATCATCCAAACTCGCATTGGCAATAGAAGGTCCACCGAACCGAACATTGATGTTTTCCCGCACGTGGTCGAGCATTCTATCCGGTATCGAGGAAGCCCGCAACGCGTAACGGGTACATTCTTTTGAACAACCACCTTATTTCTGTACAACATGATTTTGAGTGCATAACTTGCTTCCAATTTTACCACGCTCACGACATCGATTAATTTGAGACCCAACGATATCGACCTTAGTTGTAATTTATTTTGTTGATTTGATTTGATTTGTGTAAGCAATTCCAATATCGGCGAATCTTTCAATAGACTTCATTCAAAAGACTTGTTTCCTAGCTTGATCTAGTGACGCTCTTGTTTGATGAGTTGCGAAAATCAAGCTAAGAGACAAGTTTACTCAAGTCGGTTTAGTTTAATCTCATGAGTTCTTGTTTGATGAGTTGTGAGATTAAATTAGAATCGACTACCTAAAGGTCTTTTGAGAGCTACGTTCGATATTGGGTAAGTTTATCCTATCAAATCTAATCACGGGCACGTACTTAGTTGAATGGGGAACCTGTATACATGAGCATTGATATGATCATTTAGATTGTTCGTACGAGCATGAACTTTTAGAACTCTTGTCGAGGTTCGGACTATAGTATCAATAATTGAATCATGAGGACGTGATTCCTCTGACATGGGAAGAATATCACAATTCTCAATTTCCGGTCATTTCTCACATTTACTATTTCATCGTTTATCGTAAACTAGGTTTACAAGTAATAAATTCGCGTAACCTTAGGGGTTTAGCTGCGAATTCATGAACAATCATCAAGGACATTTCATATAGACTAGATTTAGTCTACATATCATTAGCATCATTGTCATCATAGTAGTTCATGCATGATTTTGCATTCTACATTAAACGCGTAAATTTGATATTAAATAAACGCTATCGCGTAATTAATTATTTTGAACATTTGATCCGATACTACCAAAAATTATCCCGATATATTTTTGTACTCATATTAAGTTTATAAAAATATTATTATTAGTTTACTCGGTGTTTTAAAATTTTTTTTGTATATAAATTGTTATATTTATATAATTACGACGGTTTTCTTAAATATTACACGATAATTATTATTTCACTCAGTTCTTGTAAGAAATATAATTTTTATAATTTTTATGACTTCAATATGTTTTGTTTTGACCCGTTAAAATTTATTTTTAGTTAACGCTATCTTACAAGCTCAAATAAATACACAAGTTATTAATCATTCTTAAATAACTACACTTTACTCAACATAAATACACTTAATTATAACTAAATGCAAACTCTTTTATTTTTTCATGTTGGTCGACATTTTCAAGATGAGTCACTTCACTTTGTACAAAATATCTAACTTATATATTGCATATATTCATATTATACTCATTTACACACACAACTCATTTTCATAAAGTGTAAAAGATCTAAACACTCTCTTCTTCCTCTAGCACCATAACCGGCCACCTTGAAGGACCAAGAAGGAGATCATAAAAATTTTGCTAGTCAAGTTCATCACAATCTAGTATTACTCTCAATCAAGGTTTTGAAATAAAACCTAGGGTGCTTAGGATTAATCCTTTGTTCATTTAACCTCATCAAGTTACTTGTAAGCATTTCATATTCATTTTATGATCATTTCATCATATTTAATAAAATCATGCAAGTCATATTGATGTTTGTACCACTTTTATTGTTTTTAAGAGCTATAAGTTATATTTATCATCCTATAATTAATCCTTGAAACATATCACTTTTGGTGATGTCTAGGAACCCATGACACCCTAAGAAGGTGTATGGTAGGATTAGAATAGCTTCGAGTTGGTTTGAATGGGTTAGAATAGGTTTTACGCGAGAAAACTCATTTCGACAAGTTTTAAAAAGGGTTTGTCCTTATTTTCGAATCTGGAATTTTCGACAGTGGATACAAATTTTTGGCCTAAATATTTAGAAAATATAATTTAAAACGAAACCGTGGCCGCTTGAACGGATTAAAACGGAGCTATAACGAAGAAGTTATGAATTTTTCAAGTTAGCGATTTAAAACTATAAATTCGAAAATTTCAGCATGTTATGTCTATTTTGTACGAGTCAAAAATGAGGCTTAGGCATTATAAATTATTCGAATTATCAAAAATATATTAGTATACTTTGATACGAAGCTAAGGACATATAAAACGAGAAAACGGACTTGTAACGATTAAATTATACATGTTTTCACAAAGTTGCCGTAACTTTATTATATAAGCAAAACTATATTATTTCTAATAGACAAGTATTACGCAAAACAAGTACCATGTTGAAAGTCGTTTTTAACATTGATGTAGAACTTTTTATAAAGTGATGTCTTCTAGTAAAAGTGAGTAAGCCTAGCCTATTTTCCAAAATGTCCAACCGTTCGTTAAGCGGAGTTGTAATGAATAAAATATGGTTACTTAAACTTAGCCGAAAACCACCCTTAAACGATATTTTGGACACAAGTACCATACTTAACCTATATTTTTCTCTATAATCGAGACCTCTAGGATGAAAACTTAAATGCTAAAACTTTGGGATGATGATACAAGCTTCCCAAAACCATTGAGTTTGTTTCCTAACACTCGATGTGTACCATTTTACGACTAGCTTTTCAAGGCCGTTTAGTCACTTTCATGAAATTGCCAAATGACATTATTTTACGACGAAAAGTTATAATTTCACAATAAATCACTAAATAACTATCGTAGGATATCGTTTCAACGTAAACACTTGTAAAGTAATTTATAAATTTTCAAGACGTTATAAGATTATTTCTCGACGATAAACTTTATATTTCAAAAGTGTACAAGTGGTATGGATATCATATGAGTTTGCATGCACGACATTGTTTCATGACTTATATTAGAGCATATCATTCATAATAGGTCGCGGTTAGAGTGTTGCATCTCATTTATGTGCATCCACTCTGTCATCATAACTATTGCAACATGTGAGTAATCACATCCCCTTTTTACCGTTTTACTATATTTTGGGGCTGAATGCATGAACCATACTTGAATTAAATTGATTCTTACTTTTGTGAACTCTTTTGACTTGAACATTTGAACTTGAAACAAATCCTTGAACTTAATTACGAAATTATGCCTTGTTTGAACTTATTAAACCACGTGTTATGACCTTGACCTAAAGTCTCCCATGATCGGAACATCACTATAAAGTCTCCCATGTTCGAGCATCACTATAAATTCTCGCCTTGTTGGTGGAGTGTTCTCAATAATTCTCGCCTTAGGGGTCGAGTGACAAAGGAGTCTCCCTTGTTGGAGCGATTGAGCAAAGGCAAAGTCTCCCATGTTCGGAGCATCCCTGAATTATTATATACGTGGTACTATATTGTGAACTATTATGACCACTTATACTTGACAACTTGACACGCTATCTTGTGCAATGGGTTGTGAACACACAGGTTGCAAGTTTTGTATGGGCGGAACTTGGAACTGAGTGGATTTACAATGCCTTTGCTTTGTGGACTATTTCCGATGACTGAAACCTTTGAATATCTCTTACGAGTTTTCTTATTTTACGAAACGTGTATACTCACCAACTATTTTCATAGTTGACCCGTTTTTCTCTCATGCATTTCAGGTGATCGTTAGTAAGCTTTTCTTACAGGTCTTGCAAATGAAGTTTTCACTTATCACTACAAATCGTTATGTAATAAAACATAATATTTTGGAATCAAAACTTTGTAATATATTTGCCGATGTCGGCTAAACTGGTATTGTAATGGTGTACTCTTTCTTTTAAATTTTAACGTTGGTATGTTCTATTATCTTGTGCTTATGTTCCCTTCCGTTACACCTCGTGTTTCCGCCTCTGGCGAGGGTGTGACAAAAATCAAATCAACTTATTCATTCCTTTTATAAATCAAATTCGTGAAAAACAAATTAAGGAGATAGTTCTAGAAATTGCAGATTTAGAAGATGATGTACAAGATATTGCAAGTAACATTACGTGTGATTTTATTTTTTGTGTTTTGTTATGAAAAAATTTAAATCACGTGTGATTTATTCTTTGTTTTAAAACATGTGATTTTGTTTTAATATAGAAATGAGTAAATCATACGTGATTATGGTCTTTTTGTTGTGTTATATTATGAAAAAATGTAAATCACATGTGATTTGTATAAAATCACATGTGATTCGTTGATGGATCACGTGTGATCCTCGCATAAAATGTCATGGATTCTAGTAATTAATTCTTTATTTCTTGTGTTGTGAAAAGGTACTACGTATTATAGAAGATGGTTCGGTGGTATGTAAATAGAAAATCTCATGGATTCTAGTAACTAATTCTTTATTTCTTGTATAAAATCACATGTGATTCTTTGGTGGATCACGTGTGATTCTTTGATGGATCACGTGTGATTCTCGCATAAAATCTCATGGATTCTAGTAACTAATTCTTTATTTCTTGTGTTGTGAAAAGGTACTACGTATTCTTGTGTTGTGAAAAAGTACTACCCATTTTATTTTTGACATTCATTTATATTTACCGGACTTAACACGCATTATAGCAACATCTTTTCAATCAGTGTAAAACATTTTTTAGAAGTTATAAAATATAATAAAGTAAGTAGTTAAAGAGGAAAAAAATAGAAAAATATATTAAAGTCATTAAACAAATAAAATAATACAAGTGGATGGGTGAGATGACTTTTGCCTATGAGGGGGCTTTTGCATATATATCCTCTCGAAAATTCAATATTGCATATATATCCAAAGCATGCATAAAAACTATTGTAAAATGTGCATAAAAAACTTGTACAAATGATATATATGCAATTATTCACTTTGGGAGGGATATATATACATTTTTGCCTATGAGTTATAATGTGATGTAGTATTGGAGTTCATATATCAACACGGTAAAAGTATGATATATATGCAATTATTCATTTCTCTTTCAAGATTTAGTAAAGTCATTATTACACTCTCTTTCCTTTATTGGTGAGCCTACAACTTCTTTACCTACTCTTGTCCATCAAAGTCATTCACCACCTTTAAACCCAGGTAACTATTCCTTCTTCTTTTGGAACAATCTTTAATTTCTCATATTCTCGAATGTTGCAACGGTATTGGCATGATATTTGTGTTCAGGCTAGAAAAAAATATATAGTCTGATCAACAACAACCACAACAAATCTGAATCTAAACAAACTTCTAATAACAGAATATGTCATGGTTCACTCGTTCTATCGCCAACACTCTCCAACTCAACAACGACGAAGACGATGACGTCACATCTCAATAACCACAACAAATCAAAGATGAAAACAATCAGATGATGAATAACCGTTAACACTAGGCAGTTGTGATAAAGAGGACTTATCAAAAATCACCAGAAGCCCTAGCTCGCCAGTTTTGGGGCGCCGCTACCTTCCTCGCTCCTCCGCCGGAAAAATCACTACAGTAGCCGGAAACCTTTGTTGGTTGGTGAGAGTAAATGAGAGAGTGTCCGTAAAATGAAGAAATAAAATGAAATCATTCAGTGAGATGGGTCGGTTACCCCTTAGATTAATTGTGAGTGATATTACAAAAGTGCCATTCAATAATTAATTATATTAAAATAATGATTAATCTAGACCTTTAGATTTAAAATAAATTGATGGTTGAGATCTCTTAATTTGATCTTTAGATAATTATTTTCTGCATTGAACTTTTCTCATAAAGTTTTTATTATATATTAATATTGATTAATAATATATATATATATATATATATATATATATATATATATATATATATATATATATATATATATATATATATATATATATATATATATATATATATATATATATATATATATATATATATATATATATATATATATATTTGTGATAAGTTTGACTAGGTATCTTTGTAGGCTAATATTGTTTAATATCGATATATGTTTAATAAAATGTAATGATTTTTAAAAAATATTTTTTCAAATATCCTTATTTAAACGAGAGTAGACTGCAAAAAATGTCTATAAATTTTCTCATTTTTATGAGAAATGTCCTTAAACGAAAAATTATGCATGCTGTATCTTTAACGTTCTGTTTTTTTGTGAGAAATGCTCTTAAGTCATTAAATCCCTCATTTTTGCTAACGATCCTTAACTGGCTTATTCAATAATTTCACTCCACCCGTTTGCCCTTTTTCCCGTAAAAATGTAAAATGACTTATTCACCCTCCAATCTTTGAGGGACAAAATTCATGATAAAACTTTCATATCAAACTGCTTCATTTGGGGTTGTTTCTTGACCTAACAACTGACACAAACATAAACACATTGTCTATCTGATGCAAGATTTCTGACCAGGTTTTAATATTTATAAAGTCTCGTCTACTAAGGTCTGCCTAATGCACTAACGGGCATTGTACCCGGTCGTGTATAGTGTGGTAATCGGTAAAGTCGAGGTCGTCCCAAGAGCTATGTGTGGATCTAATTTAAGTTCTAGTGTCACTGGTTTTAAAAGGGGTTTTTATAATTTGATTAATTAACTAATGAAATGAAATAAATTAGAAAGCAAATAAAAGTGGAAGGTGAATCAAAAGAGAGAAACGTGCTAGCTTAGTTACTAATCTTGTTATGTTATGACTACGTTTTCTATTTAATGTTTTCTATCGCTCCACATGGGGATTAAAGTCGCTAGACTCCTATGATCAATTTGTCTACCTATTTTCCATAGCATCATATTCCGTAACCTAATGATTACAATAGTTCGTGGGTTTACCCTATGGAAGAGTCATTATGTGCCGCTACGATCTAAGACTTATTTAATGAAACCCGGTCGGTCGGATCATAGGTCTCCCCTAACTTCTTAAGTATTTCGGTTTGGAAGGTGATCGTTGGGTAAAATTCTCATGCAAGATAGTGATAGTCTATAACACCCGGAAATTTCAACATAGTATCGGAAGGCTAAATGGGGGTATTACTTTATAGATCACAGTCATAATCATAGAAAATGACTCTAAAAGAGACATTTTTAATAAATTGTTATCATTCAATGAAAACTTAGTGTTGCGGTTACAAAAGAGATTCCAAATAGTTTAAGTTACACAAAATTCATTGTTAAAGTTTGTAAAGAATGATAACATTATTTTAAGTCAAATCAAAAGGGGTCTAGTGCCAACTCCATGCCATTTTGAGCTTCTTTTAATTACCTGAGATAAACATGCTAAAAAGTCAACAAAATTGTTGAGTGAAATCCATAGGTTTATAAGTTAATTAGTTGAACACAAGATATAAGTTATAATTGCTTCGAAGTACAAATATCAAGAAAAATAGTTATTATTGCACTAAGCTCATGACACACAAGACGTTTACAATTGTATCGTAGAAATGATAATAGTAACAAGCCCCTAAGTAGGTAGTTGCTAGTTACCTAAGTTAATTCAAATATAGTGCGCCTAGCTATTCTATCTGAATAACGTAGCGAGATTCGTCAATCCTAATAGATCTGTCCACAATATTCGCGTTCAATGCGGTGATTAATGGTTCATGATGTGAGGAACTTTTAGTAAGGTACTTGGGCAATAATAATATCAGACATAACATACATTTTCAAAATGACTTGTGTTCAGGTTTTATAGCATGTATCTCTCCCACGGAAATTTGTAAAACAGTAAAAGTGGGGCTATAAACTCACCTTGGTGAAATAGCAATCAAGATAAAGAAATATCAAGTGTGCAAAGAAAACAACTCCAATACGCGACCTAAATTAATAGGGCAAGTCTTAGGTTTCGATGATCAAAGTTTATGACCTCAACGAATATTATTTGAAAGACAATGTTCGAAAAGACGTATGTATCATTGTTCTTGTGTGGTAATGCTTAAAGCTCAAAAACAAAGTTTTAAATATTATTTAGGTTATATATATTATTTTAAGGATACTACATAATTATATGTACTCTCATCGTTACGATTTATGAAATGAGCTCGTTTAGTAATTACAAAAGTTAGTGAATGATAAGTTAAATTATTTATTTTAAATATTATAAGTTAATGGATGATAAGTTATATTATTTTTTAAACTATTCGATATTATATTACTCGACATTATTTATCGTTGTTATTTAATATTTCGAAGCGTAAGTAAAAAGAAAAGTAAATTTGCGTAATTCATTTGTAAATAATTTTTTTTTAAAGTATTACAAAGATACAATTTTCACCTGCAATTTATACAAATTTACACTTTTTACCCATAACCTAAAAGTTTTGCATATTTAGTCCTAAAGTTAGAATTTTCACCCTTTTCCACATAGTTTTTGAATTGGCAGATTCTAACCTAAAATTTTCATGTTATTATCTCAGTTTCCAATTGAATCCAACAGTTTTCCAAAGTTTACTCTTTCTACCCAAGTCTCGTAAAATTTGCATTTTTAGTCCAAAAAGCTACAATTTGTAAAATTTAGTTTTCTTTTGGTAAATTATGCTTTGTTAGCTTATTTGAACAACTTATTGTTAAGGAAGTCGCATGAAAAGTTTAATGGGTCATAAGGCCCAATACGTGGCCCGATAAGCCCAAAACTTAGCTTTTAAGTGTTTCGAGCTTATAAGCCTATTTTGGGGTGTCGCTAATATGGTTTTGACTTATTCTAACTGCTTATTTGGTCAGTATTTGGTCTTAGTTCGATATAACTCGCCATTGGGCTTTTTGGCTAGGTGAGTGTGCGTTTGGTTTTAAAAAAATAACATGCGACTGGAATAAAAAAAGGTGTAAGGCTCTAAAGGATCACTCCTAGGTTCGAACATGGGACGCTTAGGTGGTGAGTGGGTAAGCTACCAATAGTGCCAAGACCTTTGTTGTGATTAGATTCTTAGTTACTTTGTATTTAACGAGGGTTTAACAGTCTTTATTTAGTCATTGCGTTTGCATGCATAACACGTATATGCGAACTTTATAACACTTCACCTTCCTGATTACAACTAGGTTTCCCTTAGCTCTTAAGTCCCATGTAAAGTATGTATAAAAGTGTGGCTCAATGAGCTCAACGAGTCCATTTTCGTTTAAGTTCATGATTTAAAGTCTTGGTGTAATTTCCTTCAATAACCTTTTAAGTAACTAAGCCTCTAATCTAAATTAAGTGTTCCAAACGAGACCTTTGTGACTTTAGTGTCTTGTTTTCCTTTACACAAAAAAATATAACGCATGAGTTTTATTATACGTGAACATGTTCTAATTGAGTATGTGTGTCTCGAAAAAAAATGTAGATTACTTTATATACTAAATAACATGATTACTTTATACCTATACATGACCACACAAGTTTTAAATGACAAGTTAGATTTTGTTTAAGGAGCATACGATTGATAAAGCGACATGAATCAATGAGGTTATCTAGATTAAGTATGATATAAGTATTTCTAAGACACTACGCATGGACATGAGTTATTGAAATGAGCTTGGAGAAAAAACTTAGGACACCAAGGATGGTGGTGGAGAGGCACGAGTGAGAAACTAACGAGATTGACAAGAACTAGCTTCACAACTATTTCTCAATACCTTAAACCGTTTATGCTAACCCAATGACTTCTAAAAACTTTTACCCAAGCTTCATAAGTTTTCTTTACTTGCTCGACAGTAACTAAGAGTTGAGGTGCGCTCTGTGGTTTTCTTAGTGTGAGAAAGAAGTGAATAAGTTGTGTTGATTTAACGATAAGCACCACATGGTTCTAAGATTTTAATATTCCCTAGCTATGCATGGGATTCAAGCAAGAAGGAAAAAAAAGATGTGCCTGGTAGTTTAAGTATGGACCGATCGGCTAGATTTAAGGAAAGAAAGAATGGTCACATCCAATCTTGTCTAATGGAGACATATTATACATTGGTTAGAAGCTCTTGATGGTCAAAGTGTGACATTAGAGTATTATTTAAATGGTGTTGTAGTCTTTGGCGTGGGAGTGAGGGAAACACGAGAGAGTCTTATATCACATGATACTTTCCATGTGATTTCAAACACATTTTGTGTTTTCTATTTTGGACTTGCGCAGGAATGAGGCCCAAAGAAGGAACAAGTGGGCTAGTGGCTTGTGGGTTAAGATATTAGTTTTGGTTGTTTATTGTGGGTCGAGGCCCAAGAGTAGTAATAGGCCGTTTAGGTTTGATCTGTGTGGCCCATTAGACGTCTAAATAAATTATTTGTGAATCGATAAAATAACTAGTGTTGATGCAGCGTGGGAGCTCGTTTAGTTGATATGTGAGTTACGTCACATATAGGATTGACGAATATAATTGATTGTAAAAATCTAACTTGAAAGCGGGTAGGTAAAACTTTCATTGAAATTAATTCGAGTTTACAATTGTAAATGACTTTCAAAAATTACGGGTTATTATAGTACCTATCCATAAGAGAATTCCATCCACAATTTAAGTTGTGGTAGATGTCGGGTTGCATCGGTGAAGAGGTGTGGGTATTTAGCTTGCAATTTGGTCTTCGTGCTCCCATGTGTACTACGGTCCTCTTGGAGTTCCATCTAACCTTGAAAATGGGGATGCGACTTTGTTTTATTTGCTTGACGTCCTGTCCAAGATTTCTCTGCTTCTTGATGAAGTTGAGCTTATCGTCAAGTTTGATCTCTTTTAGTGGAATGACAAAGATTCATCGATAAACACTTCTTCAGATTTGATACGTGAAAGGTTTGTGTACTCTACTCAGTTCCTCAGGGAGTTCAAGTTTACATGCCACTGGACCGATCCTTTCCAGGATTTTGAAGGGTCCAATGTATCGGGGATTTAGCTTTCATCGTTTTCCGAATCTGACCATTCCCTTCCAAGGTGACACTTTCAATATGACTCTATTACCAACTTGGAATTCTATGGGCTTTCGTCTTACATCGGCATAACTCTTTTGTCGATCTCTCGCAGCTTGAAGTCGTTGCCTGATTTACACTATTTTCTCTGTCGTTTCCTGAATAATTTTAGGTCCAGTGAGTTGGACATCTCCAACTTCGGCCCAACAAACAGGCGATCGACACTTTCTACCATAGAGTGCTTGAAATGGTCTTTGATCTTGGTGTGGTAACTGTTGTTGTAAGAGAATTCCGCTAGCGGTAAGTGTCTATCCCAACCTTTACCAAAATCGATCACACATGCTCGGAACATGTCTTCTAAGGTTTGAATAGTCCTTTCGCTTTGACAATCGGTCTGCGAATGATACGATGTGCTCATGTCCAACCGGGTACCCATAGACTTTTGAAGTGACTGCCAAAATCTAGATGTGAAACGACTATCGCGGTCAGAGACGATAGAAATCGGCACTCCATGCCGAGAGACAATTTCCATTAGATATAACCGTGCAAGAGTACTCATCTCGTCGGTTTCCTTGATGGGTAAGAAATGTGCGGATTTGGTAAGACAGTCAACAATAACCCAAATAGTGTCGAATTCGTTAGAAGTTTTTGGTAGTTTGGTAATGAAGTCGATGGTAATCCTTTCCCATTTCCAAACTGGAATTGCTGTTTGTGTCAGGAGGGTTTTTGACATTCAGATTTGACTCTAGAACATGTTAGGCATTTTCCGACATATTCCACGATTTCAACTTTCATGTTTGGCCACCAGTAGAGTTTCTTAAGATCTTGGTACATTTTGTCGGAACCCGAATGAATGGAATACTTTGATTTGTGAGATTCGTGCATGATGAGGCTACGTATCCCCCCGTTAAGTGGAATCCAACTTCTGTCATTGAAACACAACATACCATCCGACCTTTTCACGAACCCGTTCTCGTTTTCAGGCATACCATGGATTTTCTCGTTCGGTCGGTTTTCTTTCTTGAGTGCCTCAGACTGAGCCTCAAGAATCTTCGATGGAATAGGTGATTTAATTGTCATTCCCAAGGATCTCACTCTGAGAGGCTTAAGTCGATCTTTTCTGACTAGGTCATCTGCCACTACATTTGCCTTTCCAAGGTGATAGCGAATTTCGAAATCATAGTCACTGAGCAACTCCAACCATCGACGTTGTCTCATGTTCAATTCTTTTTTGTCTAAGATGTGTTGAAGTCTTTTATGATCTATCAATACTGTGCATTTGGTACCATACACGTAGTGTCTCCACAATTAAAGAGCAAAAACCACTGCTCCTAATTCCAGATCATGAGTGGTGTAGTTCTTTTCGTGAGTTTTGAGTTGCCGAGAAGCATATGCGATTACTTTACTCCTTTGCATCACAACGCCTAAACCCTGGTACGATGGATCACAATATACTACAAAGTCATCAACTCCTTTTGGCAATGCTAAGATTGGAGCTTCATAAAGTTTTTGTTTCAAAAGTTGGAAGGAAAATCTTGATCTTCTCCCAGGATGAACTTCTTGTTTTTCGGGTTAATTCAAATCAAGGATTTGGCAATTTTGGAGAAACCTTCAATAAACCTTTGGTAATAACCAGCAAGGCCTAAGAATTGGCATATTTATGTAGGGTTTGTAGGAGGTGCCCAATTTTTGACAGCTTCGATCTTTACATGGTCGACGTGAATGCCTTGACTATCAATCACATGCCCAAGAAATTTCACTGTTTGGATCCAGAAATCACACTTGGAGAACTTGGCATAGAACTCTTCCTTTTTGAGTAATTCCAAGATGGTATTTAGATGTTATGTCTGCTCTTCTTTGTCGCGGGAATAGATAAGAATGTCATCGATGAACACAATTACAAATTTATCCAAGTAAGATTTGCACACTCGATTAATTAAATCCATGAATACCCATTGGGCGTTAATTGACCGAATGGCATCACTTGGAACTCATAGTGTTCGTATCGTGTTCTGAAAGTAGTTTTAGGAATATCTTCTTCCTTGACTCTTAGCTGATGATAACCTGACCTAAGATCATTTTTTGAGTAGACACTCGATCCTTGTAATTGGTCGATCAAATCATCGACTCTGGGCAACGGATATCAGTTTTTCATCATAAGTTTGTTCAACTCCCGATAATCAATACACATTCAGAAAAAGTCCCGTCTTTCTTTTTGACAATTAAAATTAGAGCTCCCCAAGGCGAAGAACTTGGTCGAATGAAACCTTTGTCTGACAATTCTTTCAGTTGGTTAGGTAACTCTTGTATTTCAGACGGAGCTAATATGTATGGTGCTCGGGCCACTGGGGTTGCTCCCGACATCAAATCGATTTGAAATTTAACTTGACGGATGGGTGGGAGACCGGGAAAATCTTCAGTAAATACTTCCGGAAAGTATTTAACTACTGGCACGTCTTCAAGTCGCTTCTCCTCCAATTTTTTCTTCGTTACTTGAGCTAAGAAGGCGAGACATCCTTTTTCTAAATACTTCACGGTTTTGATGAGGGATATGATGCTTACACGATTCTAGCATGGTATTTGGATAGCCAATCCATACTAATGACAACGTCAAAGCTATCGAGTTTAATAGGAATGAGGTCTATGTCAAATGGTTGATTTAGTAAGAGTAAGGTGCAACCTTGGATTATGGTGTTAGTGACTACCAGTTTCCCATTGGCCAGTTCAATTTCATAAGTGGTGTCTAGAATCGTTGCTGTGATGTTAAGCAAGGGTAGGAATGTAGTAGACACAAAACTTTTATCGACTCCATAATCAATAAAACTTTAGTATAGTGGTTTTTGAGTAAGAATGTACCCGTGACTACGTCCTAGTTCGGTTAAGCATCCCTGTCTCCCAACACATACGCTCTCCTACGAGCATTTTTGTTTCAGTTGGCATCTTTCTTTGGGCACTGGTTCCTATAGTGCCCCCTTTCTCTATAACCATGGCATGTCACAATAACTAGTTGTAGGTTACTTCCAGTAGCGGGAGTCTTGCAATACCTGGTCTGACAACCTACTTTGTTACATCTCTCACACTTAACAATACAATGTCCGTTGTGATGAAGTTTGCGTCTGTTACACAAGGGTTGATTCCCAACATACCCCTTGATTTCAGTTGGGGTAGCAACATAAGCCCTGGCGGCTTCTTGTCTTCGGTTTTGTTGATTGTGGTGGTTGTTATGGTTTTGGTGGTATTGATTTTTGTTGTTGGGGTGTTACGGTAATGGTTGTGGTGGTGAGAGTTGTTGTTGTTGTTCCTTCGATCATAAACTTTCCTCTTGTTGTCATTACTGCCCTGAATAGACCTGTACTTCAGAACCTGATCCATTAGTCGATAGGAAATAGTAATCACTTCTTCCACTAAACATTACCGTCAATGCTTCGGCGCAAGCCCCCGATGAGATTCTCCAGCAGCTTTTCATCATTGGGAATCATCGATGGACACAAAGCAGTTAACTCATGGAATCTTTTGAAGTAGGTTTTGAGATCACTTCCCTTTGTAGCTAGATTGTTAATACAAATAAGCCATAAAAACGTTTATTTATATTTTACGATCTTCTAATGTTTTTTCGATAACAAACGTCAAATCATTTTAACGAAACAAATAAAATACGTAAATGGTTTGAGGCAATAGTTTACTTACAGACTTACGTTTTCACATAAAACACTAAACAAGTAATAGTGTTTTCATGATTTTGTAATACATATGTACAACAACTAGTTTCTACATAATGGGTAGATATATACATAATTAGTATGTATTATAATGGGTAATATAATGGGTAGAAGTTTAAGTATTTGACCCATTAACCAAATACATTGAATTTAGTTGGGTATAACCCAAAGTCCATGATCCATACCCATGGAGCATAACCCATAACCCATTGCATGACATCATGCATAAGTCATAAATGGGTATTATCCATGACCCATGGAGTTAACCCATGACCCATGGACTAGATGCATTGCACCTACTAGATACATTGTATCTAGTTGGATACCCATGGTCCAATGTCTAGGACCCATGACCCATAACTCATGACCCATGACCCATGACCCAAAACCCATCGGAAAAGAGGAGCGTCAAGTAAGAGATCCGTGGGATCCGTGGAACAGTAGCAAAAGTTTGTCTATAAATAGTGAGCCATTTCTTCATTGTAACTCACCCCTTTCACACATATTTTCTCTTTGTGTTGTAAACTCTCTAACCACAGATCCAAGTGATCTTTCTATGTAGTTTTGTGTTTGTGTGATTCTCTAGGTTCCTCATAAAGGCAGGATCACCACCTCTTGAAGTCGAGCAAGCTCAAGTCCATGAGTTTCCTAGCTTCGTCATCATCAAGACTACTAATAGTATCTTGTTGATAGTTCTTCTCTTTCTCATTAGAAGTGTAGTGACGAATACATAGTTAAAAGATGTCTAAAGGGTCAAGACAAATACATTAGTGTAAAGTGTCGAAGAGTCAAAGAAAAGCATTAGTGAAAGGTGCCGAAAGTCCGTGTTGAAGGCATTCGTGAAAGGTGCCGAAAGTCCGTGTTGA
Organism: Chrysanthemum lavandulifolium; assembly: GCA_022545495.1. NCBI lineage: Eukaryota > Viridiplantae > Streptophyta > Magnoliopsida > Asterales > Asteraceae > Chrysanthemum > Chrysanthemum lavandulifolium. The sequence continues at coordinate 164,310,208 of CM040241.1, forward strand.
AGGCATTAGTTAAAGGTGCCTAGAATTCAAGTCAAAAGTCATTAGTGAAGGGTGCCTAGAATGCAAGTCACAAGACATTAGTGAAGGGTGCCTAGAAGTCGAGTCAAAGGCATTAGTAAAAGGTGCCTAAAGTGTACATTTGATATGGTGTGTCGATGTACAAGATATATTTGTATTGGGTTAAAGGATATTGATATCCTTGTTGATGTTATCATAAGGAGTAGATCTCCTTTGGGATAGGAGTTGTGTAGTGTTGGGTAGTAGTTCCACCTTTATAAATGGAACTCGGTATCTAGCCTTGTACCAAATAAAATATAGGCGACGTAGTGATAGGTTTGGTTCTACCTCGTAGAAGAACCTGGTGTCTAGCCTTGTACCAGATAAAGAGTAGGCGACGTTGTGAAGGCTTCTCCGCCACAAGGAGTTTATGTTGTGTAGTGATTACGAACTCTCGAGTAGGTGACTCTGGGAGTGGAGTAGGGCAAGGAAGGTGTCCTTGTAGCTGAACCACTATTAATACTCGCGCCGTGGTTTTGTAATTCTTACTCTTTATCTTAACTTTTATTTATACGCTTGTCTATCAACATCCAACACACACGTTCAACTAAATTGACATGAGTCAATCTAAATAGTTTAAAACCAAGTTTTAATCGGTAAAACTATTCAACCCCCCCCTTCTAATTTTCCACAATTGGTATCAGAGTTTCGTTACCAAGTTTCTTAGAGTAAGTTGTACTTTAAAAACTTGATACTATCCATGTATAATTGAAAACTACAAAGAAGGTCTTTTACAAAAACAAACACCATGTCTTAAAAACACTTTTGTAGGATGTTGATTAGATGACAACAATATTTTTTTCTCTTAATTTATCTTACTAAATTGCACTAACCTTCCTTGTCATTTTGCTTAGTTAAAGCTCATGTTTATCGAGCCATAGTAATTGCTTGGTAACAAGATTACCTTCCCTAAGAAGGTATCTTAATCACGAAGGAACCGGAGTTGTCTATTGACATTTTTCTTGTCAAAAGAAAGACACTCATAATGGCACTAGAGGTATGACTTCTTACTTATCTATAACATTAGCTTAATAATAAGTATGCTTACGTAGGAACTTATATGATTATTTTCTTTCTTCACATACTCATTTATTACACGTAGCTTCGTTAGGAATCTTTTCTTGTATACGTGTTACTCTTCCCGTTTATAGTCTAGGTTTATAAACATGTATCTTATTTTACTTAATCCAAAAATCAAATCTTTCTAATAATAAAACAAAACACAAATCTCAAAAATTCCTCCTTCCCCATAAATACCTCCTCCGATCGTCAACTCCAACAAACCCTCATTTTTCAAATCTTCCACTTTCAAAAATTACCTCTTATTCAAACTTCATCTTCCTTCTCATCTCATCTCATTTCAAATCAAAACTAAAGAAATACTTCATCATCATGGTTTACATCGCCTTCGTGATCATCGTCTTGACACTCATCGCTCTCGTGCTCCCCATGATCAAGTTTTCTTATGGAGACATGTACTTTGTGTTGTTAATCTACATTGGTGTTATATACCCAATCCTTTGTATCGTTCTTAGCATTGGAATGAAATATTACTAATGTTTTAGTTTATCTAATTGATTTTTCATAATGTGTTTGTCATTTCTTCTACTTTTTGTCCTTCGTACTTTTGGCCTTGAGATATCTTAGAAAAGTACAATGCATGCTTAACTAAGTAAATATTGGCTAAAATACATTTCTTTTTATAAACTTATAAGATGCTAAAACCTATTTTTTGTCAAAATATTTTCTGTCACTACAGATCTACAGATCCACAGATCCCTATAGTTCAACTAGCTGGATCCCTCTTAGAAGGGAACCGTGAGGACCGTGGAACTGGGAAATAGATTTTCATGAAACATAAAAATAGTTTTCGTCTTAAAAAGATAAATCCCACTAGAATGTTAAATACTAAGTGAGTTAATTGTCATTGTTAATATAAATCTAGTAAAAACGTTAGGTGATCATCCTTTTTGCTTTAATACGTCTCATCATATTCTTTTCACTTCCATAGGTCTCGTCATGTCTTATGAGTATGAGTTCGACTTTTCACTCACTTATGTCTGCATTCCTAACATTTCTCTCGAGCCCAATACACCTGGCAATCATGTCCGTGGTGTGGAAAACTAGAAGGGGGGGGGGTTGAATAGTTTTGCCGATTTTAAGTTAGTTTCAAATACTTTTAGATTCGTTGATATGTGAGATCTTATGGATGTAGAGAAAGTATAGATCTAATGATAAAGCAAGTAAATAAAGTAAAGCAAAGGGATAGAAATGACACAACCGATGTATAGTGGTTCGGCTACAAGGTCACCTTCCTTGCCCTACTCCACTCCCCGAGTCACCTACTCGAGATTTCAAGCACTATGTCAACAAACTCCTTCACTTGGCGGAGAAGCCTTCACAACGTTGCTTACACCTTTTTCTGGTACAAAGCTAGATACCGAGTCCGTAACACGGTGGACCAAACCAACACGACTATTACACAACAAATATGTGAAATATCAAATACAAGATCTTCGCTATGTAAATCTTGCGGAGTGAAAATCAATCAAGGACCCCTTGCTTGGATGACTTGTAGAATGCTCGTGATCTCACCTTAGAGAAGGACCTATATGAGAATCACAATAGAAAGAAAGAAGAACAACTCTCTAGATCAAGTGATCTATATGTTAGAAGAGAATGAGAGTGTTTGAGAGATTTAGTAAGAAGAGCGGTGAGTTAGAATGAAGAAATGACTCTCTATTTATAGGAAATTTCTACCACTTGTTCCCGGATCCACGGATCCCTCCCACTTGGGATCCGTCTAGTGTAATCCTAGGGATCCGTGGGACGCTCCTCTTTGCCCATGGGTTTTTGGGTTATGGGTCATGGGTTATGGGTTGGTCCATGGGTTTTACTTAGATTCAATGTATCTAAAGTATACATTGTATTTAGCCATCTTGGGTATGGGTTATGATCCATGGGTTATAGTTCATGGGTTGTGGTTTTTACCCATCCTAATAAAGTATTACAACAAATAATTAATTACAACATTTTTGTATTTAAATGGCTATATGTAAATGCTTTAAAAATAACATGTATCCTTATGCTTGTACTTAAGATAACATTATATTTGTTATCAACAAAACACAAAGAGATCGCAAAATATTAATAAACATTTTCACGGTTTATTTGTATTAACAATCTCCCCATTTTTGTTGATGACAAAACATAATGTTATGATGAGTAAAACTTAAGAATAAATGTAAGTTTTGAAAGCCCCTAAGTTTTACTTCTTCTACCCCTTTTTGTCGAAACAAAAAGTTAACCCTTGGAAGAAATAATAGTGTGGAAAAATTAGTCCACGTATCGCTAACTCCCCCTTGACGGTAGCTCCCCCTAGTTTGGGGCGTCAAGTGAAGAAAAATAAAAAAAATCCTACAAAGAGAAAGGTTAGTAACATGCTTATGTAATTTTGTGATTGACTAGAATCAAGATTGAGAGCCAAGGTATGTAAACAAGGCCTTGTAATAAAACAACAAAATGTAGTGGTATTTATGCCACCTACAAGCATGTAAAAATAAGAACAAGACTTGTTCTTGAAAATGATTCAAAAAGAAAAAGTACTAAAAATAGAAAATAGTAATAATGATTCCTTCCATGCTTGCATAAGGTTATGGATGGAGGGTTTGATGAGTAATGATATTGATGCGATCAAGGATGAGGTTGAGTATGAATCGCATTTGTTACCTAACTTCTATTGCAATTTCCTAGTGGATTGGCAATGTTCACAATGTAAGTGATGTGGGTAATGAGTACGGAAATCTTCCGGTTGTTTTGATTTGTGAGTTGGAAGTTGTGGTGGAAAAATAGGAAAATACGGATCAAAGTCCGGAATGTTTGGAAGTGGTGGTGGAAAAGAACCTAGATGTTCTTGTAATTTAATGGGATCTAAAGGTGGTGATGTTTCAAGATCATTGAATATTGTGTTTGGAGAAGTTGGAGGTGTCAAAAAGGCTAATTCTTTTTGCTTTGGTTGTTGAGATCTTGTTGGAGTCTTAAGGAGTTCCAAAAGAGTGATTTTAGGTGGTGAGTGATTTGGTGATGATGTTGGTGTACTCGTTGGTGATGAAGGAGGTGCTACAATGGAAGCATCTTGTGGTGAGTTAGTAGATGGTGATGAGCCATATGAAGATGGTTTTCCTAAGCAACACGATCAGATGTTAATCCGTGCGGATATCCTAGAGTTTGATTTTGGTATCTTGGAAGGTGGAAGTACAAAGGTTTGGGTTTTATGAAGATGATTATGTGTACTAGGTGATTCATCTAAAGAGTTTGTGGATGACATGGTGTAGTTTGTTTGTGGAGATGAGATGGATTATGCAAGCATTTTGGGAGTTCTATATATAGAAAAACAAATCATTGTAATGAATGCTTGACCCAAAATGTGGATTAAAATCTAATGATTAGATATAAAATTAAGGCATGTGATCATGAGAACACAAGCATTAAAGAGCATACTCCAAAAATAAAATAAATGTGGATTTTTCATCCAAAGTGAGAAAATAGAAGTTGAAATAACCATCTCACGGATCCCACGGATCCTTCCTTGAGGATCCGTCCCGCATGAAAGCGGGATCCGTGGGTGCGGTGATCTGAGCGAGACAAAATTTTCCTTTTGGAAATAATTTTTGCCTAGTGTGTGCCTATATGCAAACCATTTGGAGTTGCGGTTATCTCGACTCTAATAATAAAAGAAAAATAAACTAGAAGTGAAAAGTATACTATTATATGAGATAACCGAAAACACATATTTAGTACTTTGAGTACGTAATTTAGTGTTACCAATGCTCCTAATTCATTGTGGCTTAAATGAATGTACCGAAAACACATATTAGTTATGTGTCCCTTTAGCATTCAAAAGACATTAGATGCAATGAAAAGCGGGTTTTCGTTGTATTAATAATGAAAAAGCGATTTGTCCTAGGCGTGAGAAATTGCTTATGTGAAATTGATACGGGAAGGAGTATCATTTTAGAGAGCATTTTGAAAACGTTTATCCTTTTGAAAGAAGGATGTGTATGTGACTCGTACTTATTTTGAAAGAAAATATGAAAATTATAAGTGAAAAACTTATCTTGGGTTTTGAAAATTCCCGTATTGTTTGTGATTTGTGCGTGAAATAGAGATCCTAGACTCAGAAAGAAGAAGGCTAGTGTTTACATACCTTGTAGAGTCAAAAAGTAAGTTACGGCGTTTGTTCCATGAGACCAAGACCAAGACGAAGTAGGTTGAATTGTTCACGCTTCAACGGTTTGGTGAGGACGTCGGCTATATTGTCTTCGGATGCTACCTTCTCAATAGAGATGTTCCCCTTTTGAACATTGTCTCTTAAGAAGTGATGACGAATCTCTATATGCTTTGTGCGAGAATGAAATACCGGATTCTTTCTTAAGTCGATGGCACCTTTGTTGTCACATAGAATGGCTATGTCGCTTAGATGAATGTCGTAGTCAACTAACGCTTGTTTCATCCATAGTGCTTGTTGGCATGCTTTGCCGCGGAGCGATTCGGCCGGTTGTTGATATTGCTAATGCCGTTTGTTTCTTAGAAAACCAAGATGTTAAACAACATCCCATAAAAGTACATACCCCACTTGTATTTTCTATCAACGTAATCACCGCATGGTCGAATCTGCATATACAATTGTTTCTACTCCGTGCCCTTAGGATACCATAATCCTAATTGTGTTGTACCCTTAATATATCTAAATATTCTTTTACGGCTTCTAGGTGTGATGTTTTAAGGTCTTCTTGAAACCTAGCACATAAGCGAACGCTAAACATGATATCCGGCCTACTTGCCACGAGGTAGAGAAGACTACCAATCATGCCATGATATTTAGTATTATCTATGGATTCTCCATCTTTATCTTTAGTGAGTTTGGTATCGGATGACATTGGTGTCCTAATTGGTTTTGACTCATCTAAACCGAATTTCTTTAACATCTCTTTTATGTATTTAGATTGGTTAAAGAAGATACCATCTTCTACTTGTTTGATTTATAGACCAATAAAGAAAATAAGTTCTCCCATCATACTCATCTTGAACTCGTCATGCATGATCTTAGAGAAATCATCACACATGTCTTGACAAGTGGATCCGAATATAATATCATCTACATATATTTGCACTATGATTATATGTGACTCTCTTTTCTTAGTAAAAAGTGTGTTGTCAACTAACCCCATGGTATAATTGTGTTTAATTAAAAATGACTTGAGTCTATCATACCAAGCTTTTGGAGCTTGTTTGAGACCATAAAGGGCTTTCTTTAATTTATACACATGTTTAGGTTTTTCAAAATCGATGAAGCCCGGAGGTTGAGCTACATATACTTCTTCATTAATGAAGCCATTTAGAAAAGTGCTTTTGACTTCCATTTGATAAAGCTTTAGATCATTAGCACAAGCATACGCAAGAAGTATTCTTATAGACTCTAATCTAGCCACGGGGGCATAGGTCTCATCAAAGTCTTGGGCAGCTAGTCTAGCCTTGTTCCTAGACACTACTCCGTTTGCATCTAATTTGTTTTTATAAACCCATTTGGTTCCTATTATGGTTTGATTACTAGGTGGAGGGACAAGTGTCCAAACATCATTAGAAACAAATTGATTTAGTTCTTCTTGCATAGCCATTACCCAACTCTCATCTTTTATGGCTTCTTGTGTATTCTTAGGTTCTATGGTTAAAACGAAACAAAACAAGCTACTTTGGTTTTGATCTTGAGACCTTAATGTTCTTTCGTTTAGCTTTCCTATGACCTTATCTACGGGGTGATCTTTGGACTCTTTAATGTTTATGACTTCATCATTTAAAGGTTCTTCTTCTTCATTAATCTTTTTCTTTATTACTATAGCTTCACTTTCTACAATCTCGTCATCGACAAGAGGTGGAGAGGGTTTGGGTGGACTTTCATCAAATTTTATATTTAATGACTCTTCTACCTTCTTTGTTTCTTTGTTTAATATGACGTAAGCTTTGCTATTTGGAGAGTAACCTAGAAAGATACCTTGGTTGATTTAGGATCAAATTTTGTAAGGTAATCTTTAGTGTTAAGAATAAAACATTTGCTTCCAAAGACTCTAAAGTGATTTAACGTAGGCTTTTTGCCTCTGAGTAACTCATATAGAGTTTTACCTAAGATTGGTCTAATTAATACTCGATTGAGTATGTACGTTGAAGTATCAACGGCATTACACCAAAACTTTTGAGGTATAGATTGTTCATTAAGCATGGTTCGACCCATTTCTTGTAGGGTTCTATTCTTTCTTTCTACTACCCCATTCGATTGTGGAGTGCGTGGAGCCGAGAAGTTGTGAGTAATACCATTAGCGTCACAAAAAGCTCCGAATTACACTTCATTATCGAATTCCCTACCATGATCCATCCTAATAGACACTATAGGACTTCCTAGTAGTCTTTGGATCTTTTTGCTTAATATTTCAAAATAATTAAAGGTTTCGTTTTGTTCTTTAAGAATTTTGTCCATGTATACCTAGAGTAATCATCCACTATGACCAAAGTGTAGTAGTTGCCTCCATAACTTTGGATAGCGGATGGACCAAACAAATCCATATGTAGTAATTCTAGACACTTAGTTGTAGACACCATGTTTTTAGCTTTATGACTAGAATGATCTTGTTTTCCTACATTACAAGCATCACAAAAGTGATGTTCATATTTTAACTTAGGTAGATCTCTTACTAGGTCTTTAGATGATAGCGATTGAAGAGTCGCATATTGGCATGACCCAATCTTCGATGCCATAAGGTTGAAGTATCATCCATAGAGGTAAGACATAGTTTGTCATTAGGTTCATTACCGATTTTAATGACATAGACTCCATGTTTCGTAATACCTCTTCCTATGGTTATGCCATTTTATAATATCTTACTACCGGTTTCGGGAAAAAGTACATTGCACTTTTTATCACATATTTGCCCTATACTTAAAAGGTTAAAGTTTAGGTTTTCTAAGTGACACACATCGTTAATGGTTAGAGATTTGTTAGAAATCGTACCTTTACCGATGATTCTACTTTTGCTATTTCCAAACACCACATTACCTCCATTGAAGGATTCATAAGTGGAGAATAGATCCTTATTGCCGGTCATGTGCCTCGTGTACCCACTATCCTTGACCCATTCATCAGGGTATAGGTCGACCTTTAAGCACACCTAAGAAAATAATAAACTCAAAAGTTTGGTCCCCATTTGTTCATGGGTCTATTAGTGTTAAACATTCTATTCATGTTAGACATGTATGGATAAGATGAGTATGCATTCCATGGAGCAAAGTTTTGAAAAGGAAAACCATTTTTCATATTTGGGTTCCATCCCATTTGATGGTTACTTCTCGGGTAAACATTATTAGGTCTCCTAGAAGGATTTGGTTTTGAAAAAGATGGAGCCTTGTTTCTTGCAAAAGTGGGATTATATTTTGGAGGTGGTTGTCTAGTGGTGGCATGAGTTGGTTTCTTCCTATTATGACAAACTCAGTTCTAGATGAAGAAGCTAAGTTATTACCACTGTTTGCTACAGCAGATCCAAGGATCCTGGTCGTACACTAGCGGTTCCTTTTAAGGATCAGTGGGATCCGCCACAACAAGTGGGTGGTTTTTCTAGTGCCTTAACAATTTTGTTTCCTTATTTTCACTAGTTGATGGATCAAGTTGTTGAATACCTAAACCTTTTGGTTGTTACCGATTTTAACACTATCTAATATTGTATCTAAAGTATTCGTACTCATTCTCGTAATTTTAGAATCTAGTTGATCAACTAGTGTTTGAAGTTGAGCATAAAGTTCACATTCACCACTTGCTATTTTACCCTTTTCTAAACGTTTTAGTTTTCTTTTAATTCTATGACTTCTTTATCTAAGCGTTGGTTTTGACTCTTTAAAGATTATTTTTGTTAATTATTTTAAGCTAATATTGCATAGTTTGTCATATTCATTATGCAATGAGTCGTCATCAATTGATGAGCTACTATAGTATTCGTGACATACCTCGTCATTTGCCATGAGACAAATTTCTTCGTCCTCCTCGTCGCTCATTCCCACGTGCGCTCACGAGCGCTTTTGATCGTCCGTTTGGGACACTTACTAATAAAGTGGTTTGGGTCCCCACATTTAAAGCAAGTACGATCATCTTTTGGCTTCTCGTCCTCTTTGCTTTTCCGAAAGCCTTTCTTATTGTCATATGGTTGTTTGACGTATCTTCCTTTTTCTAAAGAACTTTTAAAGTCCCTCACCGCCATAGCGTACTCCTCGTTGTCACTACTACGAAGGAGCTCTCTTCATCGCTTGAAGCCTTTTGGCTTTAAGGGCAAGAGATTTGTTTTCTCTTTCACCTTTGAGGCTTGAGTCTTTAGCAAGGACAAGCTCGTAGACTTTTAAGTTGCTTATGAGTTCATCAAGGTGAGGATTGTCAAATCTTTTACTCTTCGATCGCCGTCACCTTGGATCTCCACTTCGATGGAAGTGCCCTTAGATATCTCCTAACATGGTTACGGCTAGAAAAAGATTCATCAAGTCCTTGTAAAGATGTAATAATAGTATTAAAGTTAGCAAATGAATGATCTATAGTTTCCTCATCCGATATTGAAAATTGTTCATATTGTTTAACAAATAAATCAATTTTATTATTGTTAACTTGTTGGTTGTCTTGATGAGTTACAACTAAAGAATTCCAAATTTCTTTAGAGGTTTTAAGCATAGAAATTCTTTCGAATTCCTTTTTCGGTAAAGCATTATATAAAACCATTTTTGCTTCACTATTTTTAGAAAGCTTTTCTTCATTTCATCATTTAGTTTATCATGAGGTATGTTAACTAAATTCCTTTATCATCTTTTGAGGTAGCCTCAAAATCGCCTTCAACAATAATGTACCAAAGATCAATATCTTTAGATTTCACATATGTTTGAATCTATTTTTCCAATACATAAAACCATTAGTTTCAAGTAGTGGTGGTCGTTGCATAGATTTCCCTTCCTTATAATTTTCAGAACCCATAGTGATCGAATTTTTTTTTAAAATACAATTTTACTTTAAAACTTTTATAAACTTAGCTCTTGATGCCAATTGTGGAAAACTAGAAGGGGGGTGGTTGAATAGTTTTGCCGATTTTAAGTTAGTTTCAAATACTTTTATATTCGTTGATATGTGAGATCTTATTGATGTAGAGAAAGTATAGATCTAATGATAAAGTAAGTAAATAAAGTAAAGCAAAGGGATAGAAATGACACAACCGATGTATAGTAGTTCATTACAAGGACACCTTCCTTACCTACTCCACTCCCGAGTCACCTACTCGAGTTCAAGCACTATGTCAACAAACTCCTTCACTGGTGGAGAAGCCTTCACAAGCGTTGCTTACACCTTTTCGGTGCAAAGCTGATACCGAGTCCGTAACACGGTGGACCAAACCAACGCGACTATTACACAACAAATATATGAAATATCAAATACAAGATCTTCGCTAAATCTTTCCGAGTGACAAATCAATCAAGGACCCCTTTCTTGGATGACTTGTAGAATGCTCGTGATCTCGCCTTAGAGAAGGACCTATATGAGAATCACAATAGAAAGAAATAAGAACAACTCTAGATCAGTGATCTATATGTTAGAAAGAGAATGAGAGTGTTTGAGAGATTTAGTAAGAAGAGGGGTGAGTTAGAATGAAGAAATGGCTCTCTATTTATAGGCAATTTCTACCACTATTCCCCGGATCCCACGGATCCCTCCCACTTGGGATCCTTCTAGTGTAATCCTAGGGATCCGTGGGACGCTCCTCTTTGCCAATGGGTTTTTTGGCTATGGGTCATGGGTTATAGGTTGGTCCATGGGTTTTCCTTAGATTCAATGTATCTAAAGTATACATTGTATTTAGCCATCTTGGGTATGGGTTATGATCCATGGGTTGTGGTTTTTACCCATCCTAATAAACTATTACAACAATAATTAAGTGAATTACATAAATCGTCCTTGTGGTTTGCTATAAATTACGGATCTTGTCCCTGTGGTTTTTTTAGCGGGTTTCGTCCTGTGGTTTACAAAGATTCGGATCTTGTCCCCGTCGGCCGGTCCCAAAGGACCTCCTTGCAAATACTTTCTAGCGTGAGGGCTAACGTCATATTTTGGTGTTAACGATCGAGTTAATTACATAAATCGTCCTTGTGGTTTGGTAAAAGTTCGAATCTTGTCCACATGGTTTATTATAATATTTTTTTAAAAAGCTGTTTTCTTTTAAAAATTAATTTTATTAAAAATAAAAAAATAAAAAAAACACAAAAAAAACTTTTATTTATATATTTATATCATATTTTATAAAAAGCGTTTTATATCATATTAAGTTTTATATAAATATATCACGAAGGCGTATAAAAAGCGTTTTTATCACGGTTTCTCTATTTTACGTTTCATTTGTTTTATACGGTTTAGATTCGTTTTGTATGAAAATGTGTGAAAACATTTTGTACAAAAATGCGTTTTGTTTGAAAATGTATGAAAACATTTTTCATACAAAAGCGACGAAAAAGCGTGCGTTTTCATACAAAAGCGTACATTTTCATACAAAGCGTACATTTTAAACAAAAACGTTTTTTGTTTAAAATATGCGTTTTGTATGAAAATGTCGTTTTGATGAAAATGTACGCTTTTGTATGAAAGCGATACATTTTTCGATTCGTTTTGTATGAAAAAATGTTTTCATACATTTCATACAAAACGTACATTTTGTACAAAAATGTTTTCATACATTTTCATACAAAACGAGCGAAACCGTATAAAAACAAATGAAACGTAAAATAGAAAAATCCGATAAAAACGTTTATAAGGCTTCATTCGTTTATAATAAAATTAAAAAGTATTTTTTTTTTTTGTTTTTTTATTTTTTTTTTTTTTAATAAAATTAATTTTTTTAAAAAAAAAATGCTTTTTAAAAAATATATTATAATAAACCACGGGGACAAGATTCGTAACTTTACCAAACCACAAGGACGATTTATGTAATTAACTCCGATCGTTAACACCAAAATATGACGTTAGCCCCTCACGTTAGAAAGTATTTGCGGAGGTCCTGGACCGGTCGACGGGACAAGATCCGTAACTTTTGTAAACCATGTGACGAAACCCGCTAAAAACCAGGGGACAAGATCCGTAATTTATAGCAAACCACAAGGACGATTTATGTAATTCACTCAATAATTAATTACAACATTTTTGTATTTAAATGGCTATATGTAAATGCTTTAAAAATAACATTTATCCTTATGATTGTACTTAAGATAACATTATATTTGTTATCAACAAAACACAAAGAGATCGCAAAATATTAATAAACGTTTTTACGGTTTATTTGTATTAACACGTGGGTTCAATAATCTCGAAACTCGTCACTTCCATGAAGGACGTATTGTCGACACACCTCTACTATATGAAGAACGTATCAATACCTCCTTCCGAACCATAGGACTAGAAGGCCTTCTCGGAATTAACGAGAAAATCTGTCCAAGGTTTGTATTGGAATTGTTTCGTCATGTTGAACTCGTTCGTAACGAGGATCGATCTCTATCTCTTTGGTTTTGGATCAAAAACCGAAAGTTTTTTTTTAACCCTTGGGCAATTTGCTCACATTCTCCGAATTCCAAATCATGGACAATGTGCCTTCATCAAGATTGGTCTCTTCATTCTCTCTTCAACCATCGTGAAGAAAATAGTCCATACTGTTCACACATACCTTCCCCACAAGACTTGAATTGCATGTTATGAAAACCTCGACCCTATTACTATGATCCAAACATAATCTATACACGGGATATCCGAGATGAGTTTAAACCTCTCGCACTTATCCTACGTGAAAATGTTTGGAGTCTTTGGGGAAATTGAGAAATCCTTCCCGCTTGTTGTGCTCACATAATATATTGTTTGCTAACACAACAACCATACAATCTCGCCTATTTCTTCACAAGGCGAATTGTAAACCTTCAAGTCAACAAGAACAAACTAATCCCTTATGGAATGTTCTTGACACGCCTTTATCATCACATCATGTACTTCCACCCTCAATTTCAAAGTCTGTTGTACGTACTGGTGAATAAGATGATGGAACCTCTAAACACATCTCTCATCAAGTCTTTCTTCATCCCTGAATCGGCAAATACTCATCATCCATTTGACGATCCATCTAGCGAAAACACTCAAAAAACTTAGTTTCCTTTCCAAATAGGCTCAATCCTTAGATTTCATCTTTTATCATTGTAATGTGATCTTTCTCATGAAATAAAACATTTAACGCTTGATGTTTCATTTATATAGCTGTTCAAACTTAGGAAACCCTGAGATCCGGGCAAACAGAAATGCAGTTGCTGACTTTATATATCAAACCATGTCCTTAGACTACTTCACACTAGCTAAACATAATACCTTGGGACCAGTTAAGTCTTCCTCAAGCTCAGTAAGCTTCACATTCACTCATAGCTTATTTAGGATCACACTCAAGGTGCTTTTCGATTTATCATTTCACCAAAAACTCATCATTCTTCCGCTCTTATACTCACACATCATCTCTCACATGTCAACACATCTAGTTTTATAAATCTCTCAATTTAGCAAATTGATTTTAGTCATCTCTACCTCAAAATGGGTCAAATACTAGTTTTCATTTCTTTTAAGATATTTTCCAAAATTATCTTAAGTTACTATCTGGTCTCTAGGATCATTTAGCTCCACTTGACACTCTCAAATCTTCTAGTGTCATCTTTGGTCATTCATTGGTACTCATAAAGTTCCATTTTCTTCCATAAAAGGCAATCATTAGCTACCTTCACTCATTGCCCTTGATCATTTAAGTACCCTTTCATTTAATACACTTAGGAAGACCTGAAACACTCAAGAGGTATAGGCATTAGACCTTACAAACATCATTTTCTCCTTTCTTAGTCACTTGAGAGCCGGATCCCTAGGATTAGCCTAGACGGATCCCTCATTGGAGGGAACCGTGGGATCCGGGTGACAGATTCATCCAAACTCTAGGTAAAACAATCATTTCAAGCTCTCCTTGCTAACTTGAACACTCCATCTTGCTTTAATTAAATTCCTAGATCAGTACAACTCTGAAGTTGACTCTTGTGCATGCAAATCATCACATTCCAAAGGATCTTAGTGGCTTAAGTCTTGAATGCACTTACCAAATCCTTCCCCTTATAAACCATCTTGTTAAGACTCCTAAAGTAATCATCTACATCCTCATTCTCAGCACTTAGAAATTCTTATAACCCTATTTGTTTATCATATCATCATGAGGAAAGCTCCTAGTGGTAACTCATCCACCAAAGGACAACCCAAGAAACTTGCTCATGTTGTTCACGAAATTTCTTCAACCGAATCATCTCCCGTTAAATCCATAAATACTAAGATCTCCCCTCCACCTATCAAACCAATCCCCAAAAGGATTGTTCCCACTAAACTACCAATGCCAAACACCACTATACCCCCTAAACCAAACACCCGTATTTCCACTAAACCATCACCCTTAGTGCCTAGAGCCATATCATTCACCACTCCACTCTCATCACCACACCTCTACAATCTAGAGGACTTGCCTCCTAGGCCATCTCATCCTCCACCATTGCCAACATTCTCAATGAAAAGAATAGAGCAACAAAATCAAGGTGTTGAATCAATACTAGCCCCGGCATCTTTTTCTCCGTCACCCTCAAATAGTCCCTTTTGGATCATGAGGAATCATCAAAGTCAACCACCCGATCACATGGAAGTTGATACCTCTCTACCACCATTCTCATCACATATTCCACTACCACCACCTTTGGTTGAATCGCCTCCAAATATACCTCCACATATTCCTCCTTCTTTTGTGGAATCTCAACCAAACCTTCCATCTCAAGTCATGTCTTTTCTACCACCACCATTTTCGAGTCATGACAAAGATTGTTGTCATTGTCAACATGTTGAAAGTTTGATACATGAAGTATGTGAAGATCAACGTTTCATGTTTTATCACCTCATCGAATGTTTCAACGAGATCAACAAACCCAAACAACCATGAGCTTAAGGATTCAAGTGGTGTCCTAGTCTTAAGCTTATCTTAGATAGTTTAGGAATCATATTTCATGTTTAAATCATTCTCTTAGTTTTAGTGATATGTAGATCATTTCTCGTATGTTTTATTGAATGTAATTATATGTTATATGCCATATTGTCTTGAGAATTTGCTTGATGCCTCAATACATATCTCATTTTGATGTTAACATCACTTGTTACATCACCATTGCTGTCTTAAGTTTTCAGACTGACGGATCCCTCAGTTTTTGCCTAGACGGATCCCTCCTAAGAAGGAACCGTGGGATCTGTGCAACATAAGACTTGATTACTACTAACTTGAGTCTTATTTGCAGGAAATTATGCATTATATACTTGTTTTCTAACCTTTGTTTTGTAGCTTTTCAATATACACATGAAGACTTTGACACACTTAGCTAGGGGGAGATTCTTGTCAAAGCAAAACATTGAAAAAATCATTTGCAATATCATAGGATTATATGAAATGACTTCCTCCTTGCAAAGTTGCAATCATCAAGGGGGAGCATATTCGTCACAAAGACGAAGCCATTTTCAAACATAGTTGCAATGTACTAGTTTAGTATCTCTTCTTACTTGACACTCTCACAAAGGGATGGACTCGTCAAGGGGGAGTTAAGTCGAGAATACTTCTCTTCACTTACTCTCTATTTTTCATATTTTTTTATCTCTTTCACATGTTTTTCTTAAAACAAGTTGTTAGTTTCTTTTCGACACTCTTTTTGTTTCGAGAAAAGGGGGAGAATAGAGTAAAAACTCCAATTCAAAATTTTACGAATTTTAGTTTTTCCTTAAAATAATCTTATGTTTTGTCATCAACAAAAAGGGGAGATTTTTAATACAAATAAGCCGTAAAAACGTTTATTTATATTTTACGATCTTCTAATGTTTTGTTGATAACAAACGTAAAATCACTTTAACGAAACAAATAAAATACGTAAATGGTTTGATGCAATAGTTTACTAACACACTTACGTTCTCACATAAAACACTAAACAAGTAATAGTGTTTTCATGATTTAGTAATACATATGTACAACAACTAGTGTCTACATAATAGTTAGATATATACATAGTTAGTATGTATTATAATGGGTAATATAATGGGTAGATGTTTAAGTATTTGACCCATTGACCAAATACATTGAATTTAGTTGGGTATAACCCAAAGTCCATGATCCATACTCATGGGGCATAACCCATAACCCATTGCATGACATCATGCATAAGTCATAAATGGGTATTATCCATGACCCATGGAGTTAACCCATGACCCATGGACTAGATGCATTGCACCTACTTTATACATTGTATCTACTTGGATACCCATGGTCCAATGTCTAGGACCCATGACCCATAACCCATGACCCATGACCCAAAACCCATGGGCAAATAGGATCGTCCACGATTCCTCAAGTAAGGGATCAAGTGGGATCCGTGGAGCGATAGCAAAAGTTTGTCTATAAATAGTGAGCCATTTCTTCATTGTAACTCACCCCTTTCACACATATTTTCTCTTTGTGTTGTAAACTCTCTAACCACAGATCCAAGTGATCTTTCTATGTAGTTTTGTGTTTGTGTAATTCTCTAGGTCCCTCTTAAAGGCGAGATCACCACCTTTTGAAGTCGAGCAAGCTCAAGTCCATGAGTTGCCTAGCTTCGTCATCATCCAGACTACTAATGGTATCTTGTTGATAGTTCCTCTTTCTCATTAGAAGTGTATTGTCGAAGACATAGTTGAAAGATGTCTAAAGGGTCAAGACAAAGACATTAGTGAAAAGTGTCGAAGAGTCAAAGAAAGGCATTAGTGAAAGGTGCCGAAAGTCCATGTTGAAGGCATTAGTGAAAGGTGCCGAAAGTCCGTGTTGAAGGCATTAGTGAAAGGTGCCTAGAAGTCAAGTCAAAAGGCATTAGTGAAGGGTTCCTAGAAGTCAAGTCACAAGACATTAGTGAAGGGTTCCTAGAATTCGAGTCAAAGGCATTATTGAAAGGTGCCTAAGGTGTACATTCGATATGGTGTGTCGATGTACAAGAGAGATTCGTATTGGGTCAAAGGATATTGATATCCTTGTTGATGTTGTCATAAGGAGTAGATCTCCTTTGGGATAGGAGTTATGTAGTGTTGGGTAGTAGTTCCACCTTTGTAAATGAAACTCGGTATCTAGCCTTGTACCGTATAAAGTATAGGCGACGTAGTGATAGGTTTGGTTCTACCTCGTGGAAGAACTCGGTGTCTAGCCTTGTACCGGATAAAGAGTAGGCGACGTTGTGAAGGCTCCTCCGCCACAAGGAGTTTGTGTTGTGTAGTGATTACGAACTCTCGAGTAGGTGACTCGGGGAGTGGAGTAGGGCAAGGAAGGTGTCCTTGTAGCCGAACCACTATAAATACTCGCGTTGTGGTTTTGTACTTCTTACTCTTTATCTTAACTTTATTTATACGCTTGTCTATCAACATCCAACACACACTTTCAACTAGATTGACATAAGTCGATCTAAATAGTTTAAAACCAAGTTTTAATCGGTAAAACTATTCAACCCCACCCTTCTAGTTTTCCACATTGATGATAAAACTCGTCTTCTAAATTTTTGATCTCGGTTCGAGGACAGTACTTCTTCATCGCCTCGCTTCTTCAATCTAGGTGTTTTTGCAAGCTTCTTCAATGCCAATCGGTTGGGCATAGGATTTCCACCAAGAAAGCATCTTCCAACAATGTACATGTAGCAAATTTGACCTTGCAATCTTTGGTACAGTCATTTAGGAGAAAGACTGATTCGGTTCGCTCAAACCAGTGGATAAGGCAAACAACACCTTCAGTCCATTTGAAAAATGTTGGTTTGCAGTTCATGAACTCCTTGTAACAGCATTTGCGAGTTACTACTGTTTCACTTCCACCAGTGTGGTTATCAGTGATGTCTGTGTGGACACCCTTTCTGGGGCGTCTTGCAAGAGCTGCAACGATACCCTCATTTACCAACTTCTGAATAGCAACTGGTGTCATTATGGAAGTCTTCTTTTTAGGAGGCATACTTTTATAAATACATAAATGTATGCGTTAGTAT
This sequence comes from Chrysanthemum lavandulifolium, assembly GCA_022545495.1. Lineage (NCBI taxonomy): Eukaryota > Viridiplantae > Streptophyta > Magnoliopsida > Asterales > Asteraceae > Chrysanthemum > Chrysanthemum lavandulifolium. The sequence continues at coordinate 164,328,463 of CM040241.1, forward strand.
CGAGAAACCATCAATATCATAATAGGTGAAAATATCACGAATAGTTTATAATAGTTGAGATCATCACATAACATCATCCAACCAAAATGTGAACACATAAATCATCACAAGCAGGAACCATATCAATCATAAATAACAGCACGAAATGTCTGAATAATATCACAACACACATGGAACAATAAATGATCGTCTTGGCTCATACAAACCAATATCATAACATGGCAATATATAACAGAATCATAACACAACATAGTCATAAATAACTTGTCCAAATTGTTACATAACAAAATACAAGTGTCAATATCCATGCCACACATCTGTGACTACAATCCTGAAATACACTAAATGCTACAACTGATATTGGTCTAACTGCTCGGAGCTCTATCCACACGATCTATGGACTCTCAATGGTCCAGAAGACGATCTCGATGACGACTCTCATATCCTCGATGAGCCTATCCGAGGCGATCCAAAGTAGCAAGCACGATCTCAACATCAAGCCTCACACCCTCTCGGAAATCTCTGATCGCTCTAGCGCCTCTGTCTCAACTCTAGTCAACCCTCTCGAAGTCTAATAACAAGCTCCGAATTATATCCTCCAATGACTCAATACGATCGAGGGGTAGCTCATCTAGATGGCCCAAGGCGATGTAAATCTGCTCCTTATGACACTCCAGCCGTGCCATAAGAATGTCAATGGTGGGTAGGCGGGCAGCAACAACCCTAGAACTCTCTCCGATCTCAAAAACTCGAGGCGAAGGAACAAATTCAGGTGAAAATGGTGATGGTGGGAAAGTGCGGGCCCGCTTCTGAGGAGGCATATACTCCTCATGAGTGGAATCCCTAGGGCGGGGTGAAAGAAGAAATGTCTGAGTAGATAGGGTAAAGAGGTGATCGGGCATCTCTAGAGGAGGTGGTGGGATGGGTGATGGTGGCTGAGATGGTGGTGGCGGCACAAAGTAACGTATATATTTTTCAAATAAAAGTAACAGATATATTTTTAAAACACTCTTTTTCACCTATAAATACCCCATCATTAACTAAACAAATTACATACATTTAACTCAAATCACAATTTCAGTACATTTTTTTATCCAAAACCATGGCTTGCAATCTCCCACACACTGTCGAAGAAGTCAAGGATGGCGTTCGAAACCGATTGACGGTGATAACATTTGCAAGGAAAAAGTTTCTGAGTTATCCCGGATGTTTGGCCAAGCAAGTACCTCAAGGAGGGTCTGGGAAACAATACTCAAATTGCAAAGACATTTCTTCTAAAAGACGTGCTGTCATCGACAAGTTTTTGGAAAAGGAAGGTTGGAAAGATCACGAGATTAAAAAAACATTGGGGGGATGTGCGTCACAAATACAAGATAAAATAAGTCACAAGATCCGTTGGATGCACAAGGAAAACACTGAAGATAAACCAGTTGACGAGCATGGGTTGACAGCGACACAACTATATAATCTTATGCGAGATGAAGAAGTTTTGAGAGAAGTAAGGGAAGAGCAAGCAAGGGTTTATGCAGAAAACGCAATGCATCAACAAGAGTTGTATTTGGATTATCCTCCATATGCTTTGTCTCCTGATTATGATTTTCTTCCACGCAGGGAGTCTCCTGAATATGATTTTGCATACGGGGAGCATTTAGAAAGCTATGTTTATGTATTTCGAATCGTATGTATTTTAGTTCTTATGTTTTTTTCGTATCGTATTTAGTTTCAGTATTTTATGTCGCATCAGTATGTTTAATAAAATGTGTTTGTTTATTTGTATTCAAATTTCAAAGTTCAAATTTCATTACCTACTATAAATACACACTTTATAACACACACATTATTTCCAAACCACAAAATATAACAACAAAACACCAACAATATGTTACCATCTTCTTCTTCATCATCTTCTTCGTCGGGGAACAAAGCGAAACCAAAGAAAACTGTCGCCATACCTCCTTGTTGGAAAAAAACGGAAGCATTGTAGTTTCTTATTGTTGACACTCACGGGATGCGTCCGGAAGACGTAGCCGGTATTGAAGAAATCAAAACAGCGATCAGAGCAAAATATTTTAGCTCAACTTAAATGTCGAATTTTTTTTGTTTGCATTGTAATTTTAATTTATGTATTCTAGTTTTATTTTATGTTTAATAAAATGTGTTGGTTTTTAAATAAAATAAAATGAAAAAAAGTGAGACTTAATAACATTTGTTAGTGGTGTGTTACGAGGGAAGGGTATTTGAGTTATTGATGTGTTATTGGGGAGGTGTGTTGGTTTAATGGACACAATATTAATAGATGTGTGTTATGATCGAACTAGAGACCACGGGATTGCACACTTTGCGTATGAGAATTAAAGTTAATAATTAAATATAAAATGTTATATTTATTTATTATTTACACGAAATACATAACGGACGTTAAGTTAATTAAGTGTAATGGACTAGCGATCATTAAATGTTAAATGGAAGGACTAAAATAAAATAGAGATTGGGAAGGTTCTGAAAACCATTGGTGATGTCTCAACCGATCGGCCATAGGGTTCTCCAAGCCGAACTCATGCTTAACTTGGTAACCAAGTTATCTTGTGTATAAATACAAGGCCTAGGGTCTTTTTATTCCATCTCTTGTACTCCTAAACTAAAACCTAAAATTGTTTGTATGTGTTTTAGTGCTAATCTATCGTCCAACCCCTTTGGGTAGTCAATCCATATTGTTTTTCCAAAACAATTATTTTCATGTTCTTAAAACTAGCATTACTTTAATTTGATCTAGTAAGTGTGTACAAGAACGTGGTACTAACATACTTTTGTTAGTATCTTGGATTGAATTACAAAATTGATAAAGGGTAATTCATATAATCCTATAACCCTAATTAGGGTTCATCACTTGCTAGATTAAAGGAATTGATTCTTGTTGGGCTAGAATCAAAAGGTACGCATACTATTTATGTTTTAGTTAATTAATTATTCATTATATGTTCTTTAAGCGTTCATATGTATACTTGATGTTTATTGTTTATATTTATGATTAGTCATGTTATATAATTCTAACAGTGGCCTCACGAGCTTGTTTTAATGAGTAATTAATTACTAAACACGTAAAAAATAGATATTGTATGGTGTTTGATATGATTATTCTAGGGTTTACTTATTATTATGTAAACCCTAATTTTAGGGTTAGGGCTTTTACCCTAATTGGCTTTTAGAATTTTTTTATATGTCGACCCATCAAATTTTTTCAAGTCGAATTATAAATTTTTTTTAGGGTTTATAAAATAATTTTGTTAATCGATATCTAAAGCTAGAATTGTATATATGTTACGTGAATTAATTCGTGTATAATTGTTATATGACATTGAATTGTATGCGATCTTGTGACAACGTGAAACATATTATGTTAAATCCATGAAAACGTGCATGTTTGGCATGGATTATTGTTGATATGTATTTAATTGTTAAGATTGGTTATGAGAAAATTAATTGTTAAGTTTTATACACATGTTTATTGTTTTGATAAATCTTGAATTGGAAATACCTCAATAATGTTAATGAATCAATTATGTGCAATTTGGTATATGTTTGACTATGGCTTACGCAATCGATTCATCGATGTATGTGGCTCGCTTCTATTGTGCAAGTGAAAGCCCTAGTTAATATATACGCTATTAACCCAGATATTGATTATTAATAGATTTTATCAAATAAGTTGCATGTGGCTACTTGTTTATGCATATTAATTGTTAGTTATGTGTGCATTGTTTTAGTTGTTTATTTTTTATTTTGTTACTTGTTTGTTTATTATGTTTGACAAGTTTTTAACAAAGGGTAATTTTATGAATAGAAAAATAAATTGGACTAAAAAATGGTGAAATTTGATTTATTTTTTGAAGAGTTAAAATTTTCATAGGTTTAATTGAGTGATGAATTTTGGTACAAATAGTGAGAACGGCGTGGTATGTGCTAAAACACATACCTTTTCATTATCAAAACTAACCCAAAATAACCAAGAAAGAGCCGTTTATTGCTAATATTTGTGGTTTTCTTGAGTTTGTGCTTGTGCAGTACGGATATGTAAAACACACAAAAGGAACCAAATCGACGTAAATCCAAGCACGAGAGATTAAGAGAGCTTAAGCCGAGCCGGAAGATCAAAATTGAGCATTTATGGAGATTTTATTCTCCGAGGATGATTTTTGGAAGAAATAACCAAGTTTGAAGAAATGTCAAAACTGGCCCCTCAAGTTTCAGCATTTGGCAAAAGTGGCCCTTGAAGATTCAAAAGTTGCAAATTGGCCCTTGGTCTATTTAAGATTGAAAAAATGATCCTTGGAAGATATTTTCAGATTTACACCTCTGGTCCCTGGAGTTTCAGCTTTTACAACTTTGGTCCTTATATGTGCCTTGGATCACTTAAGTTAATCCAAAAATCCAATCCAATAGTCCAAATCCAACAAACAAAAGCCACGGCCCAACCTATACCAACCCGTCTAATAAATCCCAACCCGTATCCCACTCTACCCGGTTTATACCCTGGTCAACCCACCCATGAACCCGGTCAACACCTTTGAAAAACTATAAACAATTCCAAACGCGCCCAAACAGTTGTTTCTTCCCCAATCCAAACAACCTTTTACCCACCCACTTTTACCACCATTTACCCACCATACACCTCGTACTAAGCATCTCCAAGGTTTCTAGAAGCACTGACTTGTCAGATAAGAATGCCACGTGGCCAAATGGAAGCACTGGATTGGTCGTGACACCTCACAAGGGTGAATTGAAGCGTGTGATTGGAGGGAGTGACAAGGTGGTGAATGTGTGGCTGTGGATGAGCCTCTAGTATCTTCTGAAAAGGATCCCAAGACTCCAAGCTCGAGCTATATATACCCATCTTCAGTCACATTGATATTCGTCCAATTTCTCATGTAATTAGAGAAGTTTTGACCATTAATTTCCTGTTATTTTAATGCTTTTTCAGTAGTCTGTTAAGTTTTATTTCCAGTATTGTCATCCTGTTTTATTAATGCAATTCACTTTTTGTCAATTTAAATGTAATTTGTCAATTTAATTTTAGTTCAAATTCGAGTTCAATTGCCTTAAATTTTGTTTATATAATCTCATAAGCTTTTATAAGCTTATGTGAGCTTATCTCTGGTTACTTAGCTCTAATTCCAAGTTTTTAATAAAAAGTCAAAATTAGTCAAAGTTGATAGTCAAAACTGTTTAAAGCTTGATTTCTGTTTCAAATCTGTTAAAATGCTGAGTTTTAGTCTGGTTTAGTCATCTGAATTCCATTCATGTCATTTTTCATTAAGAGTTTTAAGTTTAAATGCATTTTTGTAAGTATAAAGGAGTGTTTGGTTTAATGCTTAAAACTGTGTTAGAGGTTAATATATTGGAATAGATCAGTTGCTTGAGGCTTGTCATAGTTATTTGCATTCATTTCTGTCTTTGTTTTGCAGCCATTTGCACTTTTAGTCAACATTTCATCAAAACTGCTCTTGATTTATAACCTGTTGGAATCAGTGGCTGAGATTCTACATATAGGTGTAAAAGTTGATAAACTAGCTTGCTATAACTGTATTACATCATATTTCATCTACATCAGTCCTACATTTGATCTTAAATCTCATTTTAGTCAAACATTCAAACTGTTTTCAAAAGTCAACATGTCAAAATCTGTTTTTTTGCAAATCTTGCAGACACTGCACAAGGTTCAATACAGCTTGTTATGGTCTCATATTTGGCTCATTTGCAGCTTGCTAGGTGGTCTTGAGTTCAACATATCTGCTTTTGACTTAAGTCCTTCTAATAAGCTTGTGAATAAGCTCAAACTTAGGGCCTGATTCAGCTTTTGGTAGAAATAATCAATTGGCTTTATCTAGGTAGACTGCTGTTTAGAGGTTAGGAGTAGTTTCAAATGGTTGCTTTAGAGTAGTTTTAGCATATCTTAGCTTCAGTTACTGTGTGGTAGCTTATTTCCTTGTTTAGCTTATTTTCATTAGCTTATTGGTTAACAGTTTGTACTACAGCCCTTATTTCTCTCACATAAGCCCAGGTTTTTATATTTTTCATAGCTTTATATTAATATTTTAGAATTTCCCTGAATTTTTCATAATTTTTGGCTACTGTTTACTATTTTCTTAATTAAAATAGTTTTTAATCCTTTTAAATAGCTTTTATTGCAAATAATTAAGAAAAGTTCCAAAAATAATTTTTCAATTTTCCCAGTTTAAGAAAAATATACAAAGCATAAAAATATTTTTCCTATTTTTCCCTTTTATTTGGTATTTTCATAATTTAAATTAGATTTAAATAGTTTTAAATTCATAGAAAATAGAAAATTAATCGTAAAAAATACAAAAATAGTTTTGAAAATTCTCTTAGGATATTTTAGATTTTATAAAAATAGTTTCATAATTTTCCCCTTTATTTTCATAATTTCTAGTATTTTAATTTAGTTTTAATAGTTAAAAATTAGTTTTTAATTGTAATAAAAATCCAGAAAAATCCTAAAAAATAGTTTTAATTCATAAATAGTTTTCTAATATCATTTTTAGTATAAAAGTAATTTTAGGATTTAGATTAGACGTAGTTGCATTTTATTCGCGTTTCGTTTTAATCACGTATTTGCATTTTTAGTATAAATTTGTGTAGTTTGCCTTAATTCTTAGGTTTTCCCCATAGATTTTAGTTCCATTTACTTTCCTTATCCCGTATTTTAGAAAACATTATTTTATCCCTTCTCTTATTCAAATCCGATAATCGCGACGTGAGTTGAAATTCCATTCAACCTCGTTCGAACGATCTCGTGCTCAAACCTAACACGTTTGAGTTACCCAACATACTACACTACTTCTCTTATGAAATCAATTTTTGGCGTCACGGGGAGGGCTTGTAGCGAAGCCAGATATTAGCCTCGAATCACCTGCATTTGAAGATCCTTCCCGAGTGAATTTACCGTCGTTTTGTAAATATATATTTTGAAAACCCAAAAAATCTAAAATACCAAAACATTCTTCCTAGAGTGTTTGCAAAACCATAAAAAGTAAAACCAACAAAAGAAACTGAAACGTCAATTGTTACGTCGGCTCACCTTGAAGGTACAACCTATACACGGGGTATAAGGAAAGTCTTGACATTAAATTGCAGATCAAGAACGATCCACTCTTCGTTCCGCTCCACAGCATACTTTTGAGAGCTACCGAGCACCGGTTGACGTGATTACAAAAATATTGTGTTTTCTTAAATATAAAACCCAAAAGATTTTCCTTTTCATAATTTGTTTTCCTTTATGTTCTCTATTTATCAAAACCCAAAATAATCATCTTTATCCTCTAAACCGTCAATTCTTTATCTCTATACCTCTCGAACTGCTTAATTCTATCTTCTTTATCCTCTAAACCGATAATTCTTTCCTCTTATCCTCTATATGTTTAATTCTAATGGCGGACACGCGTACGATGTCGGAATTGCTCCAAGTACCCACCGAGGGTTACGAAGATGCTATCGTTGTACCGGAGATTTTTTCCGAAAATTTCGAGATACAAACCGGTTTAATTCAACTAGTTATGTCAAAACCATTCTATGGTTTTGAGAGGGACGATCCCTATGCTCACATCCGATATTTTGATAATCTAATTTCGACTATAAAATATAAGGATGTCCCTCATGACACAATTAAGTTGATGTTATTCTCATTTTCTCTCGAGGAGTAGCCGGAATTGGCTCGATAAAGAACCCCTCGATCGATCCTTTGCTTGGGAAGATCTCGTTTCAAAATTTGTAAATCATTTCTTTCCTTATTCTAAAACGATAAACCTTAAGAACGAAATTACAAACTTCCAAAGAACGCTTTGATGAAAGTTTTGGTGAGGCATGGGAAAGATTCAAAGATCTCCTACGAAAATGCCCACATCATGGTTTTGAATTACTCCGGATCGATATATTCTACAATGCTTTAACGCAAACCGATCAAGATTCACTTAATACAGCCGCCGTGGCAATATCTTGTATCGTACCCAAGGGATATATTGACGATCATCGAGAACAAATCGAAAGTTCCGACATCAAGAAATAAACCGGTTAAGATGGTCGAGCTTACCAATGATATTCGATGCATGAAGGAAAAACCAGAGCCCGTTGATACCGTTTCCAAAAGATGTGATTATTGTGGTGGTCCCCATCCTTTTTACGATTGTCAAGCCTCCGATGACGATGTATACAATACTACAACAACCCTATATTGCAAGACTTTCGTTTTCGATGATGATGAGGATTCCATTCAAATGAAAGAATATTATGAAAGTTTGTCGGCTGAAACCACTCCCGTTTCCGAGCCTTTCATTTCCGACCCTTCCCCTTCACTCACGCCGGTTGAGAGAAGTGACGTTGTTTTGGAAGAGGTCGATAATCATATTTCTACGGACATTGTTGAACCCGTTGACTCTCTCATAATGGGGGACGAGCCTCTTAGCACTATTCAGGAAACGGAATCGTCTAGTGTTGAGAGCCTTGACCCAATCCCAAGTGAGTCCGAGGATATATCCGGCGGTGATTGAGATTCGCTTTATGTGATTCTCTTGACATCTCGAGGTTACTCCGGATTTTCTCAAATCCAGTTTTCAAGTTCGATGACGACTACACCTTTGCGGTTAATCCTCTTTTGACAAAGATTTTGAGTCCGATTCAGAGACCACAACGGAAGTGGTGGATATTGCTAGCTCTCAGAGCACACTACTTGTCCCATCTCTGTGTTCCAACCTTTCTCTCCCGTCATGTGATGTTATGCAAGATGAAGAAAGTGATGAATCTGACACTGAAGATATTATGGAGATTGATGAATTGATTAAAGTGGTTGAAGACGATATTCTTGATAATCCTCCTTATGATTCTGATATGGAAGAAATCGACTTATTTCTTGATGATCCAATACCGCCGGGTATTAAGAGTGACGGGTGCGACTCTGATCAAGATGTCCTTTTTCTTGAAAGCTTGCTTAATGATGATTCTCCTTCCTCTGTTGAGTCGACCCTCACTTATCCCGTTGAGCCCTCATGTGAAGACAAAACTTTCAAACCCGGGATATTCATTGATGAGTTCTTTGTTAAAAACATCAGTCGAGATAAGGATCCTCCGATGGATGCCTTCAGTATTGAGCTTTCACCTCTTATCCTCTACCATGTACTCCCGACTTCTTTGGAGTATTCTCATTTTGATCCGTCATCTCTTCGTCCACCCGCAAAACCGCCGGATGATGGATCATTCTTTCTTGATATACCTCATGTGAGTTTGGGAGGTGATATCCCATTTGTGCTTAAGCCCGACATTTTCTTTCCCTCCCAACCCACCCAGTCTCATTCCTTTGGGAATGAGGACACCGTTTTTGACCCTGGTATCTCTACCACTTTCTTCCCCAAGGACAAATGAATCGGGGACGAGTCGGGGCTAGCGACTCGGTGACCAAAAACAAGAGCGCTTCACGGGAGGCACCCCATGCTTATCTCTATCTTCTTTATATTTTCTAATAAGTGACGTGAAGGGTTAGCCTCTTCGATTTCTCGTGTTTGGTTGTTTGTGATGTTGTGTGATTTTCCGATATGAAGACTCTCGTGCTCGAAGTTTGTCTTTTCTCCACTCGAGTTTCATGATCGATGCTGATGGAAATCCGATATCCAAAATCTTATCGACTAACGTTTATCTTTGAGCATACTTAATAAACGGCTTTTAGACTTTCGTGATACCCTTGCTTTTAAACATTGAGGACAATGTTTCGTTCTAGTCTGGGTAGGGTAATCTTCGATTTGATTTGACCGCACTTGCTTATTTTTGTCGTGTACTCTCGTAACCCCGTTTTTCCTTAAGAAAATGAAAAAATTGTGCAAAAATGAGAAAAATTTAAAATTTTTGTAAGCTTTTGTTAAGTCTTTTTGATTGAAAAGTTTGCTAGTCTCTTAGACAAGAAACTATAAAATGCGAATTCTAGCTCACAAGGCCAAGATTTTGCAAGTTTCCCTGAGTGACTTTAAATATGCATAACTTTATTTCATTAGACGAAGCATTTGCTAAGTTAATATATGTTTTGACACCTTCTTGACTTTCCATTGGTGAGGGTAGGAATAGAATTTCGACTTGACCGGGCGTGTTGAGCCCTATCTTGTTCCCTTAACCATAGGTAATCTTAAAAATTATCGGCTAAGCATCCGCGGATCTCATTATTTGGGATTTTAAATTTGCGGAGATCGAGAAATGATAGAGTTACTTATGAGTTTAGATGCTAAGCGTGGAGTAGTTGGTTCTCTTTAGAGCCCATCGAAGGTACTTATGGCTTTTTGTTCCCACAAAATTGTTTCACCCCATATCTGTCTAAACAATAATTAGAGATGTTGAGTTTTTGGCGATAGTTAGTTCTTTATCTTCTTAAAGGAATCTTTGTTTTAAAATTGGGTACACATCAAGGATCCATTATGAATAAATAAGCAATAAGTGATAAGTGAAAAGTAATAAGTAAAGTTATGAGTGCGGTGTCGAGATCGGACCCTTGGATCTTTAGCCGGGATTGAGTGAGGTCTTAGTCTAGCCAACCGGGATCCTCATTTCATGAAGCCTATAGTCTTGGAATTACCCGTGAAGCTCGTGGTTCATAGCTCATATAAATAAAAGTATAAGTTTCTTTTAAAAAAAAAAAAAAAAAAAAAAAAATGGATGAATGAAAAATGAAAAGTCAAAAGTATAAGTGAATAAAAATTCTTTGATGTGGACCTCATTTTACGACAATGGTTCTTGAGTTAAAATTTATTTTTAACAAAGTTTTTAACAAAGGGTAATTTTATGAATAGAAAAATAAATTGGACTAAAAATGGTGAAATTTGATTTATTTTTGAAGAGTTAAAATTTTCATAGGTTTAATTGAGTGATGAATTTTGGTACAAATAGTGAGAACGGTGATAAGTGTGTAAATACTCATCATTTTGGTTAAACTGAATCAAAAACTGTTAAAATGCTCGAAATGCATCAAAATATTGAAAATATTCCAAAATTGCATTTATATGTTTCGGATGCAAAATGTTCAAAATCGATGAAAAATGAGCAAAGTTCGTATAATTGCGATTTCAGTCCCCAAGTTTCTAAAATTGTCAAAAATAGTCCCCGAGTCAAAATTTCAAAAGTAAAATCACCAAAGGTCCTTTTAAAATCATAAGTTGTCAAATTTAGTCCTTTGGTGAAAAATATAAAAGTTTGAGAAAATTACAAGTTTGGTCCTCCAATTTTGAAATTTGGCAAAATGGTCCCGGAAAATCTGAAATGGCAACTTTGGTCCTTGTAATATTAACACTTGTCAATTTCGGTCCTTGAAGCAACTTTGAGATATTGGGACCTAGGTCCCTACGAGTTTGAAATTACAAATGAAGTCCTTGTATTAATACTCCACTTGGTCCCTTGTCAAAATTTGCAAATGACCCCTCGCCACAACCTTTTGGACCACCGCCATTTGGACCCTCTAATATAATAAAACCAGTCAAACCTATTTTGACTATCCATTTCCTCCCAAGTCACGAGATACCACATCCTCCATCATCACAAGCCTGACCTTCCTCTTAACACTCCACCCACCATCATACCCTACTCTACCCCCCTCCAAACACAACAAGCCAAGGAAGCATTAAAACCTTCTAACCCCACACTCAAGCTCCGGTGTTAAATATGGTTTTGGCGCAAAAACACTGAATGGCCAAGATCACTTGTAGACATCCAATGGTCAATAAAGTTGGGATTTGTTCGGAGGAGAGACAAGGACTTTGGGTGTATAAAAGGCAAGAGGATGCAACAAAAGAAGAGTAGTTAGTTTTAAAGTTTTCTTTGTATGTCGTTTTTAGGAAGTTATCTAAATTAGTGTATTTGAATGTAGTTTTAAGTTTCATTGAACTCAAAGTAATCTACTTTGTCACCGTAATTTATTTCAAGTTTCAATTTCAAGTTTCATTTACATTTCATGTATTGAAGTCCTTTGTTGAGAAATTTAATTTCAAACTATTGCATTTAAGCTTCAAATAGCTTATCATTCGGCCCAACAAGCTTAAATAAGTTCCTTATAGCTTTTTATGAGCTTACAATTAAATTTCAAACAACTTTGTGAAATGGTCAATGAAAGTCAAACAGTGAGGCAACTTTAGTTAAACAGAATGGAAGCGCTTTGGGATGATTTCGAGTTGAATTTGGGTTGTTAATGGTTTAGGTTAGTGGTACTTAGTGAATTGCAAGCCATAGTGGTCGGACACTTGTAAGTCTTATTTTCTCTATAGATGATTTAGTTTACTTAAACTGTTTGAGCTTGAATTTGTGGGTAGAATCGGTTTGAATCTTTTCATTTAGCAGCTTGTTAGGTTAGTTTGATTTAGTTTAAGCTTTAGAATAGGTTAGTTCAGGGAGTAAGGAGTCAAATTGCAAAACAGTTGGTGTAACTAGTGTTTGGTATTAGTTAGCTTTAAGGTTCGGTGCTTATTTGTGGTAGAACTTAGTGCTTTAGTCTCCATAGGTCTTAACTCGTCAAGTAGTCACTCATTTGCAAAATAAAACGACTCTTAGTCAAAATGAACTTTAATCGGTCCTTGTGATTGTATCGATAGGTATAGTTGCAAATTAGGTTAGCATTAGGTCTAGATATCATCACACTAGCTTAATCAAGTTTTATTGTAGCTCATTTCATAATATAGATCAAATTAGAATCACTAGAATTTCATAAAAGTCAAACATCTCATCTGTCTTTAAAAGTCAATCTCAATCGTTTACGTGAACATACTCGATTATATCCGAGTGTGCATGTGTGATTTGCAGCACCATTTCTTGTTCATTTTAGCATGTTATTGGTGAAACTTGGTACATATGTTCTCGACCGTAGTCTTTAGTTTCCAATTCAAGGTTTCTGTTTGACTCATTAGATAAGCTAGTGCAATAGCTTAAACTTGGTGGGTTGGTCTCATGTTGTCCCATGCGATGACTTATCGACTAAGCAATCATCTTCAGAGGTCACAACAAGCACACCAAAGCTTGTTGTGAGCTCATATTTGGTAGATTAGTCCTTTAGCTGGTTGTTTACTTGATTTCAACATTTGGATTTCCATTAGTGATTAGAATAGCACGTGCATAAGCTCAAACGTAAGGGCCTATTAGTTGTTGCGGTTTGAATCAATCATTGGTAGTTTGCATTATATAGATTAGAATTAGACGTATTAAGTTGTAATTAGCTTATTTTAGCATTAATTAGCTTACATTACAGATTGGTAGCTTTATTCACTGTTTTGCTTATTTTCATAAGTCTTATTTAGGATCGATTACACTACGACCCTCATTTCCTTCACATAAGACCATGTTTTATAGTTTTCATAGCTTTAGAATGATACTTTAGAATTTTCCTGAGATTTTCATAATTTTTGGTCATTGTTTAGTATTTTCTCTATTAAAATAGTTTTTAAGCCTTTTTAATAGCTTTTATTGCAAATAATTAAGAAAAGTTCCAAAAATAATTTTCAATTTTCCCAGTTTAAGAAAAATATAAAAGCATAAAAATATTTTTCCCTATTTTTCTCCTTTTATTTGGTATTTTCACAATTTAAATTAGATTTAAATAGTATTAAATTCATAGGAAATAGAAAATAATCGGAAAAATACAAAATAGTTTTGAAAATTCTATTTTGTTATTTTAGATTTTCTAAGTCTTAATTTTATTTTTCTAGCTTTATTTCCTATTTTCTTGTATTTTAGGTTATTATTTAATAGTTAAAATAGTTTTAATTAATAATAATTAACTAAATAGTTATAAAATAATTTTCTTTTTCTAAATATTTTCTTTTATCATTAGGTTTGTAAAAATATCATTTTCATATTTTTAGGATTAATATTGTGTTAGTCTCACTTTTTATTTTCAGACGTTTACGTAATTTTATTTTAAACGTAAGTTTTAAGTTTTAAGTTTTAAACGTTCATCAATTTTAAAAATAGTGATAGCGTTTATTTAATATTTTTTATCTTTTAACTTTCTTTAATTTGCATTTAAGCCCTTGTAGTTTATGTCCTTTTTCCGTAGTTATAATAATTCCAAAATCCTTTTCCGCTCAAATCTCTCGATCACTTTACGCTTGATAATCCACCGCATAGCTCATTGGGACATAACGACCGGGAAACACTATACTCCCAGATCTTCATTGAGTTCGTTCTGAGCCGTTTAAGCTTGTTACGTCCCGCCATTCCAGTGGCGAGCTCGAGTGATAAAGCTGATTGTTCGCACGCATCAACGGCGTGGTATATGTGCTAAAACACATACCTTTTCATTATCAAACCGACCCAAAATAACCAAGAAAGATCCGTTTATTGCTAATATTTGTGGTTTTCTTGAGTTTGTGCTTGTCAGTACTACGGATATGTAAAACACACAAAAGGAACCAAATCGACGTAAATCCAAGCACGAGAGATTAAGAGAGCTTAAGCCGAGCGGAAGATCAAAATTGAGCATTTATGGAGATTTTATTCTCGAGGATGATTTTGGAAGAAATAACCAAGTTTGAAGAAATGTCAAACCGGCCCCTCAAGTTTCAAAGATTTGGCAAAGTGGCCCTTGAAGATTCAAAAGTTGCAAATTGGCCCTTGGTCTATTTAAGATTGACAAAATGATCCTTGGAAGATATTTTGATTTACACCTCTGGTCCCACTGAGTTTCGACTTTTACAACTTTGGTCCTTATATGCTTCGATCAAGTTAATCCAAAATCCAATCCAATAGTCCAAATCCAACAAACAAAAGCCACGGCCCAACCTATACCAACCCGTCTAATAAATCCCAACCCGTATCCCACTCTACCCGGTTTATACCCTGGTCAACCCACCCATGAACCCGGTCAACACCTTTGAAAAACTATAAACAATTCCAAACGCGCCCAAACAGTTGTTTCTTCCCCAATCCAAACAACCTTTTACCCACCCACTTTTACCACCATTTACCCACCATACACCTCGTACTAAGCATCTCCAAGGTTTCTAGAAGCACTGACTTGTCAGATAAGAATGCCACGTGGCCAAATGGAAGCACTGGATTGGTCGTGACACCTCACGCGGTGAATTAGGCGTGTGATTGGAGGGAGTGACAAGGTGGTGAATGTGGCGTGGATGAGCCTCTAGTATCTTCTCGAAAAGGATCCCAAGACTCAAGCTCGAGCTATATATACCCATCTTCAACACATTGATATTAGTCAATTTCTCATGTAATTAGAGAAGTTTTGACCATTAATTTCCTGTTATTTTAATGCTTTTTCAGTAGTCTGTTAAGTTTTATTTCCAGTATTGTCATCCTGTTTTATTAATGCAATTCACTTTTTGTCAATTTAAATGTAATTTGTCAATTTAATTTTAGTTCAAATTCTGAGTTCAATTGCCTTAAATTCTTGTTTATATAATCTCACATAAGCTTTTATAAGCTTATGTGAGCTTATCTCTGGTTACTTAGCTCTAATTCCAAGTTTTTAATAAAAAGTCAAAATTAGTCAAAGTTGATAGTCAAAACTGCTTAAAGCTTGATTTGTTTCAAATGTTAAAATGCTGAGTTTTAGTCTGGTTTAGTCATCTGAATTCCATTCATGTCATTTTTCATTAAGAGTTTTAAGTTTAAATGCATTTTTGTAAGTATAAAGGAGTGTTTGGTTTAATGCTTAAAACTGTGTTAGAGGTTAATATATTGAATAGATCATTGCTTGAGGCTTGTCATAGTTATTTGCATTCATTTCTATCTTTGTTTTGCAGCCATTTGCACTTTTAGTCAACATTTCATCAAAACTGCTCTTGATTTATAACCTGTGGGAATCAGTGGCTGAGATTCTACATATAGGTGTAAAAGTTGATAAACTAGCTTGCTATAACTGTATTACATCATATTTCATCTACATCAGTCCTACATTTGATCTTAAATCTCATTTTAGTCAAACATTCAAACTGTTTTCAAAAGTCAACAACATGTCAAAATCTGTTTTTTTGCAAATCTTGCAGACACTGCACAAGGTTCAATACAGCTTGTTATGGTCTCATATTTGGCTCATTTGCAGCTTGCTAGGTGGTCTTGAGTTCCACATATCTGCTTTTGACTTAAGTCCTTCTAATAAGCTTGTGAATAAGCTCAAACTTAGGCATGATTCAATTTTGGTAGAAATAATCAATTGGCTTTATCTAGGTAGACTTTGTTTAGAGGTTAGGAGTAGTTTCAAATGGTTGCTTTAGAGTAGTTTTAGCATATCTTAGCTTCGCCATCGTGTGGTAGCTTATTTCCTTGTTTAGCTTATTTTCATTAGCTTATTGGTTAACAGTTTGTACTACAGCCCTTATTTCTCTCACATAAGCCCAGGTTTTTATATTTTTCATAGCTTTATATTAATATTTTAGAATTTCCCTGAATTTTTCATAATTTTTGGCTACTGTTTACTATTTTTCTTAATTAAAAATAGTTCTTAATCCTTTTTAAATAGCTTTTATTGCAAATAATTAAGAAAAAGTTCCAAAAAATAATTTTTCAATTTTCCCAGTTTAAGAAAATATAAAAAGCATAAAAATATTTTTCCTATTTTCCCCTTTTATTTGGTATTTTCATAATTTAAATTAGATTTAAATAGTTTTAAATTCATAGAAAATAGAAAATTAATCGAAAAATACAAAATAGTTTTGAAAATTCTCTTAGGATATTTTAGATTTTATAAAAATAGTTTCATAATTTTCCCTTTATTTTCATAATTTCTAGTATTTTAATTTAGTTTTAATAGTTAAAATTAGTTTTAATTGTAATAAAATCCGTAAAAATCCTAAAAATAGTTTTAATTCATAAATAGTTTTCTAATATCATTTTAGTATAAAAGTAATTTTAGGATTTAGATTAGACGTAGTTGCATTTTATTAAGCGCTTCGTTTTAATCACGTATTTGCATTTTTAGTATAAATTTGTGTAGTTTGCCTTAATTCTTAGGTTTTCCCCATAGATTTTAGTTCCATTTACTTTCCTTATCCCGTAGTTTAGAAAACATCATTTTATCCCCTTCTTATTCAAATCCCGATAATCGCGACGCCGAGTTGAAATTCCATTCAACCTCGTTCGAACGATCTCTTGCTCAAACCTAACACGTTTGAGTTACCCAACATACTACACTACTTCTCTTATCATTGGTTTTCATTATGAAATCACGGCGCATCCAATTTTGACAAACTATAAGAGGGGTATAAGGAGGGGAGCGCATTGCATTGTGACCCGAAAGAAGGAGGTTAATTGCTTCGCGCTGACCAAATTCTCTGCTTTTTTGTGCGTCAAATTGGAGTTACCAAGTAGGCTATTTTATGTACAAAATCATCTTGAGGGCGAATTAGCTTTAATTTCATGCGCCACTTTGTGGTAATTATCCGAAACACTAAGTCTTTGGACTTATGCAAAAGTACGATATAATGGACGATAATTAAAGGTAAATTCCTTGATTGGTGAAACCAATACCTCAATCAGAACTTTGATAATTTAATCTTTGTGAATTGGTTAATAAAAAGGTTTTTATTAAAAACTATTGATACGGAGTTGTATGCATGCTTCTTGC
The DNA here is from genome assembly GCA_022545495.1 of Chrysanthemum lavandulifolium. Taxonomy (NCBI): domain Eukaryota; kingdom Viridiplantae; phylum Streptophyta; class Magnoliopsida; order Asterales; family Asteraceae; genus Chrysanthemum; species Chrysanthemum lavandulifolium. The sequence goes on from CM040241.1 coordinate 164,346,071, forward strand.
GTACATATTTTATTTGTCACCATAAATCAAAACTAGTACCCTTTTAAAATTAAGTTAGTGCCATCTAGTTAAAGGAACACTCGAAGTTGCAATTTACGTCATGTGGGAACTTGGAGAGATTGTGATGGAAAGGTAAATCTTCATGTGAAGTCAGACCTTGCATTGACACATTTGCAGTTCTTTAAGTTAGACGACTTAAATTGAGTAGTAAGTGGGAACTGGACTCAAGGCACAAGATGAGATAAAACATGTTTACATTTGCAATAGCGTTGGAAAATGTAAATCCCATAATGATCTAGGAATTGAAAAAGGTTTGCTAATTATTGTTCAACAGATTACCTTATTATGTGCTTTCGTTACTAGCGGATCAATCGATGTAATGGAACTATGATAATTTGGATCCTAGTTTTCGAGAAAATTCTATGGTTATATGAATATTACTGGGTATTTTATTTTCTTGAAAAGTTTAATTATCGAAAATACTAAAATTGAATTTTGCTAATTCTTTAAATGTATTAATGCAACATTAAACCATAAAGATAGGTTATTCCTGTATTGGTAAATTGATCTACACCTGTAAGGGTTTTTGGTAGAGTCAACTTTACTAAAAGAATAAATCTAGTCCTCTTTTTATAAGAAAGAGTGAGATTCAATCCTATTCCTTTTCATGAATGAGAAAGGTATGATAGGACTAATTAGAATTGACTAAATTCTAAATACATAACTTATAAGCAAATTTTAATAGTTAATAAAATTGCACATTTTTTGAGTTATTACATTAGAAGCTAGACTAATTTACTGCATAAATTGGTAAAAGACAAACTAGTATATTTTATCTAGTTGTTATGTTTTGACCATTTAAAAGTAATACTTACAATTGTTGGAATGGTAGAACTATTAAGGAAGAAATTGCATGCCCAATTTTTCAAGTTAATAGCATTGATGGATAATTCATCATCTACATAGTAGAATACAACCTTTTAGTACATAAGTAATAGTTATGTATGGACTTTCTCAAACGTGTGGGAAGTAAATAGAACACTATTTTCTTTCACTGGTTAATGAAACACTTACAATATTGTCAAATCCAGTGGGAGCATTGTGTTCTTATTACTGAATAAGGAATTATTGTAATGATCTCTAATTCAGTGGGAGTTACAAGCTTTGTCATCTTGGTAGTAACCCAGATTATCTCTAGAATGTCTTAAGATAATTATTTTCCACTTGTAGACACTTATGTTTTCAAGGATAGTCATGTACGTTTCCTTACTAGAAAATGAAGTAGTTCTACATCTACTAGTTATGCTAATATTAATGACACAATTATATTGGTCACATAAACAAACATATGTCGTGTTGTTTATCTGCTACATGATGTTGTTGCATGCACAAGTGGGAGAAATCTATATTGTGTGCAAGGTACAACATATAGGTATAAGAGACTAACGTTCTAATATGACTTGTACATATCTAATTCAATAAACACTTGGTTTTGCAATTTACGTCATGTGAACACTTGACGAGATTGCAACAACAAAGTAAATCTCCATGTTACGTGGGATCGTATCTGGAATAAATTTACAGTTTCTAAATTAGACAAGTATTTAGAACATGTGTCAAAATGATATATAAGACTACTTCAAACTAAATATTTATGTATTATCGGAATAATGTAAATAAATGAAGTAATCTAATACTACTTCAATTTGTTTATTTATATATTTTGGAATGACATAAATGAAAAATAATGTAGTCCTACATTATTGTGAAGTAAATAAATTAACTTGAAATTACTATTGAAACCAAGAGTTGTGTTCATAATTACTTTAGTTAAACATGTTTATGATTCATTGTAAAGACATAAACATAGAGTCTTTTAAGACTTATAATAAAGTAAGACGTTAACTTGTTATGTTTTTTAATTAAGACATATACAAGAAGTCATTGAGTTGATCACTGAGATAACGTATAATGGGATTATAACAGTTTATGTTTTCTTGATGCGACATGGATATGAAGTGACTTGGTTAAAGAGTACTTATGTTATAAAGCATGCAATTGGCTAGGAAAGTCTATTATACCATTAAGTTGATTTAGTTGGTAAATAGGTAAGTCAAAAGGAATATGTTTATCTTATATATTGTTAGATTGTCTTACAAAATTAATTCTAATGAATACTACAAGTTGATGGTATGTTCAGTTAGGAGAATTAAACTCTATTTGTTTTGTTTGATTCAAGATAACCATAACTTCTTTCTTAAAAAGTAACAAGGTTAGAAAATTGAGTATGGATTGAATATACTCAATATGACTACAACCTAGAAGATTGATAAAACACCATTTCATTATGGAATGTGATGAATCACATTAAGTTTTAAAATTGAAGATTCTAAATTTGTTAAACTACTTATAAATAGGTTATTAACAAACTATAGTCAGGAATTGTCAATATGTATTTGTAATGTCTCAAAAGAGAACATTGTATTGTTGCTCTGCTTGATAAGTATATATAGATAGTCTGTATATTACAAAAGGCAAGTAGGAGTTTTTTTTTTATCTTGGAAGATAAAATTACAAGATACATAATCTTCTTAAATACACTAGTAAATTTCATGATGAGGCTAGATATGAAATGTTAACCTCAAGATGATGGAATTTTCATTCATAGATCTGCAAGGATATCTCAGATATTTGATTTATATGCTGAGAAGAACATGAGTTACAGGATTATAGTAAACCTGATAATCATTATGATGGATTACCAAATATCAAATTGTGTAAATTACTCATACTATGAATGTTAAAGATGTTGTCCATAAAGATAATCATTTTTTTGGAAACTTAGTTTATCTTAATAGTTAGACTAGAGAATGGAAATGAGTTTCTTCAAAGAGATGGAAAACCCTAGTGGTTTGAATTTCTATATAGAAATCATATGGAAAATATTGTACACAAATTTAATGCTTGTCTTTACGACAAGATTATTTAGCATACTTAAGCAATTAAATATGATTGAATATTCTTTTCTAAACACATTAAATATATAAAGATGAAAATTGTCATACTTGTTTTCATTAATATGAAATGTGACAACGGAATATCAAAACTCTTTCTTGAGAAATTACTTGAGCGAGGACGGTAAGTAATTGAAATATTTTTTTGAATTCATGTAATCTTTGGAAGTATACGAAGTGCAATAATTTATGAATGGATAAATGCATGCATCTATGAAATTATTCTTGTGTTTAATTATTAAATCCTAGTTTTGATTTATAATTGAAATAAGATAAATTTTAAGTATTCCTGAAAGCTAGTGGGAGTATTATGTTAAGGTTTTTAAATCTTATATGTTGTATAACATATGGGAAGTAACATTTCATGTAAGTTAAATGTTAAGTCTTAATTTGGAATGAAACTTCACTTGTAAGATTTAAAAACTTAAAACATACAACCTTGGAATATATGTTTATTGTTAATAAACATGTGTGGTAAAATAAATAATTCTAATAAAACATGATATATCATTTGGGAAATGGATACATATCTTTTGACAAGATAGAACATAAATGAAATCTAAGTTTGACATGTAGATTCATCATGTACATCATGTAGTACATTCAAATTGTTGTATCATTCTTGAATGATATATGATTTGACAACATTGATATCTAACTAAAAGTTATTAGATAACTTGTGTAGTGAATATTTTAATAGAATAACATCCTCAGTCTGGAATTGCTCCTAGATTCTATGGATGAACAATATGTCAATTGTTGTGCAAATTGTCATCGGCTACAAACTTGAAAGTTTGGAAGACATCAAACATTACACAATAAGATATTAAAGTTTACGGAGTTTTAATGAGCATATTGTTGTTTGTATACAATGATGTTGGTTTAATTGAGATGACACTCAATACTAGTCGTGGTAGGATTTCATCCTTGTTAATGGCCATGTGAATTAGTTGTGCTTATCTAAGAGCACAGTTGCATTATACATTAAAGAATAAGAATACTTTAAACTTTAAAATGTTTGAAAGTTTAATTGTCATAAATTGGTGATAGAGGATGTCACACACTTTATGAATTATTATGTGGATTGTTGAATGCACATATACAAGAACTTCACTAATTGAATTCTTAAAATAAGTATTCTCAAAATTATGATAGATCAAGTTGGTTGATTTATGCCTTGTCATTACTTGAGGCATAATTCATCAACTGGAATTTTCATGCATTGATCTATTTAGTATTTGGATAAGGGATGTTAATACAATTGTTATAATAAATCAAATACTTGGTATGTTTGATTTTATAATATATTGTATCCTATATTTGCATGTTTAATCCGTGAATAAATTCATTTATTCTAAATCGTCGTTGCCAATTAATGATATGGGAGTATCGTTAAATTAAGACAAATCTGAGTAATTTGGTAGAATATACTTAAAAGTATATTGATAAGAAAGCATACCAATTTTGAGATGATATTTAATGAATTGAATATAGGACTTATCCCAACTACATGATTTTACTTTATGGATACTGTTATTAAGTAAATCATGAATAGTTATCCTCAGACTTGAGATACCAGATAAGTGTCATGAATGTAGTGCACTTTTGTGGAACAACTTAACGCTATCGTGATCTCGGTAGTCATAAGGGTTGTTTCGTAAATGTTACAAAGTTTGTGAGTTATTCTTGTAGTCAAGATAGAATTTGTTCCTTCAAATTTATTTTGGAGTTTAATACTATTGGGCCCCTCGTAGGGTTGACAAGATGTTTGCATGGCCATGCCCAAGATCTCCCCTAAATATGTTTAGAAGATTTGGTAATCTTGCTTGTTAGGTCACTAGTTTTACAAACACAAGCTTATAAGAAAGGAGATGAGGCGATTGAACAAGATCTAACACACACACACAAAGCAATAATACGGTTTAGGCGTAGGATGTGAATGAAAGAAAAACTTGAACAACCAACCTTCAAATGAAGGTTTACAAGAGTATTTATAGGAGGAAAGCTAGGGCAACACTCCTAGTTTCCATCCTTTCCTTAATGGACTAAGGCCTAGGATCATGGGCCTTCTACACAAGCCTAAGGCTAATTACAAACATAAAGACCATAATAAAGCTAACTATTACATATTAATTACTAACACTTGATTATGGTTTAGAGTGATTCCAACAATCTCCCTCAAGTGTTGGTGATGAACGGTGAAGGCGTTGATGTAATAGTAGCTCGACGCCTTCCGACATTCTTCTTTCTTGTGAGAATAATTTCCTTGATTGAACAATCTCCAAAGTAGAGAGATAGTTTTCCTTGAGCGTTATGCTTTGACGCCATCATTAACTTTGTTCTTGATTTTGTTCTTTGTGGTGAAAGTGATAGTATGTTGTTGTTCGCATCAATTCATCTCGTGTCCGCCTTCACGCTCCAGGTTCCACGTCATTCTTCAACATGCTCACACGCCTTTGACGTTGGAATTCAACATCGATGAAGTTCTTTAAGTCTTTAACTTTGTAGATTCTTTGGTTTGATGAAGAATCATTCGATCGTTGTGTTGCTTCCGAATAGAACTTCCATTAGTGATGATGTTGGCGTGAGCATGAGAAGAATCAAGACAATCATCCCGCCCGAGCTTCCATAAGAAGAAAACATGTCAAACGGTTAGTAATAAGCGGATTCCGCACTTACAAGTTTGAACTTCGAGAGTGTTAACAAAGATAGTGTGAAAACACAACTCTAATTCTTACAAAGGCCGCTCGAACCGGAGTCCCACAAGTGAGATAACGCGATGCATCAAGTACATCTACAGTTCGATAAGTCGAGGTACACCAAGCATCACCTCACGATCAGACCGTTTGAGACACACGCGTAATCCACGGGAGTTACCAAGTGACCGCCGTGGTCGTTTGATGTTGACCCGCCGTGAGTTTCCATTCAATCATTGAGGATCACAGATGTGAACCTCTCATAAATGTTCTCGATGATTGCTAAGATCCGTGAAGGACTCGATATGAATCACCGATAATCTTATTTGTTGATCATCAGTGATTAATGTCAAGTATACCTAAGAGATCCTTTGATGAATCTCGTGGCTCTAGACTCAATAGTGCGTTTTGGTTTTCCCCATGGAGACTAGGAGGGTCTCTTCTTCAATACCACCGATCTTTAAGAGAAAGCCAATAGTTTACGAGGGTTTTACGAGGGTTTCCTGTGAGAATGAAACAAGCTTCGTTGAGAGAAACTTGAGTGGCTAAGAAGGTTAAGTGCATGCGCCACCGGGTCCATGACGACTTTTAATCTTCAATACCGGTGTCACTAAGTAACAACCAAGAGTATATGAATTGAACCCTGGTCCGCCCTAAGTTGAATAACTGAGGGCTATTTCTTTTCACCCTTTCTTTGCATTTCTTTTTATTCTTCAACTCCTTCTTTCTCCGATTCTCATTTCTCCTTTTTATAATCGTACCTAAGGACTTCTAAGTACTAACTATTTATGATGTCCTTGGGTAGATCCTCCCACTCAAGCGGATCATAGGACGGTTATTCCTAACCTTAGTCACCTTATAACCCATGACTAACCTATGTTGCCATTAAAACCACTGCTTTGTGAAAAATCTCTCAAAGGGTTTGTTAATGAAAATCATGTTTGAACCATCGTGAGATATAGGATTTTGCATAAATACTCCCTCCACATGTGCTTAAGAGTTTTAATGGTTTAAATGCACAATGAGGAAAGAGCGCACATTTTGAATTGATCCACCGGAGATAGACAATCCCTCGTGAGACACGGTTACGTTGCATAGTTAAAGAGTTACATTGTCGATTTTAGGTGACAACTAGCTCTAATAACTACCTTGAAGGTGTAGACAAACCTCGAAAGGTTGTCATACCCGCCGAGTTCATGTCTACCAAGAGTGTTTTGAATGGTACTTTCTACTTGGACAAGTCCTTTATAGACACGTTTACATTACTAGCGAACTAGCTTGAAATTATTACCCGTCTGTGACAAGTCTTTTCGAGTTACTAACAGCTTAGTACCGCTAATTCGTTGGTTAAGTCTCAAGTACACAGATTCATTTGCATTTTGCACAACATATTTCTTATCACACAATTTTCTCCCCTCAAAATGGCATATAAAATGTTATTTTTGAAAAGTTGACAATAAATATGACCATTTCAAGTGTTGTGGGAAGATGACCACTATGAACAATTTGTGAACAAAGTTTTAATTCAAATACCCCTCAACTAGTGATATAAACGGTTGAGGTTTTGAAAATCATATGGGAAGTACTTGTCCTTTTGAGCAAAACCTTGAAAAGTGAAAGGTTTGATAGGTTTTACTCAAAAGTAAGAAGCTTTTGCTCCTTTTATAAGGATTGTGGCAATCAAGCGCACTACGTGGTCCTTTCTTGACAATTACGGGTCAGACATCGTTATGTGTGCACAAGCCATAGACGAGTTGATCACACATCCAAATTTATATGAAAGAAACAATTCAAGGGGTACCGTGAAGTGCGGTGATGTTCCCAGAGCGCATGCAGGCGCTGAAAGCGGTTATGTTAATCCCGGTCGACCACCAACATAGCTCTCCAATCGTCTCGATCGATCCCTTCTCGAACAACCGCTCATCAATCATGGTGATGATCCTTCTCACATTCCTCCAATCCCGAGAATTCCATCGCTAGGGTTCCCAATGTTTTCACGTATATCCTTCAATCGATAAGCTAGTCCGTCCCAACCATCTTCGAGTATGATCTCCAAATTTGTGAAGCTCATTACACGCCATCAAGCAATTGCGATGAAGTTCATCGCGATAAACGACACCAAACGGTTTGCTAATGAGCGTTAATTGTGATAGCCGGTTGATATCGGAAGATCAAGCCGTGGTGGAGCGAAGTTGACACGTGTCTCGATATGATTCAACGGCAACGGAGATCTTCAACACGTTCTTTTATGACTATGCGTCCGATGAAGATGAGCGGTGACTTGATGAATTTCGTTGTATTTCGGTTGAAAATTGTCTCATGCGACCACGTACTTTGGCAAGGTACATGTCTTCAATATCGCTGAGAGAAAATTCTCAAAGTCACTTCACGTATCGCATAATCCCTTTCATCCCGCCTTTGACCACAATCTTCTTGAGAAAGGTGTAGTCCCATTTGGATGAAAGACCAACATGTTGGATGGCAACGATGTCTTTAGTACTAAACATCGCATGTTGTGACTTCGAACCGATACCGTAGTAGATTCATCGGCGCTCGCCGTTGATGAATCCCATACAATGCATCGCGGTCGTATGCTTCCACCGTGTTGGAGAACAAGTGATTGGCACGCTCCTCAATGGCAATGCGTTTGAGTAGATAGTCGCAGGAAATGGAAGTGTCAAGGATGTAGCATATTTCCTTGAACCATCGCCACCATGGAGAAGAAATTCGTGTCTCTGTTGAAGAAATATTGGAAGGAAACCGTGGTTCATCCGGTTGGCCAATGGTCGGTAGAGGTTTGGTCCAATCGGTGTAGTATGGAGGGTTGTCCTTTTCGTGAAGTCAATGTTTGCTTCCGGTCGAGCCAATCCATGTTGTTAGACATAGCTCGAGCAATGTTGTCAAGGTGATATTCGACCTCGAGGGCACTTTCGAGTGCCTTTTAGAAGTTGGAATGCTTCATTCTTGATTCGCTTCAACTCAGATTTTGTCATCTTCTTCACCGAACTTTTCTTGCAACAGCTTTGCATGCTCCAATGTATTACCGCTCACCAAATTCGACCTTCTTCGTGGTAGGAGTTTGATTGACAAGTGTGGAGAACCATTCAAATTCTTCGCTTTATCGTCATCTAGCCAAGATACGACGCCGCTTGAGGCGCTTCTTCTTCTTCTTTTCAAGGCCTAGATGATGATTCCGGTTTCGAACTTGTTTGGGAGAGGCGGGTTGTTGTAGGGCTCATGACTCTTCATCGTCACCACCCGTATACTCAAAGTGATCACCGGGCTCGAGTCGTGGGTGGTAACTCGGAATCGCCCCGAGGTTTTCAAATCAAGAACGAGGAGGGACCTTTGTTGAACAGAGTCCTTTGAGGAGGAGGTGGCATCGAAGAGGATTCACCGATCGCTTCGACGCTTAGGTGCGTAGTCTTTATCCTTATCCTTATCTTCATCGCCTCGGACGCTTCACTTTTCCGCTCAAATCTACAAGCTTGAAGTTGGTAGTCACAATGCTTGATACAATTTTGCTTCTTCGAGTTGAACATCGCAGATTGTGGCGACATTTGTGTCACAAGCTTGGCTACCAATTCATTATTCGAGAACACGACCGGATCGGTCGGATTGATTAATGACGATTAAGGGTGTTGATCGAATAGTTTGCTTGGCGATCCGCATCGATTTGGATAAAGTTGTTTGGTGAACAACCCTTTGTGACCTTAGGAACGTACTCGAAGGTACTTTTTCGTAGCCTTCGATCATTTCGTTCGCTTCCTCCCGACGGTGTTGTTTCATGAATTCTCGAACAAACTTCCTTTCCTCTTGCATCTTTTCATTCTCGTCACACAGATGTCAGATATGATCAAGAAAGAAATTCACTTCTTGTTGAGCACGCTTTCTTTCCGACTTGTTTGATGACTTTGGTAATCCGTTCATGAGCTTGAGAATCCAAGATCGAGGTGGTTTCTTCACAAATTTTGATGTTGATTTTGTTGATTTCTTTGATGGTGGTGGTGATGAGTGAGATGAAGAATCTGATGAGGAGGAGACATGAGGAGACTCGGGGTCCTTAGGAGGTGCGTATATCCTCCTTGAACGAGTTGGACTTTTGAGAAGATAATCATCATAATTCTCTTCATCATCTTGTCCAGATTTAGCCTTTTATTCCTTCCGATCCTTAGCTTCATCATCGCCACTTTCTCGCCTTATCCTTTTCGGTTCCTCAATGTTAAGATCGGCGAGACTCCTTCACAAGCATTTGTTTTGCACAAGAGTGGTGGCACCAAATCCTTATCGGGTCGATTAACCGCATCGATCGGTGAGGAGTGGGCAAGATCACTTGATCCTCCCGGCCACCCATTTGGTCTTTTGCAAATTCTTCGCTTTTTGAATGTGTCTAACTAAATTAAACTTCTTCTGTAGGAATGATCTAATAGCTCTTCTTCTTCTTCGTAGCTTTCATCATAGGGCACCAATGCGTGAGTCTTCCTTTCCTTTATCGCCTTGAGGACTTGGAGGTTTTGTACGAATGGAGTGTCATCCTTGCGCTTGAGTAAGTAATCTCTTCATCGATTCAAGACCTTGAGCTTTCGTCCAAAAGCTTTGTGGTTCGGGCTTGGGGATTGGGATGGGAGTAGCTTCCTTAGATGGAACAATCCTCTTTGAAGGAGGGTTCCTCTTGGGAACTTCCTTTGACTCTCTATGCTTAATGCACTTCCAAGACCGCCTCTTCGGTTCTCCGAGTAGGTGTCCCAAGCCTTTTCATCAAGATGGCCAACTTTTCCTTCTTTTACGCCTACCCGATACCTTTTGTATGCTTCCGCTTTTTGATTTCCTTTGTAAGAAGGTGATCGGGCAACACAAGACTGCTGCTTCTTCAGAGACGATTCTTTGATTCGACAGATAGTATGGGCTCACCAAGATGTCATGATTATCCGGGTCATTGAGTCTCATGGGATATCGGGATGAAGTCCAAGAGCTCGGATCAACAGTTTGGTGTATCCGATATAGGGAATTTTGGAGCCAAGCTTCTTATGAGACAAAGATCATATCTTCCCATAGCAAAGGTTTCAATTATAATGTCCTTCTTGTTGATCAACCACCAGAAAATTTGCGCCCATGAGCTTGGGATGCTCATAGCCACCGCCACGACCAGAGATTGACTTATGATGATCATATAGAGTGTCCTCCATGGTTGAGGAATATTCTTCACCCACGTGAGAGTGCTTAGAAATGATTCCTTTAGCTTCATCATAACCAATATCTATCAAGAATTGCGGGACGCCTCTTCAAGAGGGGTAGCAAAGAAGTCGGTTGGAGCGATGTCCGAATGATGAGAACAACTCGTAAGTCATCGTGGAGTGATAGTGACTTGTTTGTGATTAAGAGTCACATTCACAAAGATTTTGACAAAGGATCCTCCGCATAGAATCCCTGAATTGTTGAATGTAGACCTCTCGAACGTGGCAGTGTGAGAGCATGTTCTCGTAGGGATGATTCTTGAGAATATCCACCGCAATGAGACAAGAAGATTCGAGCATGTGAGGGTGTCAAAGTCAACCCTAAGGTTGTTCTTTCCAAGCTTTCTGATAGCCATTTGGAAAGATATCAAGAATTGTAAGAACTTCGATGCATCCACATTCATTTGTTCACCATGTCGTGATCTCGAAATAACATTAGCCAAAAGAACCAACATATCGAAGACATAATGTTAGTCAATGTAAGGTTTTATTGTCTAGTTATTGAATGTACAAGTGATAATGATTGTTACGAGTCCTAAGTCACTTGTTTGTCCAATAGTCTAATGACGCCGTGAAATGTTTCGTGAGTTAGTAAAATTTAAGTTTTAAAGTTTATGTTATCACTTATTGTTCACAACATATCAAACGATTAAGTTTATTAGTGACATTATTGGATTCGTGACGTTATGATTAGTTTATTTACAAGTTTGTACACGTAACAATTCATCATGAAGGTCAATCCAGGTTGCGTAGTTTTGGCAAAGTTAAGCGTAAATAGTAATGACATATGCGAGACGAAAGCTTACGCCGTAGGATCCTAACTTACGCGTAAGAAATGTTACGCGTGAGAAAAGGGACCATACGCGTAGAGCTTACGCCAGAGGCGATAAGAACCTTACGCCGTAAGGTTTACTCGTAAGAGTAGACCTTATGCGAGAGGTCATCTGCTTACGATATCCTTCACGTGATACGCGTAGTCCCATTGTAGAACCTTACGCGTAATAGTTATGCGTGGGATTATTCTTACGATAACTTAACTACGCCGTAGGGTAATCCTTATGCGTAGAGTTGCAAATGACCTTGATTCGAATATTTTAAGCGTAGCAAAGCCCGAAATAAATTCATCAAATCATCAAAATTAACACAAACATTCATTATATCAACAAAACATGGCAAGAACACTTGTTAAACAGCTTAAGCGAGAGAGTCATATCGCGAGGTCAAAACCCTAAGGGTTAAGATTTACGCGTATCATTTCTAGCCATAGGATTTGCACAAAACTTTTCGGTAGTTCAAGAGTGTTGTTAGAGTCTTTAGACCAAGTATTAACATCTAGTTCATGATGAATCAAAATACCCAAACTATAGAACTTTAAACCCTAATTCCAAATTGTTAATAATTTAGAGTTTCGGGTGGTTATCGAAAGAGGATATCATTAATTCAACATCACAAGAACATAACCCAACAATATTTTGACCAAAACACTTCACATTCGAAAATACCCAAAACCACGATAAACGCTAATTTTCAAAAATCCTTAGTACGTGTTTCGGGTGGGTTTTGATGGTTAAAATGGTATCCTTGATGTATAAGAAACATTTTGACACTATCCATATAACTAAAACATACACACAATGATTATGTGTTCATACGCTATATCGAGAACACATAATCACGCCAGAACACACTTTTTAGCCGTTGGATCCGTATGATATTCAAAACCTTAGCTTAAAAACATGTATAGATCGTTAACACACTTACACAAATGATGATCAAATCAACGGATTACTCGAGTGATTCTTAGCGAGATGTATTTGGTAGTGTGTATTAAATGTGAAGTAAAAAGTAGGTGGGAGGTGTTTTATTAAAAATAACTTTATCATTTTGATGCTTTAGTCCTCCACCTTTTCCTTTTTCAAACAAAGCCATTTAACTTCCATTTTGGTTACCAAACAAAGTCTTTAGGAAAGAAACTTGATTGACACTCCCCTCGACTCTAATAATAATGAAAGGTTATTAATTTTAGTCCGAGGAGTATCATTGTACCAGAAAATTTACCACCATTTGTTAAAAGAAACAACCGAGATATGATAACATGCAAGTACACAGATGTTTTGAAACAGTTAAAGTTATAATTTTCTCCCCCTCAACACTTGATCGAAAAATACTGAATTTTGAAAGATAAAAGTGTAGACGGAAGAAATGTACTTGCCATGTTGAAAGAAAAATAGATTAGAAGAATATTTTGTTTTTATCAAGTTTTATATTTTTGTATTTTGTTTTGAAAACATTTATTTACAAAAGGAGTTTTGGTGTTTGATGTGTTTTTAAGATGCTTTAAGAGGTCATCCAATTCCTCTTGAGTCAAACACCTCATACCAATCCGTGGACCAACTCATTAAACCTAGCGGAGGCAAGGCTTTGGTGAGAAGATCCGCCAATTGGTATTCTCGCACCCACAAAGTATAATTCAACTGCACTGCTCCACGTGGTCCTTGATGAAATGATAGCGAGATCAATGTGCTTTGATTTCGAGTGTCGAACGAGTTGCACGAGATTGCAATGGCACCGATTGTCGTAGTACATCGGGATTCTCAAACACGTAACCATAGTCTTTGAGTTGTGTTCTCATCCGATGACTTGAGCACAACACGCGGACATGGCTACATATTCTCGCTCGTTGATGATGCCGATGTACAATCCTCGCTTCTTAGATTGCCAAGACACCGCTTTATCACCGAGAAATCGTAGAGCTCTCAAGTACTTTTCCTCGAGTCTAAGCATCCTGCGTGATCGCTTGAAAAGGAGATTAGTTCAAAACCGTAATCCTTCGGATACCGATCCCAAGTTAATGGTTCCCTTGATGTATCGTAGGATTCTTTTAGCCTCAGAGAGGTGGGTTTCAGTTGGCGCGACCGATAACGGAGCATAGATAAACGGCAAAGACAATATCAGTCCGCTAGTCGTTAGATACATGAGAGACCCAATAATACTTCGGTATTTGGTAGGGTCAACTAATTTCCATGTAAATCAAAGATCTAGCTTCTTGGTATGAGCCATTGGTGTGGCATAAGTGTCACAGTTGTCATTCCAAATTTGTTTAACAGCTCAAGGGCATATTTGACCGACTCAAGAAAATACCACGGGTGATTGATGAACTTGCTAGCCCTAGAAAGAACGTAAGTTCACCCATCATGGACATTTCAAAAATTTTCTTCATTATTTTTGCAAAAGCGGTTGAAAACTTTTTATGTGTCGACCCAAAATGATGTCATCCACGAATTTGAACAATTAAGATGTGTGCCCGTGATATTTTATAAAAGAGTTGGGTCAACCGAGCCTTTGGTGAAATTATTAGCAATGAGGAAAGATGATAGTTTATCGTACCATGCCCGAGGGGCTTGTTTGAGACCATAAAGAGCTTTGTTTAGTTTGTAGACATGGTTCGGGCACTCGATTAACAAATCCGTCGGGTTGGTCGACATAACCGCTTTTTCGGTTGTCCGTTGAGAAACGCAGCTTTGACATCCATTTGAAAGACCGTCATATTCATATGAGCCGCGAACGTGAGAAATATCCGAACAAACCTCAAAACGAGCAACCGGAGCAAAAGATTCTTTAAAGTCTATTCCTCTTCTCGACGATAACCCTTAGCAACTAGACGTGACTTGTTTCGGATAACGTTCCCTTCAAAGATCCAATTTGTTTTTCCAAATCCATTTTAGACCAATGACGAGACCCTCGCTGGTCTTTCAACGATTCCCATACTTCAAGACGCTTGAATTGGTTGAGTTCTTCCCGCATGGATTCAATCCGCTTGTCTTTTGTCATTGCGCCTTTAATGTTTTTAGGCTCATTGGCAGACGGTGAGTGCATAAATGCAATGTTCACCATCTGTGCGAAGACGTTGTCTCGTGAACGACCGTTGATTCGGGTTGCCAATAATGTTAGCCGAGGATGGTCTTTTGTCCATCGGTGTGTAGAGGGTTGATGTTGGTATACATTGTGCGATTTTGAGGATTCAAATGGTTTGTTGAAGATTCCGCGACATCCGTGCGCAGCCTCATTAGCAAACGGGTCAAGAACGACGGATCAAAATCGCAGTGGGGGTACTTCATTCGTAATATCATCACCGGTTCATCATTTTGGAAGCGTTGTGTTCAATCGTTGTGTTGAGTCAACCGGTGTAGGTGCATCTTCAACAAAGAGTAGTTGTAGCGGTGTATCGTATATGAATATTATCGTGTTGGGCAATGAAACAACGGATACACCGGAGCACGCTCATCAATATCGTCACGTAACGTAGGAGCAAATAAACTTTCCATTTGTTGACGAGTTAGGTAGGCGCTTTGTTCACCGATGATGGGGTTGGGGAAGTTTAAACGGTTGTGACCGGTTCTAAGTCGTTGTACTCGAAGCCATTTCGTGAGTTCATCAAAATGAGCATGAATCGTTTCCATCACGCTTTTGTATGACGATTCCGCATCCAGTAACCTTTAGAATTCTCACAATATCCAATAAAGACTCCAATGTCCGCTTTGGCTTTGACCTTTCCAAAATCATCACGATCATTATTCGGATAGCAAAGGGATCCAAATACATGAAAGTGTTTGAGATTCGGTTTATGGTTGTGGACAAGCTCGAAAGGTGTTTTGTTGTGGCGTTTTGTGATCATAGATCGGTTTTGAGTGTAGCATGCGAGATACGGCTTCGCCACAAGTAACTGGAAGTTTAGCATTGATTAACATTGTTCTTGCGGCTTTCACTAACGCTCGTCGTCTTTCAACAACCCGCTTTGTTCGTGTACGTGCAATAGATGTCGATGTCGAATTCCCACTTTCTCATAAAATTCACGAAGGGTTTGGTTAACAAATTTAGTTCCTTTGTCTGCTCGAATTAGCCCGACGGTGTTATGGAGTCGAACTCGTATTTTTGTGAGAAAGGTGATGATCATTTGTGGAGCTTGGTCTTTGCTACTAAGAAAGTAGATCCAAGTCCATCGTGAGTAGTCATCAACAATTACTAAGATGTAGCGTTTGCCATTGATCGTTTGCACGCTCGGGCCACACAATCCATGTGAAGAAGATGTAGCACATGTCGAGAGTTGTGTTCCACCTTTGAAGGAAAATGAGCACGAGTGCTTTTCCCTTGTTCACAGTCGAGCAAAAGTGATCTTTGAATACCGGAATCGTGGGAGACCTTCAACTAGTTTGTGTCGAGCAAGGTTGGTGATGGTTTGAAAGTTTAGATGTGAGAGACGATTGCCATAGCCAGATTTTGTTGATGTTGCCTTTGAAAGTAAGCGGATGGGAGATGAAGCAACCATGTCTTGCATAGAGATAGTGTAGAGACTAGAATTACGCGAGCCGACATAAGGTCATTTCTTCAGATCACGAATGAAACAAGTTTTCTCCCTAAAGCAACCTCCAAATCTCCATCACAAACCGACCCATCAAAGCAGATTATGACCGAGGCCTTCCATATAGTAAACCCCGTTGATTTCGATGTTCCCATTGACATAATCTCCGTAGCCCATGATAGCTGCAAGTGATCGTTCTCGAACTCGAAAGCCAATGAATTTTGCAATAAAGTTTGATAACAGCTTAAGGTTGCTCATCATGTGCCGGAACATCCGCTATCAACAATCAGAGAATGATCAGACACTGCATTACACATGCGACACGGATGGAATTGAAGTAGATGTGGAACCCAAGTGTTAGAGGGTTCAAGGTATATGAGACATGCACACATTAATGACTTTAGGCATCCATTTAAAGGGTGAAGGCTGAGAATACATAACAAACTTTCTCAAATATACCGATGTACGTAACATACTTATTTTATTATTTATGTACGTAATATACTTTCAAATTTGGAACAATGTACGTAATATGACCGGTAACTAACAAGTTACCAGGTCAAAAAGTTTGAAAAATGACATAAATGGTCCCTGTGGCTTGCGTTGACTTTCACAGGTCATCCATTGACTTTATTTTCGGTTAAAAAAGTTTCAGTAATAGTCCTTATGGTCATTCGCTTTTAGATTTAGTCATTTTGTTCCGTTTTTGTCCGTTGTTCTTACGTTTTGCCAGTTTTCATCCGTTTTTGTTCGTTGTTCATACCTTTTGTCCGTTTTCCTTATGTTTTCATCCGTTTTTGTCCGTTGTTCATACGTTTTAAAAAAATATGTTTTTTAAAAAAATATTTTTTGAAGATTTTTTATAAAAATTTAAAAAATATTTTTCAAGATTTTTTAAAAAATTTAAAAATTTCCAATTTTTTAAAAAAAATTTTGGAATTTTTTTTTCAAATTTGAGAAAAAAATTCCAATTTTTTTTTTTGGAGAATTTTTTTCCAATTTTTTTTTCTTTTAGGAAAAAATTTTCAATATGTTTAAAGAGTACAAAAACGGACAAAACGTAATAAAAACGGACAAAAACTGATAAAAACATAAGAAAAACGGACAAAACGTATGAACAACGGACAAAAACGGATGAAAACTGGCAAAACGAAAGAAAACAGACAAAACGTAAGAAAAACGGACAAAAAATTAAGAAAAATGTAAGAAAAACGGATGAAAACCGATAAAAACGGACAAAACGTAAGAAAAACGGACAAAAACGGAACAAAATGACTAAATCTAAAAGCCAATGACCATAAGGACTATTACTGAAACTTTTTTAACCGAAAATAAAGTCAATGGATGACCTGTGAAAGTCAACGCAAGCCACAGGGACCATTTATGTCATTTTTCAAACTTTTTGACCTGGTAACTTGTTAGTTACCGGTCATATTACGTACATTGTTCCAAATTTGAAAGTATATTACGTACATAAATAATAAAATAAGTATGTTACGTACATCGGTATATTTGAGAAAGTTTGTTACGTATTCTCAGCCTTCACCCCCATTTAAATCCTAGTGTGTTATATATCCATTTCTGCCATCTATAACTACTCTTTGCTTTTGTCTTAGTGAATGCACTAGGTGGTACTACATTCTTAGGAGGTGAAACCGGAGCTACAGTGACAAAGAATGGTTGCCTTAGAATCTAAAGAAGGCGGTCTACCAAGCACGGACTTAGAATGATTAGTGGGCCTAGAGGTATTCCGATTCTTAGGATTCAGAATCGAGAGATTATAGCTTTAGCAACACATTTGTCATGACAATCGAATTCATACTTTACGACAAATAACACAAGGTGCATCGATGAATATCAAAAGTGCTTAAAGGTTTAGCATCGTTACATCACTATTGCTATTACATTTGCCGACGCAACATCTATAGTGGAAGCAACGTGAGTCTTATTCATAGTCCTAGGGTGTTCTTCTACTTTAGCATTCCTTATTGATCTTTTCTTAGGTCGCAACTTCCTATTCTTCGATTGAGTGCTCCTAGGTCGTGAAGTGCGGACGTTTGGAAAAGACGCAACTATTCTGCTTCAAGAGAGGAAACACGTTAGCAACTTGTGATTTGGCAAGATGGATTCTAGGTGCACGATTACTAAGTGTGACTGGTGCTAATCTCTTAATGATGGTTGGCGGAAGTTGTTCATACTTTCCTAACATTTCTCTTAGCTTAGAGATAGTGTGAATCAAATCTTGATTTTCGGATCGAATATTACCAAAGAAAATTCATGACATCTCTAGTGTGAGCAAGATATTGATCAAGTTCATTTGATGCTTCATGTCGAGTCTTATTGAGTAAATCAAATATGACACCATATTCTGCTTAACTTTTACAAGTTCTTGTTCATATTTTGAGATTTGACTTTTCAAAGACACGCTTTGATCATCCAGTTGCTCAATTTTAGGATCAAGATTTTGCACTCAATTGAGCGATTTTCTTTGAAAACTAAGTTGATGATTGTGAATATCTTTTCACACCACGAAGACGATGTTTTCATTGTAAAGTTCGTTAAGTAATTGTTTATTTTCGCTTTTAAAGACTCGATCCAAGCACATTATCGGTATTCTCAACAGTTACCACAGAGTCAACTTTATCGCCAGAGATATAATCGATGCATGTGGCAAAGAATAGAATAGCACAACATTATGGATATCGACAGATAACATCTTCCAAGAGTCGATCAACATCTTTTCTCAACATTTTCTTTTGAGTTTAGTATTAGAAATAGATGTTTCAGTTTTTCGAAAACGAACTTCATCACCCAAGTTCCTTATGAAAATCCTTTTCCCAAGCTAATGCACAACTTTTCAAATTTTAACATTTGGTAAAAGATTTTTCCGAAAAATGTCTCTTTGTTCTCGCTAAAGGCGATTGAAAGTGTTGAACTTTGATTTGAATGATGTTCTATCTCATGTTCTAAAGTTTTGAGGTCGACCATGAAAATATCAAAATATCTAAGAATTTTGCGATTTTCAAGTTTTGAGTTTACTTCAATGATTGAAGGTAAAGGACCATAAATTTGTGCATAGTCCGTTGGGGATTAACATTAGAAGACTCGTGTGTTTTGATGATAACCCTTGGTGTGTTAGTAGAATCCGTTGGTGTGTGAAAGTGACGGTTTTGAATAATTAAAAGGTTTGTTGTAAACAACTGCTTTTAATTTTGATCGACTCGCCTTCTCGCATCTAATTCCTCTTGACGATGATATTCAACAACACTCATAACAAGTATCATTAATTTAATATTATGCAATCGAAACTTGAGATTTGGTTTGAATGTTTTTAGTGAAAGCTTTGGTTTGTAATAAGCCAAATTTGGTCCATATCCTTTCGGATTGGGTTTTAAAGTAAACTTTTCAATAGTCACATCGATTCACCATGTTTGTAAACAACGCTTTTAAACTCTATAATTTTGTTTTGCAAGCCAATAATTTCGCAATAAGGTCATCTACCCGATTGGTTGAATGCTTTTTGTATGTCGAGAACTGCTTTTTTGACAATTTAACAACTCAAATTCTTTAGATTGTTGATTTTCCAAGGTGAGAGCGGTAATTTGCCTTTTATGTTCATGTTTCGCTTGTTCTATTTCGCACAACAAAGCATTCTTCAAGCGGCTAGATCACGATCCGTCTCACTAAATATTTTTCGCTTTGACGAGATTTAAAAGCGGCTTCAAAACCTTTTTCACGGTTTCTTGAGTTTTGAAAAAGTTGAGTTGCATTTGTAAGCATTCAAAATCCTTGGTTAACAGCTGCATTTTGCTTTTTAAGTCCTTATTTAATGCATAACATTCCTCTATTTTGATTTGATGGTCTTGAATTAACCGAGCAAAACTGGATGAGGCAACAGTTCATCTTGTTCAACGTGAGTCACAAAGATGATCATTCTTTAGATCCTCAAGTACAACCACGGAGTCAATTTGATTATCAAAGGAAACCATAAGGTCATCTTGATCGTCAAATGTAACTACAGTGGTTAACTTGAAAATCGTCGATCGAGATGTAGATGACTCATTTGAACATCGATCCGTGTCGGATTCGAGATATTGGCGGAGATATTAGTTCTGATATGATGATGGTTTGTTCGGTACACGAGACAAGCCATCGCTGTCATACACCGGGCCTGTTTCACTCATGTGTAACTCTTGCATATTAGCCATCAACATAACAATTTGCATTGCCTCGCAAGTCCTCCATATCATCATCCGAGTCTCAGATCCGCCATAAAGCTCGTTTTTGTTTGTGAGAGATCCACCGACTTCATCCCAAGAGCCAAAATAAGAGCCTCTTTGAAGTAAGCACCGCCCCTAGTCCTTGGCTTTGGGCATGCATTAGCCAGTGTCCTTCTCATTGCGCTTGTAGCATCAAGACCATTCAACCCATTCCGAGCATTTCTGTTCTACCACTTGAGCTCTGTTGTTATTCCTACCCATAGAATTAAACCCTTGACCACCTCCCACTGACGACCATAACCACGATTCTCAACTTCAACTCGTCCATTGTTCACAACACTGATTTCGTGTATTGGATGAGGAACCGAATACGATTGTTGGATTTGTTTGATAACTAAGCTAAAAGCATTAGCAATCATAAGAAACCCTTGTTGCAATGCTTGAACGGATCGGATTCCTCATTAGTTTGACTATGAAGTGCTTGATCATTGTTGTTGTTGTAAGGAACCAATTGATTTTTTGAGGTTGTTGTGATTGATCGTTTGGTGTGACCGAGGCGATGGGTTGAGTTGCTTGTTGAGGAGGATAACTTTGTTGAGCATATAAGGCAAGTTGTTGATTGTCCGGATGTGTAGGTGCAGAATTTGAGCACGGAGAATCCTTTCCCGATCAACTTCCTTTTCATGAGGCTTCAAGTAATCGTACAACAATCCATAGGTAGAATGATGCATATTCTTCGCTTGACGGAGAAAAATAACATACTTCTCCCATTCGGGACCAAGACTACTCAGAACTTAGTATTCACCGCAATTCTTGGCATGATGATGTTGTGTTTATCCAAATCATTGATGATGTCGAAAACGATGATGATAGGACTCTAGTGTCTCCGTGTTCAATCATGAAGTGTTCATAAGCCAAGTAAATTTTGGATTCCAAATTCTCCGATTGAGTACCGATCCTTCCATAAGAAGACGAATATGATCCCACATTTTACGTGCGGTTTTGAGCATCAACACTACGAAGGTGGGTTTGGTAATCCTAAGAGGATGTATTCCATTGCAAGTTCATACGCTTCATAGTGGAGAAGTTCTTGAGGATTCAAGTCCATAATGAGAGCAATGTTGGTTTGTTCATCTCTTGGTGGAATAGCGATAGGATCTCCGGGCACAATGACAAGTAGGCATCTCAAATGGACCTTCCAAGATGACCTTCTTTAAGAACTTTCCATGTGGCTTATTCAGATCACAAAACCTAAAGAACCTTATCACCCATTGATCGTAGTTTCGGAGTGAGCATTGGAGGTCTATCAAGTGATCCGACTTCATGAATTAATTGTTGGTCGCTTAAAGCTTCACACATCTTTGCAAACCAAGTGGGTTCCTTCATAGTGTTCCTTGATGGATGTTGATTGTAATCATTTGTGTAGGGTTGAACTTGAAGACTTGCGGTGGTTGAACCATTTGTGGTGGGGAATTGCACCAAGTTGTGGAGTATGTTGTTGATTAAATTGTTGTTGATAAATAGCTTGTTGTTGATTCCATTGTTGATGTTGTGGACTTAGTTGTTGTTGTCGCTGAGGATAAGTGTAAGGAAATAGTTAGAGTATGGTGGTTGAGACATGTTGAAAACTTGTGTTGGTAAAATGGATCTTTGTAGTCAAATGAACCTTTGTTGATGAAGTGTCCTTAGCGAGAAAAGACAAGAACCAAGTAGCACTTATGCGTAAAAACACCAAAGTTACGCGTAACAATAAGTAGTTATGCGTAGGATTTAGCTTACGCGTAAGTAGGAAAAAGCTCTAAAGTTAGGCGTAGACAAAAGTTAGGCGTAGAAAGTTAGGCGTAGGATTTTCTTATGCGTAAGACTAGGTGATGAGTGTGTAAATACTCATCATTTTTATACCATTTAGATCGCAAAATCATCGAAAACACTCTAAACACATCAAAATAATCAAAATATCACAAATCAGTGTTTTATGTGTTTTAAATGCAAAATATCAAAATCGATGAAAATGTATCAAGTTTGCAAATTGGCGCTTTAGTCCCCAAGTTTTAAAAGTTGTCAAATCTAGTCCCCGAAATTCAAAAATGTGGAAATTTATCATTCAAGGTCCCTGAAGTATTCTAAGTTGTTTAAAATGATCCTTGAATGATTCTTTGGTCAATTGGCAAGAAAGGTCCTCAAACTTTGAAATTTACAAATTTAGTCCTCGACCTTTGAAAATGGATTTTATGCAAAAAGGGTTCTTGTTTTATCAATGTTGGTCATAATTGGTCCTTGTGAGAAGTTTGAAAAGTTGCAAGATCAGTCCTTGAAGTTTGGCAAAATTGCACTTTTAGTCCTTGTTGTTACTTAAACCAAACGGATCCAAATATATCAAAAGCCCAAAATCCAAGCCCAATCCAACCGCCTTTGACCCTTGCACCTTGAGCCCTGTGTCACAACTCTTTTGACCCACCAATCCATTTTGACCCCTTTGTTATTAAACTACGGTCAAAGAAAGTCAAAAAGTGGGAAAACCGCAAATACGGATGCACTGCTCACTCCTCTTCCCCTCTCAGATACCTAAAACCAGAGATGGTTTTCACCATTTTTTCAACCCTCCTCCCATACCATGTCCCCTCCACCTCTTCTAAACAACAAAATCTCTTAATTGCTCAAACCAAATCCATTAATTACTTAAACCTGCTTTGAAGAAATATTTGGCGCCAAAAAGCAAGATGTACGGTTCTGATTATTTTTAGTGATCCAAGGGCTCAAATTTGGTGGGATAGATTCAGAGTACCTCAGAGATGATGAAAAGTCTAGAAAGAGAGAGAGATGCATTGGAGAAAAGAGTTATCTAGTGTAATATTTATTTTTCATGTCGTTTAGTTTAATTTTCAATTTCGCTTTATGTTTTAAGCTTAAAAACTTTGTATTTCAAGTTATTATGTTATAACAAAGCTTTGTGAACCTTTAATTCAAGTGTCAAGTTAAATTTCGGTTTATGTAAATTTTCATGATTAAGCAAAATCTCATGTTGAATCAAATGATGTTTTCAAATTGCTTGTATGGACTAGAATAGGTCACTTAAGCTCTAGAAAGCTTAAGCAAGCTTTTAGAAACTCTAAAATTCAGTTTAGAAGAAAAATGTAAAATTCACCAAAAATCCAAATAATTAGTGAAAATAAAAAGGGTTCCATGGAAGTGTTCACAGCTGGAGCAAGGTGTATTATGGATGGCCTTGGGATTAGTAGCTTAGTGGTAAGCTTATAGGGGTGCTCATTGGTCCTGGTTCTCAATTTTAAGCTTGGAAGCTTTTGTAAGCATTTTTAACCAATTTGGCATTTCACTATTATAGTTGTTCTTTAGCTTAAATTTCTGTATCTTTGTGTTAATTAGCTATAGTTAAGTGTGTTTAAACATTGAAATCAAGTGGTTGTTCTTTCAAAGTTTAAGTTAATAAAAACTTAGTTATAACAGAGAAAACTGCTTCTTAATCATTTCTTAGTTACTGTTGTAATAAGGTATTGTTTAATGATTCATTAGTTCTATAAATAGATTATATAAGGTCTGTAATCAAGTTTATGGTTTAAAATTGTGAGTTGCTTTGTAAAAATTTCATAACAGTCATCTATAGGGGTGTTTGGTTTATGGTGTTTAAAGGTGCTCTAGTCTTTGGTCTTGTTGGAAATCTGCATAACTTGGTTTAAACCACTCCTTTCAGTCAAGAAAACAAGTCTTTGTTCATTAAAAGTCAAAAATTCCTTTGATCATTAACTGTGTGC
This sequence comes from Chrysanthemum lavandulifolium, assembly GCA_022545495.1. NCBI lineage: Eukaryota > Viridiplantae > Streptophyta > Magnoliopsida > Asterales > Asteraceae > Chrysanthemum > Chrysanthemum lavandulifolium. The sequence goes on from CM040241.1 coordinate 164,370,364, forward strand.
TTACTGTTGGAATTTTAGAATATCAGATCTTGATTTTGTGTTCAAAAGTTGTTAATATTGCTCTAGTTAGTCTTATCTCACCTTAATACAACATATTAAGTGCTTTAGATCAGATCAAAGTTCATTTTGGTCAACTCTTTAGTTGTTCTAAAAAAGTCAAAATCTCATAAGGTCGTTTTTGAATAAAATTTGGAATTTCACTGAGTACTTATTAGTGAGATTCAGTTTATAAGGTTTTGGATTTTTAAAGTCTAGTTGCTAAAGAAAAATACAAAAATGATAGTTCTTTGTTTCTCAGCTTCTTAGGTGCTTTTTAGTTAGCTTTTTGTGGACACCTTGTCTCGAATCGTCTCCGTACGTAAAGTGGTACCAAATTGATAAGCTCACACTGAGCTTATTAGTTGTCCAATTCTTGTGTTCTCTAGTTCTTTGGAAGGCCAACCTGGTCCTCTTGGAGTATCAAGTCTTGTTTTTCACTTTTGAGCTTGTTAGCTAGGGCTGCTACTAGCTTGTATCTTGTCCCATTTCTGTGCAAATAGCTAAGTGCTTATTAGCTTATTCATAGCTTGTCAGTGTGCTTCTTGGTATCTTTTAGCCTCATTTCTGTTTATTAAGCTTATTTGAATCTATTTTGAGCTTTTGTTTCAAGTTGTAAGCTTGTTAGAGCTTATTTCCATTAAATAAGCTTATTTAAGCACTGTTGGGCTTTTTAGCCATCAAAACAGCTTATTTGTGTTTTGTAAATTTTTTGTCTTTATTAAAGTTTCATATTATTAGTATATAAGTAGTTTTCAAAAAGAAAAATCACAAAAACATCAATATAAAATAGTGATAGCGTTTATTTAAGATTTTTTAGCTTTTTGATTTTTCTTTCAACTTATTAATAAGCAAATCTTGTTTTCTCTTTTCTTAGGTTTCTCGTCATCATATAGGATTTTTAGAAAAGTTTTAGATTTTTCTCTATCTTTTAGTATTTATTATAATTTTAAATAGTTAAAATAATAAATAATTAGTAATAAATAATTAAAAGCATAAAAATATATTTTCTGTTTTAAAATTAGTTTTATCATAATTTAGATTTTTCAAAGTTAAAATTTTATTTTTCCAAGTTTATTTTCTATTTTCTAGTAATTAAGTGTATTTAAAATAGTTATTAATTAGTAATAATTAAATAAAAAGTGTGAAAAATATTTTTTTAATTTTAGAATTAGTTTTATAGTATTTTAGATTTTTCAGAATCATAAGTTTATTTTTCTAGCCTTATTTCCTATTTTCTTTTATTTTAGAGTATTTATTAAATAGTTAAAATAGTTTTTAATTAATAAAAATTAATTAAATAGTGTTAAAAATAATTTTCTTTTTCTAATAATTTTCTTTTATTTTTAGGATTCCAAAAATGTTATTTTCATACTTTTAGGCCTTTTATTTCTTAGTTTTCACTTTTTATCTTGTGTGTATACGTAGTTTTTTAAAACTTACGATTACGTTTCTTTCTTCTGATTGTTGTGCTTTCCAATTCTGTGTCCAATTCCATTCCAATCAATCAGTAGTGTAATTTCTAATCATAACCTTTACAGATCACTATCCTTAGTGATCACTTCATTATCTGAATCAGTGTTTGCACACCATTGAGTCTCCTTGGGACTAAACGACCCGTGAATTCACTATATTCTCTGATCTTCATTGCATTTGTGTTTAAGCTGTTTTAAGTCTGTTAGACTTGACGGTTTAGCACCAATCACTAGGCTTAGGCGAGGAAAAATCTTATATGGGATTTCTGGCGTAAGCTAATGCTTATGCGTAATTTTAGGGTTTTTGCCCAAATGATCTTTTACACTATCACAAAGGCAAGAGATATCCAAAGTCGGCGTATTTTGAGACTTATCCAAGTAAGAAAACACGGAATAAACCACTTAAAATGAAGATCAAACCAAGGAAGCGAAGCTGGCTGTAGTTTTAGGGTTTTACTACGTAGAAATGCTCAAAATTTTGATTCGGTCCAAAGTGCTTTAAACCCATTTTGTGTAATAAAATAGCTTCAATAACACAAAAATACACAAAAGTGTGAAACTTGATGAACCAAAGCTCTAAAATGCAGTTAAGCGTAGAATGAAACCCTCGTTAAAAACCAAGCTTAAAACGATATCCACGCGTAAAGGTTGAAACGTTTTGCCAAAAACAGTTATTTTAACACCTCAAAACATTGAAAGTACAAGAATTTTGGATTAAAAAGTGTAAAAAACGTGTTTTTAAACAAACCAAAGTATCACTCGTTAGGTTTACGCGTATGACCAAAACCCACTTCAAAAACAAAACGATCCACCCAACTAGTAGGCGATTGATACCACTGTTAGGTCACTAGTTTTACAAACACAAGCTTATAAGAAAGGAGATGAGGCGATTGAACAAGATCTAGCACACACACACAAAGCAATAATACGGTTTAGGCGTAGGATGTGAATGAAAGAAAAACTTGAACAACCAACCTTCAAATAAAGGTTTACAAGAGTATTTATAGGAGGAAAGCTAGGGCAACACTCCTAGTTTCCATCCTTTCCTTAATGGACTAAGGCCTAGGCTCATGGGCCTTCTACACAAGCCTAAGGCTAATTACAAACATAAAGACCATAATAAAGCTAACTATTACATATTAATTACTAACACTTGATTATGGTTTAGGAGTGATTCCAACATTGCTCAATCACTAATAACGAGAAACAGAATTGTTGAATAAAGAATGACTTAAATCCATATCTTTATTGAACATGGTATTAGAAACGAATGGATAATAATAATGAGAAATCATTAAAAGGTTTTTCTAGGAGACCTTACTTGAGTTGTGCTAGAGGCATCGAAGTGTTGCTAGACGCAAACCGATGTGATCACACTATTAAGATATGTCCAAGTGGGAGCTGTTGGTTTAATGGACAAAATATTAATAGATGTGTGTTAGGATGAACTCGATACCACGGGATTGCACACTTTGCGTATGAAAATTAAAGTTAACAATTAAATATAAAATGCTATATTTATTTATTATTTACACGAAATACATAACGGACGTTAAGTTAATTAAGTGTAATGGACTAACGATTGTTAAATGTTAAAGGACTAAAATAAAATAGAGATTGGGAAGGTTTCGGAAACCATTGGTGATGTCTCAACCGATCGGCCATAGGGTTCTCCAAGCCCAACCCATGCTTAACTTGGTAACCAAGTTATCTTGTGTATAAATACAAGGCCTAGGGTCTTTGTATTCTATCTCTTGTACTCCTAAACTAAAACCTAAAATTGTTTGTATGTGTTTTAGTGCTAATCGATCATCTAACCCCTTTGGGTAGTCGATCCATATTGTTTTTCCAAAACAAATATTTTCGTGTTCTTAAAACTAGCATTACTTTAATTTGATTTAGTACGTGTGTACAAGAACGTGGTACTAACATACTTTTGTTAGTATCTTGGATTGAATTACAAAATCGGTAAGGGGTAATTCATATAATCCTATAAACCCTAATTAGGGTTCTGATGCGCGTATAATGCATTCGGGGTCAAAGGAACTTCCTTTTCGTCGAGCAAGTTTTTCAACACCCTAGGCAGTGAACCTAATCGTTGTAGTGTAGTATTGGGTAAGCCTCGGGTATTGATATCGTTCTCTAGGGGAATAGTAAAGCTAGTGAGAGATGTAATACGCTAAGGTTTGAGGTTGATGAAGATTATTTTTTATCTTTTTATATTTTTTTTTTATAAAGCTAAGGGTTAAATCTCGGGATTTGGATTTGGGGGTTGGTACTTATACCGATTACTTCTACTATCTAATTATCTAAACTAAGGGGTAGTCTATGTCTATTTGATGTGTGCTCGTATGATGATTAAAAATGTGTCTACCTAGATACTATTACTCCCTAGTTATCTTTTATTGGTGGTTGAATTGTCACGTCCTTATTCTTAATGCATTGTGTTTTCTAAGGTCGTAGGTATGCTTTTATCCCTAACTCTTTGAGAATACCTTAAGGTTATTGGCCTACGAGATCTCTAGGATTCATAAACTAACATTAAGGTTATCTTTGGATATTTAGCCTACAATTACGCTAGGTGGTTATAAACTAAGGCTCACAAAGATTACTCAAGCATTAAAAACACAACGATCGCCTAGTGCAATCCTAAGCCAATTGCAATTAAGATTAGAGACAACCAATCAATAATTAATAACTAGGTTTCATAGATCTAAGCAAACACACAAGAAATTTAGCCAGACATGTTAAACATGCAAGCATACCCAAATAGAATCGAAGACATAATAAAATCAATGAAGTAAATTACTTATCTTGATGTAAAATATGGTATGAGAACCCTAAGATACTGTCCAAACCGGACCAAAATCGTTTTAGGTTTTTACTCCATAAGTCTACCTCTCAAAATTCGAAAATTCGATTTCTATATATAATTTTACAAGCGCAACAGGCGCCACCATATAGTTGGGACGCCACGATCCGCCATTGGGTTTCGTCTTGGCCAAGTTATCATTAGACGGCGTCACGTTGTGGTTGTGACGCCATCGCCTTCGGCGGTGACGCCGTTCGAATCGGATCTAGGTCGATGAGAAGAAAAGTCTTCGTGACGCCTTATTTTTCAAAGCCCGACGCGTGTGTAAAATAGAAAATTGCCATCGAGTAGTCACAAATTCAAATACATTAAAGAGGGACGGCGTCGCCCTCGTATGGGACGCCGTCAGGTGTAATTCCAGTAGCTTGAGTGTCTTGATCTTTACTTAGCCATTTTCTTCACATATTCACTCCTTTTCGTCCAAAAATGCATCATTCCAACATTTTGCTTCCAAGAGACCTAAAAAGTGAAAAGGAACGAAATTAAGCAGTAGCGGATATAAAAGTGGGCGATTAAGGGCTTAAATGATCCCTTAAAAGTTTACATTTTAAATCCTTATCAAATATCCCTACACTTGGTATTTGCTTGTCCTCAAGCAAATATGCTTTTGGCAAATCAATTTATAAGTTAGGGGGCATAAAGCATTGATTTAACATAATTCACAACAAGTAAAAGCACCACAATAGTCATAACAAGCACGGAAATTATATACTAGCACCTCGCAAGTGGTGTTTGGATTCTCTCATCTCTCGGGTGTATATGAAATATATCAAATGGAAATGGAAGATAAACACTCATTAACCGATCATAGTACATACATTACCATAGGCTTGAGATTAGATCAAACCTCCACCGCTTTGGCGTAAGCACCTAAGAATGACTATTTAAGAGGTCTTTTAAAGGGCTGTAACATTAGGCTTACGGTTAGGGAAACAAATGGTTTAGTTGGATAGGCGATTTAGTGGTGGCAAGTCAAAAATCTTTATATTACAAGCATGAAAAGAATGGCGTTGCTAAGCCAAGACTCGACTCTCTAAACTCTAGATAATTTTGAAACAAACAAACATAAATATAAAGATAGATGTAGGATGGTAGCCCGTATATTTTTTTTCATTTTATTTATTTATTTTTTATTTATTTTTTTTGCATACACTTTTACTCTACCATCCTCTAAGATAATATCAAAATATAAGAGATTTATAGGCACATCCCTACACTTGAGTTTTTATTACTCTAACACTAATTTGACCCAAATTGAAAAGATCAAAACACTTGGAGTACATTATTACGTAAATAAAGAGAATTTAAATTTAAAGTTCTTTCCCGTCACTCCATAAAATTTAACTTTACCCATGAGTCTCAATCGTCCTAAAACTGTGTACAAAACATATGACTCGACTTAGCAACCATGCAAGTAACTAGATAATTGAACTAAGGGTTTAGTATGATAACAATAATGCACTAAAAGTGAGTGCATACATGGCAGACTAAGGCGATTTGGGTGTACATTTGGGGGTGAATTCTTAAACAATGCTCTTCATTGATATTCCGGAAAACCGAAACATCACGAGAACCGCGAAAAGGATAGGCTCTGAGGGGTTAACTAGGGGTATCGTGCACTAAATATGAGTACAACGCAAGGGTGTGGGGGAATTACTCAACCGATGTGGAAGAAGTAATTATAATACGGGTATCAAACAAGGGTTATCTTAATGCCTCTTATCATTTAGTTATTCTTAACTACACAAGCGTAGTCTCACTAGCGATCTCAGAATGCATCACAAAATAAGTTCTAGAATCTATTATACTACCGGTACACTCTCGAAGTATTAAAGATGAATGCTTTAATTTCTATAGATCTAGGGGCGAACCTCACAAAACAAGATCTAGGGGAAAAATTCTAGAAAAATTACACCTTTAAAATCTGGAAAAGTTCCTGCAAAACATCCATTATGACTCGATACAAGCATTTGACTCTAACAAACACACATATATATCTTTTTCAATAATCGTAGTTCTCATGTTCACGTTCTTTTAAAAACGTGTGTAATTTTCCCTACACTTATCCTTTTTGTAAAATACCTTTATATGTAATTAAGACGAGGTTAAAGACAAAATAAAGCATTTTCACAAATTTAAACATGAGAACATACAATAATGGAAACATATATGACACACAAACAAGCAAACAATTAAGCATGGGTTGCCTCCCACGAAGCGCTTTTCTTTATTTATGAGTCTTGTAGCTAGACTCGAAGTCGTGCTCCTACGTGACTTCATTGCCGTCCTTCTTTCTTCCAATAAGCCCTTATCATAAGGTTGTAGACGCTGTATGCTCACCGTGAATTCTCCTCCAATGCTGTCCATTATGATAACGATTTTATTTTTTTAGATTAGTTTCTTTTACCGTATAAGGTCCAAACCATCTTGGCTTATTCCTTCCTCTTAATGCTTTTATTATTGATCTATATAAAAGAACCTTTTCTCCATTCAAAAATTCTCTAGGGTTCTTTTGAGGTTGTGGCTTTGTCATGTTTATGTTTCCTAATTTTTTATCACGTTTCCACAATGTCGCGTTTAACCCTTGACCCATGAATTCTCTAAGCCCTATTTCCTATTCATTAATCTTCTTCTTAATAAATTATTGGAGACCCTGGATTCTCATCATTGATCTTCTCCATAATTTTCAATGGGTATCTCGGAACAATAGGTATCCTAATATATCCTTTGCCACTTTTGAGTATCATGATACCCTCACCGCATTTGATGGTTGCCTTGGCGGTGGCGTAAAAGGTGTTCCAAGAATGAGTGGCATGTTTCTATCTTTCTCAATGTCTATGATCACGAAGTCTACCGGATAGACAATATTGGCTACCTCAATTAAGACATCCTCCGCTATTCCTACGGGATAAACATATGTGTGATTTGCTAAGGAAAGTCTAAGATTGGTCTTGGTTGGCTCCTCCTTAATCAACTTACTATATACTGATAGCGGCATTATGTTTACATCAGATCCCTGATCGGCTAAGGAATTTATATTCTCGATGTCGCCTATGCTACATGGTATTACCAAGTTCCCCGAGGTTTCTCGTTTTTTAGTCACTGGTTTTTTTAGAACCAACTCGTACATAGGTCCCATAGGCATGGTGTCATATTCTTCTTCTTTTATTTCTCCTTCGAGGGCTTTCCTAAGAACTTCATTGTACCTAAAGTTGTTCACTTGGTTAACAATTGTTTTCTTATTAATCTCATGCTTAAGGTAGTATTCAATGGTCTCAGGTTCATTATTAGTTTCAGCCTCCTCCTTTTCCTTACTATCCTTGCTTCTCTCAGTCTCCTTTTTCTCAACTACTCCACCTTCATTGGAAACAATGGAAATGGCGTTAACAAACGAAGTGGGGGAAGGGTGATCATCGCTTCTCACTAGCACCTTCTCCGGAACCTTCGTCTTAGTATATTCTTTCACCAAGTTCATCATCTCCGTCATTTTTTCCTGCATTTCCTCCCTTTTCCAATAAACCTCTTCTTAAAATTTGGCTAATCTTTCCGAATAGGCCGCCATGTACTCTCTCATTCGTTCCTTGAAGCTTGGTGAGAGTGGAATTGGAGAGGTAGAACGAAAGCGTCGTATGAAATTGGGATTTCGCTCTCGGCTTGGTGATTCAGAGAGAGATGTTGGGTGGTTGGCGGAGTTAATGGAGTTAACCGATGCTCGAGGGATTGGTCCAGGTACTCTCTTTTGCCTCTCAATTAGATAGTCGATCCTTCTTTCAAGAGTACTCATTTGCTCTTCAGTATTGTTGGAAGGCTCATGAGGAATTGATATGGCATTAACCATTCTCATGGGGGTTTCATGGGGTTCACTCCAATCTCCATAGCTTTGATTGGCAAGCTCTTCTATTATATCCTATGATTCTTCTGCGTTGAAATCGCTGAGCCTTCCTTCGGCCGCTCGATCAATGGATCGCTTGGTGAGGAAATTGGTATGATCGTAAAAGATTTGGACTTGAAGCCAAATATCAATACCGTGATGAGGGACTTTATAGAGCAAGTCCTTGAATCGAGTCCATGCCTCGTAGAGAGATTCGCCTTGATGTTGTTGGAACGTCAAGATGTCCGTCCTAAGTTTAGTAGTTCTCCCAGGTGGGAAAAATTGGGCAAGGAAACGAGTAGTGAGATCATCCCAACTTAAGATGGATCCGACAGGAAGTCGCTCAAGCCAATTACTAGCTTGGTCCCGTAGAGAGAATTGGAATAGACGCAAGCGCGTGGTCTCCCGTGTGGTAACATCAAGGTCGATGGAATCAACGATTTTTAGAAAATCCTTGAGATGCTGATTAGGATATTCGGAACGAAGTCCATGGAATGCACATTCGTTTTGCACCAACCGGATGGTGTCGGATCGCAGGGCCGTAGTTTGAGCCTGATCGGGGAGCTCAATAGTGTTTCTATAGCCTAGGTGACTTGGTATAGAGTATTCACCAAGAGTACGGCCTCTTGGCGGGACAATGATTGGTGGTTCGATGAGTGGTGGCGGGTTATCACCTTCCATGATGAAAAGTGATGGGATTACTAACAAAGGTCACGAAGAAGGGGGATAGACTACGAGGAAGCTAAAAATGAGAAAAAAAATCTTACTTGATAGGAATCAAGCAAGGAAACCTAAACGAGATGGAAATCTAACTAGCTATTCTATTCCCGGCATGGCACCAAAACTTGATGCGCGATAACGCGTTCGGGGTCAAAGGAACTTCCTTTCGTCGAGCAAGTTTTTCAACACCCTAGCAAATGACCTAATCGTTGTAGTGTAGTATTGGGTAAGCCTCGGGTATTGATATCGCTCTCTGGGAATAGGAATGCTAGTGAGAGATGTACTATGCTAAGGTTTGAGGTTGAGGAAGATTATTTTTTATCTTTTTATATTTTTTTTATAAAACTAAGGGTAAAATCTCGGGGTTTGGATTTGGGGTTAGTACTTCACCGATTACTTCCGCGAATTATCTAAACTAAGGGTAGTCTATGTCTATTTGATGTGTGCTCGATGATGATTAAAAATGTGTTTACCTAGATACTATTACTCCCTAGTTATCTTTTATTGGTGGTTGAATTTTCAAGTCCTTATTCTTAATGCGTTGTGTTTTCTAAGGTCGTAGGGTATGCTTTTATCCCTAACTCTTTGAGAATACCTTAAGGTTATTGCCTACGAGATCTCTAGGATTCATAAACTAACATTAAAGTTATCTTTGGATATTTAGCCTACAATTACGCTAGGTGGCTATAAACTAAGGTTCACAAAGATTACTCAAGCATTAAAAACACAACGATGGCCTAGTGCAATCCTAAGCCAATTTCAATTAAGATAAGAGACAACCAATCAATAATTAATAACTAGGTTTCATAAATCTAAGCAAACACACAAGAAATTTAGCCGGACATGTTAAACATGCAAGCATACACAAATAAAATCGAAGACATAATGAAATCAATGAAGTAAATTACTTATCTTGATGTAAAATAGGGTATGAGAACCCTAAGATACTGTCCAAACCGGACCAAAATCGTTTTAGGTTTTTGCTCCACAAGTCTACCTCTCAAAATTCTGAAAATTCGATTTCTATATATAATTTTACAACTGCGACGGTGTCACCTTATAGTTGGGACGCCGATCACCGCCATTAGGTTTCGTCTTGGCCAGTCATCATTAGGACGGCGCCACGTTGTGGTTGTGGCGTCGCGGTCTTCAACGATGACGTCGCTCGAATCGGATCTAGGCCGCCCGAGAAGAAAAGTCTTTGTGACGCCTTACTCTTCAAAGCCCGACGCCGTCGGTGTAAAATAGCAAATTAAATGAGTAGTCACAAATTCAATTACACAAAGATGGGCGGCCGCCCTCAGTATGGGACTGTCGGTGTGATTCCAAAGAAATGAGTGTCTTAATCTTGACTTAGCCATTTTCTTCACATATTCACTCCTTTTCGCTCAAAATGCATCATTCAAAGATTTTGCTTTCAAGAGACCTAAAAAGTGAAAAGGAACAAAATTAAGCGAAGAACGGATATAAAGTGGGCGATTAAGGGCTTAAATGACCCCTTAAAAATATCGTTTTAAATCCTTATCGTGTTCATCACTTGCTAGTTTAAAGGAATCGATTCTTGTTGGGGCTAGAATCAAAAAGCACGCACGCTATTTATGTTTTAGTTAATTAATTATTCATTATATGTTCTTTACGTTTCCGCATGTGTACTTGATGTTTATTGTTTATATTTATGATTAGTCATGTTATATAATTCAAACAAGGTGATGAGTTAACGCTGAGGTGACATACAAATAAAGTGTTAGATATCTATGATACCTTGTGCTCTAAGCTTGAGCGAATTATAGTGATTAAGGCTAAATCGATTCTTTGGTCAAGGTTGATACATGCTACTACTTAAGCAATACAACACGTGAGATTGGCAAGACATTCATGATAGTTGTTCCACGTAAAACTCGGAAAAGCAGGAAATTTTCATGTTTACTAATTCAACATTACTAGTAAAGGTACCTTGAACATGAACCAATAACTAAAGATTCAAATAGTTGCAATTGCGAAAGTCTTTATGAATACTAAGTTTATACTCTGGACTATTTAAATAGCTTTTGATCGAGACTTGGAGTAATAAGTTTTGCCTATGGTTGTCTTGCGCCATTTATGTAGTCTTGATCATTAGTTGTTTATTTGATACAAGGGAAAATATGCGGTTTAAAAAAAGATGTATGCTCTACGTGAATTAACGCAGTTATTGTCAAAGATTTGAGTTTCCTTTCGTTGAAATTTGTGGAGCGATACCTCTACTTGGTCAAAGATTTGAGCATATAGTTGTTTCATGGAATACAACTTCCGACCATGCCATCATTTGGAATTTGGATAGAAAGGGAATCCAAAAGGGCTTAACCTTTTGATTATTTTCTTTAAATTTTTGGTTACCAAAGAAAATTGCTACCTGTTTGACTCAACATATAGTTTGAAAGTTTTAGTATTATCTTTACTCTTGAAACCTGTGTGTTTTCATCATAAGATCATCCACTATGGTGAAGAGCATGCTGATGGATTATGACTTGGCTGTTGAGTTATGTTGCAACCATTTGGTTTTGGAAATATATGCATCTAAAGTAAATGTTCTTTAGTCCTATTCTGTGGTAGATTACAATGTCGTAAGCTAATACTCCCGGTTAATTTAGATAAATTAGTATTTGATTTCATTGAGGATATGACAAATGCGGCGCACAATGTTATGACCGATTTTGGTTTACATAATTGGTAACCTAACTAACA